>JARQOD010000002.1:415039763-415261800 GCA_033576555.1 Oophaga sylvatica
CCCTTTAAAGGGACACGGGGCCATCCTCCAAATTGGTCAGAAATTCTTTCCCCCTTTTTTTCAATTTTGCAAAAATTACCGGGTTTGGGTTTTTTTTTTTAAAAAATTTTCCCAACAATCAAAATTCATCCAGTTTTTTCCCCCATACCTTCCCAAAACCCTTTCTGTAAAAACCCTTTTTTCCAGGAAGAATTCAGCCACCTCCTCCACCAGAAAGTCCGTGGTAAAGAAGAATCCCTGTGGAAAGATTCTGGCCCCCGAAAATTCAGAGGTAAACTGCAGTATCGGGTTTACAGTGGAAGGGTTAGGACCAGGGGAAAAATTTTGGGGGGAAAACCAAGGGACAACGCCCATGCCCTAACAAAAAAGGGCCCTTCATCAAAGGTCCCCGGGGAAAGCCAGCCCAAAAATTGCCCCAGAGGCCATCCTGGAAGGGGGGGAGTACTGTGGGATAAAAACTCAGTACCTTTTTCCACGGCCACACTTCCCAATCGAGTTTTTCTGTTTGGCGGGAAATTTTTCCCTTTTGCTGAACCCAATACCATTGACGTTCTTCTGATTGGCTACATTAGTGCTCTTTTTTTTTGGGGGCCCCTGTTTTCCCAATTACACACCCTATAAAAAAAGGGGGCCCCCCTGGGGGTTTTTTTTTGGGGAGATTATTGTCCCTTCCCCACCCTTTTACAAGCTCTTTCCCTGTTTTTTCCTGCTGTTACAAACACTTTTTTCCCCTTCCCCCGACCTCCTCTGCCACCTAAAACTTTTCCCCCCCTGCTCCTCTGCTACCGAATGCCTTTCCTGTGTCCCAAACCCCCCGGGGCTGCCACCTTACTACTTTTTCCCCCTTTTTTTCCCCCCCCTTGCAAAAAACACTGTTTTCCTGTCCCCCGACCTCTGGGCCCTCCTTCTGAAAGCTACCTGCCTCCTTCCCCTAGTTTTTGCGTAACCCCCCCCCCCAAAACCCAGAGGGACCTGACCCCCTTTCCCGGAAAAGGGGCCCTTTTTCCCCGGGGGAGGCGGGGTGTGCCCCTGGCTCCCCCCCCCGGGGAAGGCTAGCTGGGGGGGGGGGGGGTCACATACCATCTGGGGGCCCACGCCGTAGCAACCAGTCCCAGGGATGAATAGGAAGAAAAAAACCGGGGGGCCCAAGGCTCCGGGGACCAAAAAGGACCCCTGAACCGGGGGGCCGGGGAGCTCCTTCTCCCGGTGAGGACTGGGGCAGAGGTGCGGCAGGGACCCCCCCTTTAAATTTTTGGGGGCCCCCAAAAAGGCTGCGGGAGAGCCCCCCCAAATCTACGCCCCCCGACCCCCCCCCAACCCGTGAATAAGGAGGCAGTTTAAGCACGGGAGCCCCCGGGAAAAAGTTGGGGGGAAAGCCCAAAAAAACGAAAAAATGGGCTCCCTGCCTAAAAGCGGAGGTATCTCCCCAGGTCGAAAGGCTGAAGGGGGAGATAAGAGCGCTGGAAGAGGGGAGGAAGACCCCCCCTGGGGGAAAGGGGGCCCCCCTTTTGGGGGGAAGAAAGGGAAAACGATACCGGTTCAGACCCCGCCGGGGGGGTTTCCCGGGGGGGTCAGGAGGCCCCCCAGCCAGGTGGAGGCCCGAGGAGGGGAAAAAAAGGGGAACATCGCCCAGCTCCACCTGAGGCCCTGGGGGGTAAGAGCGCCCGGGACCTGGTGATAAGAGCGCCCGGGACCTGGGGGGAAGAGTCCCGGGAATCTCGCAGGGGGATCCCCCCAAAAACAAGGGGCCCTCCCCCCCGGACTCCAGTGACATGGGGGGAAATGGGGTGAGGGGGGGGGGGAGGGAGCGGGGTAATAAAAAGGGGGGGCTGCCTCACCTACAGAAAGTGGGGCAGATTGAGTCCCAGCACGGTTTGGAAAAAAAACCCATGTTTTTTGGGGGGACAGGTCTGCCTCGGGATGAAAAAACCCCGGGAAGGGAGGAGTGGGAAAGGGCGAAAAGGGAAAGCAAGTGGGGAGGAAAATTGTTTTTGTCCCTTTTTCCGGGGCCCCCCCTTTCCCCCTGTGCAGAACCCGCTGCCCACCCCACTCGGGCCCCCCGGTGGGGGGGGCAAGGGGGGGGGGAGGGTAAAGTTTCCTGGGTCTTGCTGGGCACTTCTGGTGGGGGCTTTTGGATTTAGGCAGCGATATGGATTTTTTGGCCCCGGGGGTGGTGGGGTTTTGTGGGGTGTTTGGGGGCCCTCCCCGGTGGCGGGGGGAAATGGCCCCGGGACCCGGTAAAGGGGAAACCCCGGGGGCCCCCTCTCCCCCCCGGGGAAGCATTCGGGCCCCCCCCCAAAGGGTCCGTTAAATCGGGTTTACTTATGGGGGTCCGAACATAAAGGGGGCCCCCGATACTGCTGTAAAGCGCAATTTTTAAAAAACCTCAAGGTGTTGGTCGCTCCCCTGGAGGCCCGTGGTGAAGCCGGGGGATCGGCACGAGGGCCCCAAAAGGGGGCCGTGGGGGGGGCCCCCCCACCCTGGAGCCGAAGGGGGGGTGGGCCCCCCTTTCTACACAGGGGGGGACCCGAGCGGGGTGAAGGCCCTTGGGGAGGGGGGCGTGGCCTCCCTAATTTCCCGCCTGCAAAGGCAAAAGGGGGATGCGGGGGGGGGGTCCCTCCTGGGGCCCCAGCCCCGCCCCCCGGCCCCGCTCACGGGGGGGGGGGGGTGGCCTCGAAAGGGGGTGCTGCCAGCCGGATGGGGTTGGGCCGGCGGGGGGGGGGGTGTGTGGCCTGGGGGGCCGGGCTCCGGGTTTTCTGTTTCCCGTGCACGGGGGGTGGGCGTGGCCTCAAAAGGGGGGTGCCCCTCCTGGGGTGGCTGTGGCCAGTGGGGGCGGGGCCCCGGGCACCCCCAATGAAATGACACCCTTTGGGGTAAAAGGGGGTTAAAAATGTTTTTTCATGTCCTTTGCTATTTAAAAATTTTCCAACAATTAAAAAACAGTGTGAAAAATTTTAAACCCCGTAGGGGTTTTTAAAAAAAAAAATTAAAAAAAAAAAAGGGGTTTAAAATTTGTTGAAAAAAAAAACCGGGGGTTTTTTTTTCTACGTTTTTTCCCCTTTAATTAACCCACGGGGGTAAAAAATTTTTCACACCCAAAACGATTTAATTGTTTGTGAAAAAAAAGAAGCAAAAACAAAGAAAAAAAAAAGGTTAACCCTATTAAAAAAATGTCTTTCATGCGGGTTCTGCATTTTCAAAAAAAACCGGCAATTGAATAGCGGCCATTATACTATTAGAAGTGATGAAAAACAAAAAATAAAAATATAAAATATTGTCACCCAAAATTAAAAGACATTTTATATATAAATGAGGGGGAAAATTGTGAAAAAAAAAAAAGTGGGGTTCCCCCCCATTTTTGCAACCCCCCAGACAAGCCCTGAGTGGGGGGAGATAATAATAGCCCAAGAGGGACCATTTTTTTTGCCCCCCCCGGGATAAAAATTGCCCCCCGACACCCCAGGAAAACAAATCTATAATTAATTCGCCCTTTCTGGGGGTTTGCCCGTCTATTCCCATTGCCCCCTTTTTGGGGCGAATTTAATATGGGTTAAAGCCCCCTTTCTATGAAAGGGACCTTTTAACCAGGTTTTTAATTGGAGCTGTCAATTTTAAAAAATATCAATTATTAATCCTATTTCATAAATAAAATAAAACACACCCCACTTTAATTAAAAATTTATTTTAATGAAATAAAAAAATGTTTTTGACCATCTTTATTTTTCTTTCAAAAACCATTTCCTGAATAAAAATAAAATAAAAAAAAAAAAATTATTTTTTACCTATCCCATGCACAGCAGGTCCCCCGGTGTAATCCTAAAAAAGGGTTTTAAAATTTTTCTGCAGGGACCAAAGCTAATGTGCAGCCTCACAGAAACCCCCCCAAAAAAAGATTCCCCCTCCTGCCTGACAGGAGAGTAAAGGCTGGGTGAACAAAAACGTCCCAGTGCCCCCAAACGAATCCCCAACTTTCAGGATCGCTGGTGTACGTATATGATCGCGCTAGCTGCCAAACGGGCCAGCTCAGGGGAGCGATTGGGACACCCGCCCACTGCGGGTAACATCGCAAAAGGGCCCTCTAAAAAGCATATCGCTACCAAATTTTCGCTGCTGACACAAAATTTTGTGACGCAGCCGACCCAACCAGCGATAGGGCGGTGGTGACTTTCACCACGACGGGGCCCCCCCCCTGCCGGGGTATGCGGGATCGTCCCAGAAATGTCGGGGGCCCTTTTTTTTGACGCGGGTTTTTCCCCCTGACAGGCACGCATTGCTGCGTGTGACAGGGGGGGAGCCCAGCGATCCCCTGGTAACCAAGGTACCACGGGGGTTTTCCGGGGACCGGCAGCGTTTGGGGAAACCCGCTGTTACCTTGGGAAATACACTCCCCCCACGGGGGCTGGTACCCAAAGGGTTTACACAGGGGTTTTTTAGGCACAGCCCCCGCCTGGAAACCCGCTGTGTACCTTGGTTACCAGGGCCCGGGGGCTCCCCTGCCCAAAAGCACCCGAAAGTGTCCTGTCCCCGCCGGGAAACCACCCCATAAAAAAAAAAGGGCCTGACATTTCAGGACGATAAAGCGAAAACCCGGCGGGGGGGCCCCCTGGATTTTCCTGAATGTCAAAAACAGCGATATCGCTGGGAGCCGCTGTGCGTCACAAAACTAGTGCCCCCACGCTTGTCCCCCCCCCGGTTTCCCATTTTAAGAAAGGGGGGCCCTTTTTTTGGGGAAAAATTTTAAATGTTTTTCTTTCCACTTTCCATTTTTAAGGGGCACCCCGGGACCAAATCAGTGACGTCAGGGGGAAAACTGTTTTAACAAAAAATGGGGTTTTCCCTTTTTGAAAAAAAAAATGGCTGGGGCCCCCCCCCATTTTTTTTAACCAGCCAGATAAAGCGACCCCTGAGGCCGGTTTTTTGGGGTGTTAAGGGGCCAAAATCCAGGGGGCCTTGCCGGGCCTGATAATTTACTAGGCCACCCCCAGTCTGCATACCTTGGCTGTTAACAAAAATGGGGGGTCCCCTCGAAAAAAATTGGCGTGGGGTCCCCCCAAATTTTGTTAACCCCCAATAAGCAACCGCTGGGCCGGGGTTTTCGGTGTTAAGGAGCCAAAATCCAGGGAAATTTTCCCAGCCTGAAAAAACCCGGCCCCAGCAGTCTGCTTTTCTTGGCCCGATTAAAAAAAAAAAGGGGGGCCCTTTAAAAAAAAATTGGGGGGGGGGGGCCCCCTATTTTTTTAAAAACCCCCAAAATGAAAAGCCCAACTGGGGCCCCGGTTTTTTCAGGGGGTTTAAGGATCCAAATCCAGGGAAACCTTGCAACCCCGTTTAATACCGGGGCCCCGGCACCCTGCTTAGCTTGGCGGGTTTTAAAAAAAAAATTGGGGAAATTCCCCTCGAAAAAAAAACGGGGGGGGTTTCCCCCCCAAATTTTTTTTTAAACCACCAAAGGGGGGTAAAATGCAGACTGCTGCGGCCGGGTTTTAAAAAAGACTGTCAAGGCCCTGGATTTTGGCCCTCAAAAGCCTGATAAACCAGGGCCTACACGCCCCACATTTGGCGCATCAAAAGATGTCCAATTGTGGCACTTTACCCCCGGGTCTTCCCACTTGCCCCGTAGGGTGGAAAACGGGGTTTAAAAAAAGGGTTTAAAAGTCACCGTTGTTTTCACGGTGACAAAAACCCGGTTAAAAAAGGAAGGTTCAAAAAACACCGACCATTATTAATCCCCAAAAAATTATTAAATGTAAAAAAAAAACCAAAACAAGAAAAAAGTTTTTAATGAAAAAAAAAAGAAGAAACACAGTTTTCATTTAAAATTTTTTTTCTCTTCATTTTCCCCCCCACGCCCCCCCATCCCTTAAAAAAAAAAAAAAAAAAACCAAAATATACCACCTGTCCGCGCAGTCCATAAAACCCCAGTCCCACGACGACCCCAACTCTGCACATCGCAATGACAGGCAGACCCTTTCCACGCGAGGGCAGCACACTGATTAACTGCTTCCCCGGGGGTGACGTCATGGGGCCGACTCCCTTTACGGCCGGGATTACCCCAGTCATGCATTTTTGGGCGGAAAAATGCTTCCCCGGCCGGGGGAAAGAAAATTGGGGCCCCTGAAGCAGTCCAGCCCGGACCGGGAATCTTCTGCAGGTAATGCCGCTGATTTCCCTAAAAAACCCAAACCGGGGGAAACACTGCCCAGGACAGGCCCCCCTTTTTTCCCCGGGGTACCTTTAAAACGAAAAATAGGGCCCCCGGAAGGGAAAATTCCGATATAGCTAATGGGGGCCCCCGAAAACCCCGATATTTTCAGAAAAAAAAATTTGCCAACAAAATTTGGGGGGAGGGGGGGGGTTTCCCCGGTAAAAAGGGGGTCCCGCCCCCTCCCTGGGAAAAACAGGTTAAGAAGGGGGAAAAAAAAAAAAAAAAAGTTTTTCGAGACTCAGGAGCTGCTGTTTCCCCCCCGGCCCGGGCAGGGTGAAAAAAAGTCCCACCTGCTCGGGGCCCTTTTTTAAAAGGGGCCCCCGGCACTCCGGAAAGGGGAAAAAAAAAAAAAGGGGGAAAAAACACCTTTCCCCCACCGGGGCCCCCACAGGAGGTAGGGGGAAGCAGCAAAACAAAAAAAAAATTTAAAAGGAATGTAAAAATTTTAAATATTGAAAATTTAATGTGAATTGTGTTTATGGATAGGTGGATGATGTGAGGGAAAGCGAAAAAATTTTTTTTTGGGGATTTGTTTGGGGAAAGGGTGGTGCAGGGATGTGTGGGGTGAGGGTAGGGTGGAAAAAGAGGGAGTGATGTGGGAAAGTGAATGCAGGGGGAAAACAGGAGGAAGGGGGGAGCAAGTGTGAGGGGTGGGGGGGGGGGGCCCCTCTGCCCCCCGCGGGGGCACCCACTTCATTGCGGGGGTCCCCGGCTGGGGGTCGGGGGGCCCCCGGGGGGGGTTCTCAGGGGGTCTCCTCCCCTTTTGGGACCCGGACGGGTTTTGCCCCGGTTTCCTGGGGGCCCCCAAAAAGGGGGGAAAAAAAATTTAATGGTAGAGGGGAGGACGGGGGACTTGGGGTTTTTCCCTGGATAGGAGGGGGGGTTTTAAAAGCTCTTAAAGAGAAAAAGAGGGGGGGGAAACTGTTGGTCTCCCCCCAAACATCGGGCAAGGGCGGGTGAGGAAATGGGGGTCCGTTTCGGGGGGGGGGAAGTGAACTTCCCCACCCGGGAAAGCATGGTGGAGCCCTCCTGAAATGGGCTTCGGGGCAATGACATCTTTCCCCTGACCCCAAACCCCTCATGGGCCCCGTTTCTTTGACATCAGCTTTGTTCGGCCGGGGGGCTTGATCTCTTCGGGAAAATTATGAGCTGGGGGAAAGGGGGCCGGATGGGAGGCTTCTGTACAGGCGGGTCCCCCCAAAAAAATTCCCCGTCAAGAGAGTCCCGGGGTGACTTTGTAACAGTCACTCTGGGCCCGGGGGGGAATATGACTTGGCTTTCCCGTTTTGGGGAAGTCCCCCGGGGGCCCAAAAAAGAACAGGGACGAATTTGGTTTTTGGGGTGGGGGGGCTGGTTTTTTGGGGTTTAAATTTAAAGGGGTCTCAGGCGTACGGTACCCACACCCCTTTCCCCTAAACATTCCGGGGGAAGGGACAGGATCCTGGTCTTCTACCAGGGGGGGCCGGGGGTTTTGCAAAAGTGCCCGGGGATCCCCGCCACTTCAGCGGAAAAATAAAAAGGGGCAGAAATGTCCCCTTTTGGGGGGGGGGTGGGTAAACCGCCCCCGCGTGAGGGACATTCGATGAAACCCCCGGGGGTGACCTTGGTTTTCCCCCATAGCTGTGCCCCGCTCCTTCTCCAATATGCTGGGGGCCCGGTGGGGGGAACCGTGGGGGGGGAAAAAAATCCCGGGGGGGGGGTTCCCCCTTGCGGTGGGGGCGGGGAGGGGGCTGGGGGGCCCGGGGAGGAAAGGTTTAAAGGGCACTAGGGGCCCCTCTTTTCCCGGGAGGCCCGGGGGCTCGCCGGGGGGGAAGGGGCAGGGGGGAGGGCCCCGGGGAAACCCCGGGGGGGCCCGTCCCCCCCCGGGGGTTTGGGGGTTAAAAACCTCGGGCCCCCGGGGGAGGAAAGGGCGTGAACAGGGGACAGGAGGATGGAGAGGGGGATAAAGCGGCTGACTCAGACAGCCCCTCTCAATATGAAATTTGATGAGGAAGTCTTAGGGGACCCCCCCAAAACAAAGGGTGGAAAAAAAAAAAAAAACGGGGGGGGGGGAAGAGGCTGAACAAGTCTTCCAAATCCCCCCACCCCCGCCCCCGGGGGGTACCAACGGAAAGGGGGCCCCCCATTCCCCCCCTGACACACTCTCCAACTGGTTCCGGGGCCCCTTTAGGGGCCTGCTAAAAGTTGCCCCGGGCGAGGGCAGGGACCGGGCGCAAACATCGGGGGGTTTTTTTAGGGGAAGGGGGAGTCCAACCCCTTTGGGGGGCGTTGTTTCTCCCCCGGGGGGGACAGCCCGGGGGTCCCCGGGGGTGAGGAAACCCGGGGAGGAGGAATGGACAAAACCCCGCCCCCCCTTAAAGAGGAAGGGGTCCCGACTCCTCCCCAAAGGGGGTTTTGGGAGCCGGGGTGGGTAAAAGGGGGCCGCCCAGCTTAAAAAATCATGATGGCTGAACCCCCCCCTTGACGCTGGCGCCATTAAGTCCCGATTAATAAAAACGGCAATTTTAAAGGGCCCTTTATTTTCTCACCCAAATTTAGGCCCGAAATTTTATTTTTGCAGGGGACTAGATAACTACATGGGGCCCCCCATAAACACGGAGGGTGGAGGTGCGGGCCCTCATACGGTCTCTTGCGGCCGACCGTAAGCCCGGGGGGGGGAGTCCCCCTTTTAAAACTGCAATGGGAATGCAGACGAAAAAACGGTTTTAAAAAAGGGGGGGCCTGGCCCTTTTACGTCTTTTATAGGGGGGGAAAGCTGCGGCTCATAAACATCTATGGTCCACAGTCAAAGTGGACCGGGAAAAGTTCTTCCTAGGATTTAAACCCTTTTTTTTTACAACCGACAGGTGGCTTCGGGGGGGGTTTTAAACCTTTTTTCGGGGGCCCCCGGGCGGGGGGGGCCTGGAGATCCCCCCGGCTTAGGGGAAAGGGGCGCGCTCAATAGCAACCATAAACTCCCCCGGGGAGTCCATTTCCGGGGCCCCCAAAAAGGGCACGGGGGTTTCACCTATATGGGGGGAGCTGTAGATCAGAATAGACTTTTTTTTTTTAAAAAGGGGGAAAGCCCCTTTTCTGCTTTTCCGCCTTTTAGTGGAGTTCTCCGATCCTGCCAATTTTTTCCCTTTTTTTAATTTTTAGAGACCCCCCCGGGTGGGGAGGGGGGGGAAGCTGAATTCGTCCTGCGGGGAAAAGCGAATGTGAGACAACCCTTTCCCGAGGATTTTCTTCAGACCCCGGGACCGTTTTTGGGGTCTCGTAGTATAAGTCAGAGTGGTGGGGGATCTTAAAAAAAGCGGGGGGGGGGGTTTTTCCCCGCAAGCCTCGAGCCGGGGGAAAAGTAAAAACAGGCATGCTTTATCGGGTTTTTTGGGGGGAAACCGAGCAGCCGTCTCGACTGGGGGGACCGGGGGGAAAAAACTCCAGATGAAGTCTTTGCTTAAGAGGTGTAAAAAAATGTTGCACACATCTTTGGTTTTTGAGGGGGGGAAATTTGGGGGAAAAGGTGGGGGGGGGGCCGGGGGGGGTGACGGGGCTGATTGATAGTTCGGGGTCCCTGAAAAAGACCCAAAAATTAAAAGGGGTTTTGGGGGGGGTTTAAAGGGGCCTTTTACCAAACCTCTTGGAAAGAGGGATTTTTATCGGGATGAAAAAGTCGGCTTTCCTGGCTAAAAAACCCCCCCCGACCAGGGGGTGATCCCTCTCTTGGTTTTTTGGGGAAAGCAATCGGGGAAAAGGAAGTGAGACCTGTCATTGATGGGTTTGGGGGCCCAAAAAAAAAACGCCGGGCCCCCTGGTTAACATCCGTTTTTTTTAAAAAACCTTTGGGACCCCTTTGGGCCCCCCCTTGCGGGGGGGTTTTTAAAAGAGTGTTTTTCCTGGGGAAAATTTTCCCCGGGTTTTAATGAGGAGGTCAGCCCTGATTATTTTGTCAAAGGGTAAAGACCCCCCGTTTTGAAAATTTGGGCCCCCAAATAGTGCTTCTCAATGGGGGCCCGGGGGAAGGGGTTCTGGGGGAAGGGTTTTTTGTTTAATGGGCGGGTTTTTTTTCCCCCCCCGGGCCCCTTTGGGGGAAAGGCCCAGCACTGCCTGTTCCAGGCCGAAGCACTTTTAGTGCGTGCCCCCCCCCGGCCCCCGAGGAAAGGGGGAACAGGGTAGGGCAGGCACGGGGAAGGGGTTTCTGTCTTAGCCCAAAGGGGAAAAGCCTTTGACCGGTTTAACCATGAAAACCTCGGGTCTGTCCTTTTAAGGTAGGTCTCCCTTTGGGGTTTTAAAAAATTTTGGGGCTAGGATCTTGTAAAAGGGGGGCTGGATTTCCCCCCCCGGAAGGGTTTGGGGTCAGGGCCCCCTTTTTTGGGGTAGGTTCTGGGGTCCGCCCGGGCCCTGCCCCTCCCCCTTTTTTATACGGTTGGAAAAAACCCTTTTTCCTGAGGGGGGTAGATCGGGGACCGTTGGGGGGGGGGGGGGATGGACCAGGGGGTTTGGGGGCCTTTTGGGGGGGGTTGGGGGCGTACGTGACGATTTTTCCCCTTTTACGGTCCTCGAGAGGGGAGGCGGTTTGGGTCATTCCCCGGGGGCGGGCTTTTTTCGGGAGGCATCCGGGTCCATGATAAAACCGGGGAAAAATGTGAAAAGTTCTGGGTGGGAGGGGGAATTCCCCCTTTTGTCTCCCGGGGGACCCTTTTCCCCCCCCAGGCCCCCCCCAAAATTTGGGGGCGAATTGGCCCCCGGAAAAATACCCCCAAAACAAAATTGGGGGGGGAGACTCAAATTGCCGCCCAAAAGGGGACCAGGGAAGGGGGTTTGGGGGTTTAACCCTGAGGGAAAGGGTTGGCTTGGAAAAAGGTTTTTTTTCCCTTTTTAATTTTTTCCTGGGGATTTTGGCATCTTCCCCGAACCTCTTGGAAATGGGTTTACACCTTTCTTCCAAAATGTTGGGGGGGAATTTTGGGTTTAACCCCAATAAGAGGGGAAGGGTAGTCCCCTTTTGAGGAACTAGGTGGGTTTTGGGGAGGGGGCAAACCCCGTAGGTTCTTAGTGAACACCTTTCCCTTTAAAACCAACATTTCAAATTTTTTGGGTTTGGGGAGGGCCCCCCCGGGGGTTTTTTCCGCGGGGTTTTGGGTTTTTCCCCCTTTTTCCCCGGAAGGGGGGGACAGGAGGAAGTGAAGGGGTCTTTCCCTACCCTAAAAGGACTTTCCCCCCGGTTTAAACCCACCCCCGGGGGTTTTGAGGTAATCCGCCCGGTGGGGCGGAAAAAAGGGGGAAAAATCAGGGCCATTCGAGAAAATTTCCCTTTACAAAAGGGGGTTTTTTACCCTTTTTCCCGAAGGGCCCCCGGGGCCTCAGGGATTCCCCCCCCCCGGGATTTTGGGGGGGGGCCGGCTTTTAAATCAAGCGGACCCGAAAATTTTGGGGGTTTGGGGCCGGGGGCTGCTTTCACGGGAGAAAGTATGAAAGGGGGGCAATTTAAAATACGGGAAAATCCGTTTATGGGGGGGTTTTCCCCCTGGGGGGGGGGAAAAATGGGGGAAAGCTTTTAGCCTTTTTCCCCTTCAGTGGCCTTTAATGCGGAATTTTTAAAAAAAAGGGGGGTCTTCCATATGTTGGCCGCGGCGGCGCCCTTTCCTAAACCGAGTGGGTTTTTGGGCGTTCCCAACCCGGGGGGGCCGGAAACGGAGCCTTTATTTTAGTTTTTGGGATGGTCAGGGTTTTTTTCGTGGGGAAAAAACGGGGTTTTTTTTTTTTACGACCAACAGAAAAACCCCCCCCCCCGGGGGGGGGGTGGTTATAAACTTGGGTGACCCGGGGGAAAGGGCTTCTTTTTGGGGGTTTGAGGGGGTTGGGGGTGAGGAGGGCCCCCTTTGGGGGTTTGGGGGGGGGCCCCCCCCCTTTTTAAAAACATCAAAGGGGGAAAAAAGTTTTGTGTGTGAAAGGTGGTAGGGATAGGGATAAGGTGGTGGGGGGTTGGGGGAAAAAATAGGGAAGGTAGGGGCAGGAGGGCAGTTGTAGGGGTAGAAGAGATTTTGGGTTAAAAAATTTAAAACTTAGGTAAGTAGGGATGGGGTGGGGGCCCCTTTTTGGTTAGGGACAGAAATGGGGGCAGTTTTTTTTTAAAAGGGGAAAGGGGTGAGTGTGTTTTTGGGGGGGGGGAAAAGGCCCCCTTGGGGGTCCATCTCCGGTGGGGGCTGTTCAGGGACAAAAAGTAGCTTTTTGTTTTGGAAAAAAAAAAAAGGAAGGGGTTTTTGGGGGGTTTCAGGACCAAATTTGGGGGTTGGGATAAAAAATTTTTTTAAAATATTTTTTTGCATTAGGGGTTTAAATAGTTAAAAATGTTGGGGTAAAAAATTTTGTTTTTTAATTGGTTTTTTTTGTGTTTTATAATTATATTGTATGATTATTATTAGGGGGTTTTAAATAAGATGATTTTTTTTGGGAGCGTATGAAATTTTTTTGTGTGGGGGTATGGGTCGGGTTGGGTGGGGGTTGGGGGGGGGGTTCTTGGGGGGTGTGGTAAAATTTTTTTTTGGGCAAGGGGAAAGGACCCAGGCCCCAAAAGGGAAAATATATGGGGAAAAACGGGGAATAAACGTTTTTTAGGGGCCCGGAAAAAATGTCTTGCAGTGAAAAAGGGGGCCATAAAATGATGGACCGTGGTGGGGGGGGGGAAAAATAAAATAAAATAAAAAAATAAAAAAAAAATTTTTCATTTTTTTGGAAGATAAGTATTTTTTTTTGTTTTTTGGGGCCCCAAAATTTGGGGCTTTTTTTTTTTTTTGTTGAGGCATTTGGGCCCCAAACCCTTTTTGTTGTTTCTCCTGAAATATGAAAAATAGGGTTAAAAGGGGTTATTATGGGTGAATGAGTAATGTGGGGTTTTTTTTTTTTTTTCCCCTTTTTGGGTTTTTTCCCCTTTTTTTTTTGAGAGGTTTCCTTGGGGGCCCCTGAGGAGCTGTAAATTTTTAGCAAGGGGGCTCCTGGAAAAAAAGAAATTTTAAATAAGGCAGGAATGTGAAAATGGACGTGTTTTCGGTATTGTTTTTCTTTTTTTTAGGGTTTTGATGTTTTTTATTTAGTAAAAATTTATGTTTTTTTTTTTTTTTAAAAAAAAAGGAGTTCCAGCTCCCCCAGGAAGTGGAGAGGTTTTGGGGGTGGGGAGGAGAGAAAGGGGCATTTTGGGGAGCTAGTGCCGGGGGAAAGGGGGGTTTTTTTTTCTCTGAAATTAACCTGCCCCTTTTCCCGGGGGAAAAACCTTCCGGGGGCTGAGCGTGGGGGCTGTGCCCCGGCCCCCCCCCGGGGGAACAGTGGGGGGGGGGGGCCTCACACTCCATCTTGAGGCCCACGCTGCAGCAAGCCAGCCCCCAGGGATAAAAAGGGAAAAACACCGGGGGGCCGAAAGGGCCCCCGGGGATCCAGGACCCCTGCCCCCGGGGCCATGGCACCCCCTTTTCTCCCGGTGAGGAGGCTGGGGGCAGGGGGGCGGCGGGAAACCCCCCCTAACTCTGGGGCTCCAAGGCTGGGGGGAGAGCCGGGTACCCTAAACCCCCGCAAAAATTTCCCACCTCTGGAATAAAAGGAGGGGAGAAAACACTGAGGGGGGCTCCGGGGGGAGTTGAGGGGAGCCCGGGTTTTTTTTGGGGGAAAAAAAAAACTCCTGCCTCAAAGGGGAGCGGAGGATCGCCAGGTCGAAAAAGGGGGGGAAGGGGGGGATAAGAAACTGGAAAAGAGGGGGAAGACCATCCCCCAGGGGAAACGGCCCCTTTGGGGGGGAAAAAAAAGGAACATACCCCCGGGTTTAGGGGCCCTGACCGGTGGGTCTCCTGGGGGGGCGGAGGGCCCCCCCCCCGGGGAGGACCCAGGGGAGGGGAAAGCGGAAAAACTGTCAAGCTCCCCTGAGGGGCCTGGGGGGGTTTAAAAACCCAGGGCCTGGGGGGTAAGAGCCCCAGGAACGCGAGGGGGGTAGCCCCAAAAAAATGTTTCCCCAAAAAGGACTCCAGTACATGGAGGAAAGTGGGGTGAGGGGAGGGTGGGGGGAGCGGGAGTAAAAACCGGGGGGGGGGCCCATCCTCAGAAAATGAGGAAAATTGGTCTCCAGCACGGTTTGGCAAAAGTTGTTTTTGGGGGGGGGGCCCCGAGGAAGGGGGGAAAACCCGGGGAAAAGGAGGAGGAGGGTAAAAGGCAAAGTAAAATGGTGGGGGGAAAAACTTGTGTTTGTCCCCTTTTTCCGGGGGGCCCCCCCCCCCCTTTTGGGGAAAAACCCCCTGCCCCCCCCCCCGGGGCCCCGGGTGGTCCGGAGCGGGGGGGCGGGGAGAGTAAGGTCTGCCTGGGTCTTGCTTTTCTTTCTGGTGGGGGGCGTTCAGTTTTAGGGACGATTGGAGGGGGGCCCCTATTGGTGGTGTGGGGGGTGGTGTTTGGGGGGTCACCCCCCGTGGCCCGGGGGGCGGGGCCCCAAACCCTTAAAGGTTTAAAACCGGGGGGCCCCATCTCCAGCGGTGGAGCAGTTCGGGCCCCCCACAAAGGGGGCATTTTAAAACTGGATCACTTAGGGGGGGCCAGAAGCATAAAAAATGGCGGGGATACTTGAAAGCAGCAATTAAAAAAACCCAAAAAGGTTTGGTTTGCTCCCGGGGGGGAAACCATGTGAAGCCGGGCCTGGGGCCCTAGGGCCCCAAAAGGGGGCCGTGCCCGGGGGGCCCTTTCACCACGGGGTCCCCAAGGGGGGGGTGGTCACCTTGCCTTTCGCGGGGGGTGGTGCGGGGGGGGTGGTAAAGGGGTTGGGGGGGGGTGGCCTCCTAAAAGTTTTCCTGCCTGCAAAGGGGGGCATCAGGGGGGGCATGCCCTCCTCCCGCAGTCCAGCCCGCCGTGCTCGCTTTATCTGGGGTGGGTGTGGCCCCCGAAAGGGGGCCCCTCCCCAGCCTGGGGGGCTGTCCGGGGTGGGGGGGGCATGCCTGGCGGAGTTCTCCGCCTACCCCCCCGGTCATCTGGGGTGGGGGGGGCCCCAAAAAAGGGGCTGCTCCCCACCCTGGATGGCTTTTTGGCCCGGGGGGGGGGGCGGGGCCCGGCGGGTCCGCCGCCCTTTGGGGGCCCCCACCCAACCATCTTCTGCGCCCCTTTAAAACCCGGGGTGGGGTTTTTTCGGGGTCCCCAGCCCACCCCCATAAATCTGGGGGGGGGGGGGGCCCCCGGCCCCCCCAGGTGAAGCCGGCGGGGGAGGGTGGGGAGGGCGGGGTGTCGGGGGGCCGGGCCCCCCCCCCCCCCTTTTGGAAAAGCACAGACAGGGGAAAAAAAAAAAAAAGGTTTACCAAAAGGCTCAGAGGCTGCTGTTTCCCGACCCCCAGGAAAGGGTTTGACGAGTGCCTCTCCCCTGGAAAATTTTAAAGGGGGGCGCAGCCCCCCTGGGCAGAAAAAAAAAAAAGGGCAGAACACCGCAATCCACCCCAGGGCCCCAGCGGGGGGTTTTTAAAAGAAACAATTTTAAAGGCAAAAAAAAAAGGGGAAATGTAAATAATGAAAAAATTTAAAAAAATGTAAAGTGATATAGGGATAGTGGGGGATTTTAGTATATTTGTGAGTAAAATTTTTGAGGGAACTTTTTGCGGAGGTAAAAATTGATGGCAAAGTGGTATAATGAGGGAGTGATGGGGAGTGAATACAGGGGTGGATGCAAGATGAATATGGGGGGAAATAGAATGGGGGGGGGGCGGGGCCCCTCCCCCCCCCCCGGGGCCCCCCGGCTTCTTTTGGGGGGGGGCGCGGCGGGGGGCGGGGGGGCCCGGGGGGTTCTCAGGGGGCTCCTCACCTTTGGACTCCGGGGACAGCTTTTTTACCCCCTTTTTCCTGGGCCCTAAAAAGGGGAGAAAGGCAATAATAAGAGGGGGGGACGGTGGCCCTTTTCTTTCTGATAAGAGGCAGGTTTGGCCGCCTTCCTTCCAAGAGAAAAAAGGGGGGGGGGACTTTTCGGGTCTCCCCGACAGCCGGGCAAAGGGGGCCCGGGGGGGGGGAATTTTGGTCCCCCCCTTTGGTGGGGGGGCATAAGCTTGCCCACCCAGGAGCAGGGGGGTGGGGGCCCTTGAAATTGGGTTCAGGGCGGATGACTCTTTTCCCCCCCCATCCCTCATCCCCTTTCTTTAAAATCCCGCTTTTTTCCCCAGAGGGGGTTGAGCTTTTTTTGGGGGAAATTTTTGAGCTGGTGGGGGGGGAGCCATGGCGAGGTTTCGTCGGCAGGCGGTGTCTCACCAGAATTGTAAAAAGAGTGCCGTGGTGACTTAAAAGAGTCACTTTTCCCGGGGGACAAAAGACGGGGCTTTCCCGTTAGGGGGGGATCCAGGGAAAAGGTCCCAAAAAAGAAAAGGGGGGGGAATTTGGTTTTTGGTGGGGGGCGGGCCCTTTTTAGGGGGTTTAAAATTAAAGGGGCTCGGGGGAAAGGGGCACCCACAACCCCCTTTCCCCGGGACCCCGGGAAGGCCGGGGTCCGGCCCCTTTTTACCGGGGGGAGCCGAAGGTCTGTCAAAGGGGGCGATCCCCGCCATTCACGCAAGCTGAAAGGGGGCAGAATGTGCCTTGTTGGCGGGGGGGTCATCTCGCCTCAAACCCGGGGAAAATTTTTTCCCCCCGTGAGGTGACCTTGGGCCCCTATAAACCGCTGCCCCCCTCCTTCTCCCGGGACCCCTGTGGGCCCCGGTGGGGGGGGAACCGGGGGGGGAAAAACCCCCGGCGGAGCTTCCCCCGTCGCGGGGGGGTGGGGGGGGGGGGGCGGGGGAGGGGGCCTTTAGGGGGCTTTTTGGGGAGGGGAAAGGCAAGGTCACCCAAAAGGCCTTTCGCCCAGGGGGTAAGGAGGCAGGGGGGAAAACCCCGGGTAGCCGGGGTGGTGTCTCCTCCCCCGGGTTGGGGGGGTAAAGCCTCTGGGCCCTGGGGGGGGGAAAAAGGGGAACAGGAGTTTAGGGGGATGGGGAAAGGGGGGGGTAAAGCGGGTGACTCAGAAGCTCCCCTCAAAAAAAGGTTGATGAGGAAGTCTTAAGACCTACAACATCAAAGGGTTTTGGGGGAAAAACCCCAAAAGGGGGGGGAGGAGGGGTGAACAAGTTTCCAAATTCCCCCCAAAACCCCCCCGTGAGGGTACCAACGGGGAAGGGGGCCCCCCTTCCCCCTGACCAAAATTCCCAAACCCGGGGTTAAAGGCCCCCTTTGGGGGCTCGCTAAAGGTCCCGGACGAGGGGAAGGGGCCGGGGGGCGGCATCGGGGGGTCCTTCAGGGGAGGCGGATCCAACCCCCTTTGGGGGGCGTTGTTTTCCCCAAGGGGGGGGGGCGACCCAGTCCGGGGGTGGGGGGAACCCCCAGGGGGGAAGAATGGGCACCTCGATACCCAAAAGGGGGAAAGTTTTGACTCCTCCCCAAGGGGGGGGGACGGGGTGGGTAAAAGAAGGCCATCGAAAAAGTCAAACATGATTTCTGAACTCGCCCCGTTTACGGGTGGCCCCCCTTAAAAAGCCAGCATTAATCAGATCGGCTAGATTTTCGGCCTTTTATTTTCTCACCCGAATTGAGGCGAAATTTTTTTTTTGCAGGGGATTTGACTAAAAGACATGGGGGGGCCCCCCCATAAAACCCGGGGAAGTGGAGGTACGGGCCCCCATAAATGGCTTTTTGCGGCCGGGGTCGTATAGCGGGGTGGCTCCTTTTTAAACTTTCAATGTGGAATCAGACGAGTATCGAGTTAGAAATTTGGGAAAGGGGGCCCCCGGGCCTTGACTCTTATGAGGGGCCCCAAAAGCTCGGCTCATAAACACACGGCCCACAGTCAAAAATTTGGGGCCGGGGAAAAAACTCTTCCTAAAAATTTAAACCCTTTCTTTTTACAAGCCGACAGGTGGTCTTCGGGGGGGACTTTAACACCATTACGAGGTCCCATGATTTTTTTGGGGGCCCCCAGATCGCCTGGGTTATGACACGTCGCGCTTAAAACATTTGCCAGTGAACTTCGCCTGGTGGGTGTCCACATCCGACACCCCAGGGGCCCCCGGGGGGCTGGATCTAGAAAGACAGGTTTTTTTTTAAAAAGGGGGGTGCCATCTTTTTTGCTGTTCCCCGTTGAGGTGGAGTTCTTCCGATCACTGCTAATTTTCTTTTATCTAAAAGTTCAGAGAAACCCCGGAGGGGGGAAAAGGGGTGTGGGGAAACGGGGAAATTTTTTTCCCCTGGGGGAAAAAGCGAAAAAAGGGGGCAATCCTTCAGGATTTTTTCTCAGAGCCCCCTTTCCACCTTTTTTGGGTCCCCCGTAGTTAAGGGGAAATGGTGGGAGATCTTTAAAAAGGGGTGGGGGGGTTCTTCCGCAAGCCTCGACCTCAGGGTCTGAATAGGCATTGCTTTTTTTCAGCTCCCGGGAGGAAAAACTCGGAGCCAGGGTCCTCGACTGGGGGTTTAAACCTTTAGGAACCCGGGGGGAAGGTCTTTGCTTTTAAAAGGGGTTTATTTTAAAAAGGCAACATTTTTGGTTTTTGAGGGGATTTTGGGGGAAGTACCGCTCCGGCCGCCCCCTACGGGGAACCGAAAAAAAGGGCATTGAATTGAAGATGGTGCAGGACTGATCGACATACGGGGGGCCCCGAACAGATTTCCAAAAACCCGGGACCCCGGAGGTGATCAGATCCTTTTACTCACCCCTTTTTGGGGAAAAAAGGGGGGGCTGGATCGGGATGGATTCGGTTTCCTGGGGTTTGGGCCAAACCCGACCCCGGGGGTGATTTCCCCCTCTTTTTGGGGTTTTGGCAAAAATTAGGGAAGAGGAAGGGGGGAGACGGGGCCAAAATTTGGGGGGGCTTCGGCCCCCAAAAAAAACCCCCATTCCCCGGGGGGCTTAACATCCGAGTTCTAAAAGGCCCTTTTTGGGACTCCTTGGCCCCCTTTGGGCTGGGGTTTTTAATGATGTTTTCCTGGGGTTTTCTCTTCCCGGGTTTAATGGGGAGGTCCCGCCCTTTATTATTTTGTCAAAGGGAAAAAACTCGCCCCCTATTGAGAAAATTTGGGGTCCCATAGCGCTTCTCTTTTGGGCCGGGAAAAATTTTTTTGGGCGAAGGGGGTTTTTTTTAATCGGCGGTCAAGTTTGTCCCCCCGGGTCCTTTCGGAGGCCCCCCACTGCTCTGTTCCCGGGCCCCAGCCCTTTTTTGGGGGTTGTTTGGGGTTTTCCAAGGGGGAAAAGGGGGGGTTTAAGGGTTCCCGGGAAGGGGTAACCCAAGCAAACAAGCAAAAGCCTTTGACCCGGGTTTAAATGAGTCCCCCGGCGCCCCCTTTTTACGGTTTGTGGGGGGTTTGAAATTGGCTAAGATTTTTTCCCAAAAGGGGGTGGACTTTCCCCTCTGAACCGGGGCGGGGCCCCTTTTTTAGGGGGGGTTTTTGGGGTCCGTCAGGGCTGTCCCTGAGCCCACTTTTTTAAAGCTTGCGATCGTTCCCCCTTTCCCGGGGGAGGGTTTATCGTGGACATTGGGGGGAGCGGGAAAGGACCAGGGGGCTCTGGGCCCCCTCTGAGGGGGGTGGGGTTCGCTGACGTGTTTTCCCCCTTTTTTTTTTCCCCAAGGGGAGGCGGGTTTTGGGGGGTGTCCGAGGTCCCTGCGTTTTCCCCGGGAGGACCGGGGCCATGATTTAACCGGGAAAAAAGGGGGGAGTCACGCTGGGAGGGGGGGGGAAAAAAAGTTTTGATTCCCCCAAACCCCTTTTGAGCCCCAGGGCCCCCCCCAAAAATTTTAGGGTTGAATTTTGGCCCCGGGGCTTTTCCCCCGCAAAATTGGGGGGAGCCCAAAAATTCCGCCCAAAAAAAGGGGGAACCCTGGGGGGGGGGGGTTGGGGTTTTTTTAAACCCCGAGGGAAAAAAGGGGTTGGGTTTTTGGGAAAAGGGGTTTTTTTCCCCCTTTTTAATTTACCGGGCAAATGTGTCATTTTTCCCCAAAACCCCCTGGACACGGGTTTACACCCCGTTCTTCCCGCTGCTAGGGGGAAAAGGGTCAACCTAATCAAGAAAGGGGTCAGACCGTACAGGGGAAATAGGGGGTTTGGGGGATGGTAAACCCCCGTAGTGTTCTTAAAACACCTTTTTTAAACCAAAAATTTCCCAAAACCCCTTGGCTAGGAGGGCTCCCCCGGGGTATTCCCCGCGGGGGTTTTGGGTTTGGGCCCTTTTTCCCGGGAAGGGGGGGACGGGGGGGCAATTTAAGGGTTTCCCGGGACACCTCAGGGGCACCCCCCGGCTTACGCCCCCCCCGGGTTTTAAGGTAACCCCGGTGGGGCCGGGGGGTGAGGGAAAACCCGGCCCAAAATTTGAACAATGTCTTGACAAAAGGGGGTTCTTTTACCCTTTCCAAAACCCCCCCTCCTCAGGGTTTCCCCGGGCCGGGGTCTGGAGGTGGGGCTGGGCTTTTAAATTTTTAAGGGGGATCCCCACGAAGTTTTGGGGGTTTGGGGGCCCGGCGCTGTTTCAAAGGGAGACTTATGTAAGGGGCAACTTAAAAAAAAGGGAAAACCCCCCTTTTGGATTTTCCCGTTTAGGGGTGTGGCACGTGCTGGAAAGCATGGAGCCTTCCTTTCAGTGTCCCTTTAATGCAGAGGGGTTTTTTAAAAGGGGGGGTGCTTCCTACTTGGGGGCGGCGGCGCCCCTTTTTTCCCACGCCGAGTGGGTTTATGGGGCTTCAGTTTTCCCCCCGGGGGCCGAAGCGGAGCACTTTATTCCATTAGCGTAGTGGGCAGGTTTTTCACGTGGGGAAACAAGGGGGGTTTTTTTTTCGACGCAACAAAAAAGCCCTCCCCCGGGATGAGGGGGTTTGTAACATCTTTGGTGACCTGGGGGGAAAGGGCGGGTTTTTTTTTTTGAGAGGTTGGGTGTGAGGGGGGCCCCCTTTGGGTTTGGAGGGGGTTTTTTCCCCCTTTTTAAAAAAAAAGTCAAGGGAAAGTTTTTTTGTGTGTAATGGTGGTAGGATAGCATAAGGTGGGGGGTTTTGGGGGGGTTTTTTGGGGGAGAATAGGGGGGGGGGTAGGGGACCAGGAGGGGCGTTTTAAAGGGGTTTGATAGAGGTTAATTTTAAAAAAAATTTTGGTAAGTTTGGGATAGCTAGGGATAATAGGTTTCTTTTTGGTTTGGGACAGAAAAAAGGGACATTTTTTTAAAGAAAAGGGACAGGGTGAATGTTTTTTGGGAAGGGACAGGGTCTTAAGGGCTCTCAGTCTCCTGGTGGTGGGTCTATTGCCATGACCACAATGTAGCTTTTTGTTTTTGCAATAAAATAAAGGATGGATATTGAGGCTCGCAGGGCACGATACTTGGGCCTTGTAGATAAGAAATGTTTAAAATTAGTTTTGTTTGCAGTATGGCATATATGATAGTGTTGTTGTTGTAAATTGTGTTTTGTAATTATATTGTTTGTATATAATTATATGTTTCATTAAGATTGATATTTGAGTGTCTGTAGATTGTCGATTGTGGGGATATAGTTGGTTGGGTGGGGGTTGTTTCTGGGGGGGGTAGGGGTTTGGAGAAAATTTTTTGAGGGCAGTGGGGCATGAAACTTGCCATGGACCCACGAGACCAAAGGGAATGCTTAGATGTGGAAAACAGGGGCATAGAAACATTATATGGGACCCAAGTCTTTGCAGTTGAAGAGGTGCCATGAAAACTGATGGACCTGTTGGTGAGGTGGGGGTACTAAGAGAAAAAAGAAAAAAAAAAAATGTTTCGGAGGATTAGTATTCTATTGAGGGTCGGTCCTTTTGTGTGTTATGTGTTGAGGCAGTGGGCCAACCCTTGTTTGTTGTTATTTTTCCTGTTAAATATGTAAGATTATGGTGAATTAAGTAGTGGTTGTGTTATGTAGGTGCAAAGAGTGGAATGGTGGGGTTGTTTCTTTTTGTTGTCCCCTTTTGGTTTTCCCTTTTTCTTTGGAGGTTTTCCTGCTGGGGGTCCCTGAAGTGCTGTGAAGTTCGCCAAGTGACTCATGTGAGGAAGGAAAAAATTGGATTTTGGTAAATGAGGACAAGAACTTGAAGGAACGTTTGTGTCAAGTATTTCTTTCGGTATTGTTTTTTCGTTTTGGATTGGTGTTTTGGTTTATGTTAATATGTTTGTATGTTGTTTTATATTTAATAATAAAAAAAGAGTTCCAGCTCCACCAGGAAGACGCAGCAGTGTGAGAGGCTCCAGACGGGAGTGAGCGAAGCAGCTCGAGCTATGTGCGTGCTAAGCTGTCATATCCCTATGAATTTGCTGGAAGGGGATTTTGTGCATATACTCTGTACCCAGCTTATAGAAACTAACGCTCCATATCCGCACAAGCGAAGAGTAGTCCATCACCTTTACCCCTGCCTTCTCTAGGCCCATATCAACAAACGCCGCTTCGCTGTATAGCCAATGTCTTAAGCTGTGGTAGTACAGGCCTGTGCCTCCAGTTCCTTCGACCTGCACATCCACGCCTCATTACACGCCCTCCATATCGCTAGCTACTTTGTCCCATGGCCACCCAACCATACCATTTATATGCCACACTGCTTCCCATCTGACTAAGCTCACCTTATCCAGGACCCCCCACTCTAGTTAACCAGAAAACCCAAGAAGATACCGCGCTTGAATATCCACTTCTAGTCCTGCTCGGCAAAACAGGAACCTTGCAGACCCCCACCCCCCCATGAATCCTGTTAAATGAATTTTTCCATCGCCAATAGTGAATCATTATCATAATTCACAATCTCACCACATAACTCTCACAATCCTCCTCGCTTCTGTCATCATCAGAAACGTCAGTAAACGATATCGCTCTACTGTGAGGCATTTGCCACACCCTGTCATACCAAAATTCGTCTACTACCTCTATTAACCTGTCTCCTCCCATACCAACTCCACTCCATATATAGATATAACACTTATCTCATATCTCTCTTCATCATACCTAAAATCACCGCCTACCTACACCACACGAGTGTATCATGTGTCTTCTTTCCTCTCCACACTACGTCCCCGCATCATTCTCCATTGTCATTATGCTAAGATAATTTTCAAGATAATCCACCCATTCACAGATACAATTATTATCATTTTTTTCCAAGTTAGAGTCTATCACCCTAATAAAAATAGATGAGAGAGATTTTTCCCCATTCACTAATATAATGTTACCACTCATCCATCACCCCCATGTTCTAGACTAAATTCTCAAAAATTCACCTCCATGTTTCAGATAGATAGAATATATATATATAGAACAAAATCCTCTATCAATGTTTCCTCCCCAACATATATCCCTTAACCCATCCTAGAGAAAAAAAACTTAAATGTCCATAACAACTCTAAGAACATCCCACCCCATACCAACCCACCCCACCACTCCACTTACCATTTCATTGACCCCTTGACGTAGATACCCAACATTAATAGAAGTATATATTCCCCCTTACACTATGATATCATATCTACAAATACCTTTTAAACCATCTCAAGATTCCACACAATTACATTTAAACATATACTTCAAATGTACCCAAGAGACCACACCACCAGAGATATCTATAATAATCTATATAGAGTATAGACCCTACCCGAGAGATAGAGACCCATCCCTACTATATATACTACGCAACTCACAACACTACTATATAAGAGATACCAATTGTCCTATAGTCAGAGTAGATAAGAACAACCCCCTACTATCTAAACTATATAAACTAATTATGAGACCCATACATACCATAGAGAGAGAATATATATGAGAGATTCATCACATACACCCTGAAACTAGAGTATCTCATATATACCCATGTGAGTGATATGACTCATGATGATTCTTATAAAAATTCACACACCACCCCTGAGAGAGATATAACAGTTTCCTACGCCGCGCCCCCCCCCCCCTACTTTAACTCAAAGAACTTGTCATATCTAAAGACATAGATTTTTGTGTGTAAGTCCTCTGCATTCGATCACCTCTTATCCCTTGACGGTACCCCTTTATTCTTCCTATATAGATTTGCTCATTACTATATCTGGATTGGATATATTTGAAGTTCGTAAGAGTATCTATTTCGCATGATATTCCCCCCCCCGCCCCCCCCCCGCCCCCCCCCCGCCCGCGACCCACCCCCCCCCCCCCCACCCGATGGATATCTGTGTGTGTACGAGATTGCTTCGCTGTGTCTCTGTGGGTCCCCTAAGTGATGCATTGAATAAGTGTGTCTGTGTGTGTTGGGCCCATCTCCAAGCTGTAAAGCAAGTTTGGCCTTAACGCTCGTATTGTGTGTGTGTTTATTAGTGCCAAGCTATGATTGCGACAATAATATGTGTTGTGCACCATGTGGTAGATGTGCGTCCAAGACGCTTTAGTTACAAAGGTGCGACTTGAACTGATGTTGTGCCTGTCTCGACAATTTAAGGCGATGCGCGAAATAGAAGGCAGAGTCAGTAAGGTCGTGATTCTATCTCGGTGTATCTTGCTGTCTATACAATATCAAGGTCCGCGTGAGCATGTTCTATCAGGCCACTTCCATCTGTGTCGTAAGAGTCGATATGGCTAGAGTACGTACGGCAGCCTGATGCCGGTGACGACTACACTATGACCAGAAAATAAACTGAGTGTCCACGCGCTGCTTCTATCCGTGCGCTCTTAGCTCTTTGTGAGAGCTCACTCACCCAACGCTCCCACACAAACAGATAGGCCAGGAGAGGGCATTGGACCCCCGCCAATTTCACAGGATGTAGAACAATGTGTCACTTCATAGCACCACGAGCCGGCTAGCACTGTACGACACGCTAAGGCTCACGCCGCTGCCACAGCATGACACTAGCACACATACATCTGCATGGCCCCGCACCGACCACAGGAGAGAAATACGTTCACATACTCTCCAAGATGGACGCCTGCACTCTTCAATGACAGAGTGGTTCACTAAACCGCAAGACTTAATAGGCCCAAAGCAGAATATGACTCGCGTGGACGACTACGCCATTGTGTCAAGTGCTGTCATCTTAAACATCATCAGAAATGAAAAAACCCCTGACCACAGGGTAGAGATGAGTTCATATCTCCACACCAGTTGGATGTCCCGGCGCGCGCGTCTTGTGTGCCCCTCAAGTGAGGCTCAGTCCTGTGCATACAACTACGACCACCTATAGGAATGGTGATTGTTTGTGTGAGTCAGGCGGCAACCTCTCTACCATGCCATTCCCATCGGATGCCTAGAGCAGAGCTAGTAAAGCGCGGCACAGTAACTTCGTTTTTCCGCCTCATCATCCTCCCATGTCAGATAGATCGGAGAAGGTCGCTCCCAAGACCGAAGTACTGTTGATTTGTCGCCCATAGAGGGAGGAAGTGAGTCCTGTATATACTGATGTATTGCCCTCCTCGCCATGCCACCAAGATAAACGGCACAGAGGACCACACGCGTAACCGCGGAGGCACGGGCTCGACCCTCACACTCAAACAGGCCGCACTGACCCCTCACCCGCCGCACCGAATGCCTCCACGACATGCCTAAGTCAACACGCGCGCCACGTCGGGCGCTGGCCCTCCTCCGCATCACAGCCGCACGGCTGCGGCCAAGCCCAGGGCCTGCCCACTCGTGCCGCCCCCCGGCACCACCCCCCACGCCCTCCGGCGTGCCGGCACCGTCCGCGCCCCCTTCGCGACCAAGCCCCCGCTCGCGATCAGCCCCCCAGCATACTCGCCTCGCCCGCTGTGCCACATCCCTGCGCCGCGTGGCGACAGTCGGCACTTCGCCACATCAGACCGCGGGCACTGCGCCTGACCCTAAAGCCCCTGGAGCTCGACACCTGCACAGCACCACCTCAGCGTGTGGCGGGCCGGCCGTCGAGCATCCTCCCGGTGGTACCCTGCGCCCCGCCACACTACATCCCCGAGTCACCCCCCCCAGCCCACACAATCCCCTCCCCATATCACGTCCGCTGCCCGATCACCCGTCTAGCTGCGCTCACCGGGAGCTCCGTCGTCGGGGTCGCCCCCCCAGCCCACACATTCCATCCCCCAGCTTCCTGCGGTGGATGCAAGGCCCGGTCCACGCGAGCCTCCAGCCTGCCCATGCCGCGGGGGAGGTGTCGCCCCTGCGAGGGAAGCGCCCCGCATCACCTGGTGGGACAAGAAAGGTCCGTCCCTGCCTCTAGGAAGCACAAAGGAAAAAAAAAAAGCATGGTGCGGAAGAGCTAGGAAGCTGCCTGCTGTCCCAAGCCCTCAGGCGGAGTGTGCTGAGTGCAACCTTGCTCTGGGCATTTAAAGGGGCAGCAGCACCTCCTGGGCAGAGGCGATAAAGGAAAAGGCAGTAACATCACAGTCCAGCCAGGGCCCCCAGCAGGAGGTGTTAAAAATAGCAGTGTAAATAATAGCAATGTAAATAAAAGCAATATAAATAATAATGTGAATAGTAATGTATATATGGATAGTGAGGATGATAGCGATGGTATGACTGATATTTTTGAGGAGCTTTTGCGGAGGTGGTGCATGGAGGTGTGAGTGATGGCGAGAGTGGTATGAAAGAGGGAGTGAGTGTGGGAGAGAATGCGGGGGTGGATGCAGGAGTGAATGTGGGAGCAAGTGTGAGTACGAGTGTGGGGGGGGCTGGCCCATCTGTCCCCCCAGCCGCGGCACCCAGACGTTTTTTTCCGGGGGTCACGGCTGGGGGTCAGGGGGGTTCTCAGGGGGTCTCCTCACCTCTGGACTCCGGGGACGGCGTTTTGCACCGCCGTTTTCTGTAGGCCCTCAAAAGGGGAGAAAGATCTGTAATAGTAGAGGGGAGGACGGTGGACTTGTCTTTCTGGATAGAGAGGCATGGTTTGGCCGCCTTCCAAGAGAGAAGAGAGGGAGGGACTGTCTGGTCTCTCCCGACAGCCGGGCAAGGGCCGGTGAGGAGGAATGTGGTCCGTCTTCGGTGGGGGGGCAGTGAAGCTTGCCCACCCAGGAGCAGGGTGGTGGAGCTCCTCCTGAAGATGGGCTTCAGGGCGGATGACATCTTTGCCCTGATCCATCCCTCATCGGCCCGGTTCTTTGATATCAGCTTTGTTCGACCAGAGGGGCTTGAGCTCTTCTGGTCGAATTATGAGCTGGTGAAGGGGAGCCCGGATGGCGAGGCTTCGTCGTGCAGGCGGTGTCTCGTCAGAATTCCGTCAAGAGAGTGACCGTGGTGACATGTAACGAGTCACTCTCTGGCGTGGACATAATGACGTGGCTTTCCCATTATGGGGAAGTCACCGAGGTCCCAAAAAAGAACAGGGGCGAATTTGGTATTTGGTCGGGGGGCTGGACCTTCATGGTTAAGTTGAAGGTCTCAGGCGATACGGTCACCCACATCCCTTCCTCGGCATTCCTGGGAAGGGACAGGATCCTGGTCTTCTACCAGGGTCAGCCAAAGGTCTGTCACAAGTGCGGCGATCCCCGCCACTTCAGCGCAAGCTGCAAGGTGCAGAAATGTGCCTTGTGTGGCGGGGTGGGTCATCTCACCGCTGCGTGTAAGGACATTCGGTGCCACCTGTGTGGTGACCTTGGTCACCCGTATAGCCGCTGCCCTCGCTCCTTCTCCAATGCTGCTGCGGGCCCGGTGGGGGGAGACCGTGGGGGGGGAAACCTCCGGCGGGGCTTCCTCCGTCGCGGCAGGCAGTGGTGGCGGGGAGGGGGCTGAGGGGCCGGTGAGGAAAGGCAAGGTCACTAGAGGCCCCTCATATCAACGGAGACAGGCGGCTCGCGATGGGGGTAAGGAGCAGGTGGAACCTCGGGTAGCTGGGCTGGTGCCTGCTCCTCCCTATAGGTTGGTGGCTAAAGCCTCTGAGGCCCTGGGGGAGGAAGCGGTGAACGAGGAGATCAGGAGGATGGAGAGGGAGGATAAAGCGGCTGACTCAGACAGCTCCTCTCAATATGAAAGTGTTGATGAGGAAGTCATAGAGCAGCCTACAACATCAATGGGTGGGAAAAAACGTACCAACAGGAGGGGGAGGAGGAGGCTGAACAAGTCTTCCAAATCCCCCCCACCCCCGACCGTGAGTGTACCAACGGAAGGGCCCACCGTTCCCCCTCTGATCACACTCTCCAACCGGTTCCAGGCCCTCGGAGACTCTGCTAAAGAGTCGCAGGACGAGGGCAAGGGGCCGGGGGCAGCATCGGGGGGTCCTTCAGGGGATTGCGGAGTCCAACCCTTAGGGGACGTTGTTTCTCCTGGGGGGGACAGACCCGGAGTCCGGAGGTGAGAACACCAGGGTAGGAGGAATGGACACCTTGACTACCTTAAAGAGGAAGGGTTCTGATTCCTCCCCAGAGGGTGGTGGGAGCGGGGTGGGTAAGAAGAAGGCCGTCGAACTTGATCACTCATGATGGCTGAACTCGCCCCGTTGACGCTGGCGTCCATTAATGTCGCCAGCATTAAGTCAGATGCGGCTAGATTTACGGCCTTTGATTTTCTCACCCGAATTGAGGCTGAAATTTTATTTTTGCAGGAGACCAGAGTAACTGACATCGGGGCCATACATAAAGCACAGAGAGAGTGGAGGTGCGGGCCCTCATACTGGTCTCTTGCGGCCGAGCCGTATAGCGGGGTGGCAGTCCTTTTTAAGACTGCAGATGTGGAATGCAGACGAGTGATCGAGTTAGAAATGGGGAGGTGCCTAGTCCTTGACGTCTTCATGAGGGGACAAGAGCTGCGGCTCATAAACATCTACGGCCCACAGTCAAAGTGGGACCGGAAATGTCTCTTCCTGAAGATTAAGCCCTTGTTGCAGAGACTCCCCGGATGGGAAGAGGGCTGTGGAAGCTGAATTCGTCCCTGCTGGAAGAATCGAACGTGAGACATTCCTTCGAGGATTTTCTTCAGAGCCAGGTACCGCTTTTGGATCTCTGTAGTAGTAAGTCAGAATGGTGGGAGATCTTCAAAAAGCGGGTGGCGGGGTTCTTCCGCCAGCTCTCGAGCCACAGGAGTCTGAACAGGCATCGCTTGTATCGGGCTCTGGGGAGGAAACTCGAGCAGTTCGTCTCGACTGGAGGTGACCGTGAGGAAATCTCCAGAGTGAAGTCTTTGCTTAAGAGGTGTCAGTATGATAGGCACACATCTTTGGTTTTTGAGAGGGATTTCGGGAAGTACCGCTCACCCGACCCCTACAGGAACTGTAAGATGTCAGTGAATTGTAAGATGGTGACAGGACTGATCGACAGTACGGGGTCCCTGAACAGATCCAAATCAGGGATCCTGGAGGTGGTCAGGTCCTTTTACTCACGCCTCTTGGGAAAGAGGGATCTGGATCGGGATGAGATGTCGGCTTTCCTGGCTGAAACCATCCCTGAGCCAGGGGATGATCCCTCTCTTGGTGTTTTGGCAGAAGCAATCAGGGAAGAGGAAGTGAGACTGGCCATTGATGGGCTTCGGCCCAAAAAATCGCCATATCCGGATGGCTTAACATTCGAGTTCTATAAGACCTTTAGGGACTCCTTGGTCCCCCTCTTGACTGGGGTGTTTAATGAGTGTCTTTCCTCGGGTACTCTTCCCGGTTCAATGAGGAGGTCAGCCCTGATTATTCTGTCAAAGGGTAAAGACTCGTCCCGTATTGAGAATTGGCGTCCCATAGCGCTTCTCAATACGGACCGGAAGGTTCTGGCGAAGGTGTTGTTTAATCTGCTGGTCAAGTTTGCACCCCGGCTCCTTTCGGGGGCCCAGCACTGCTCTGTTCCAGGCCGCATCACTTTTAGTGCTGTGCTCGGTGTCCGAGAGGCAGTGGAACAGGGTAGGGCAGGTCACTGGAAGGGGTATCTACTGTCATTAGATCAAGCAAAAGCCTTTGACGGGTTAACCATGAGTACCTCTGGTCTACGGTTGGTCAGGGTGCCCTTTTGAGGTAGGTTCTGGGGTCCGTCAGGGCTGTCCTCTGAGCCCACTTTTATACGCGTTCGCGATCGATCCATTCCTGAGGAGGGTAGATCGTGGACCGTTGGTGGGAGTCGGGATGGACCAGGCGGGCTCTGGGCCCCCTCTGAGGGTGGTGGCGTACGCTGACGATGTTTCCCTTTTCGTATCCTCGAGAGGGGAGGCGGATTGGGTCATGTCCGAGGTTGTGCGTTACTCGGAGTCATCCGGGTCCATGATCAACCGGGAAAAGTGTGAGAGTCTCTGGCTGGGAGGGGGAGATCCTAGTTTTGATCTCCCGGGCACCCTTCCAGAGCCCCAGGCCTCCGCCAAAATTCTAGGCATCGAATTTGGCCCCGGGGACTACCCCCAGCAAAATTGGGAGGGCAGACTCAAGATTGCCGCCCAAAAGGTGGACCAGTGGAAGGGTTGGTCTTTAACCCTGAGGGAAAGGGTTAGCTTGGCTACAGGCTTTCTGCTTCCCTTGTTAATTTACCTGGGCAGTGTGTGCATCTTGCCAGAACCTCTCTGGACACGGGTTTACAGCCTGTTCTTCCAGCTGTTATGGGGGAATAGGCTCAACCTAATCAAGAGAGAGGTCACGTACCGTACTTGGAGACTAGGTGGGTTTGGGTATGGTCAACCCAGTAGTGTTCTTAGTGAACACCTTTCTTAAAGCCAATATTTCCAACCTCTGGCTGGAGAGGGCTCCTCCGTGGGTATTCTCCTGCAGGGGTTGGTTTCGGCCCTTCTTCCAGGAATGGGAGACAGGAGGGCAAGTGAAGGATCTCCGTACACCTCACGGACATCTCCCGGCTTACGCTACCCCGGTTCTGAAGGTAATCCGCCGGTGGGGTCTGGAAATGAGGGAAATCAGGACCATGTTGAGACAATGTCTTGACAGAAGGGTTCTGTTGACCCATTTCCAGAAGCCCCTGGTCCTCAGAGATTGCCCAGGCCGGGATCTGGAGGTGGGGCTTGGGCTTTTAAATTCAAAGCGGATCCCCACGAAGTTTTGGGACTTGGCCTGGCGCTGCTTTCACGGGAGACTGTATGTAAGGGACAACCTGAAGTACAGGAACTCCGATGATCGGGGTTGTCCCCGTGAGGAGTGTGGCGACGTGCTGGAAAGCATGGAGCATTTCCTCCTTCAGTGTCCCTTTAATGCAGAGATTTACAACAGGGTGGGTTCTTCCATACGTTGGCCGCGGCTGGCGTCCCTTTCCTACGCCGAGTGGGTCTATGGGGCGTTCAGATCCCTGGGTGGCCGAGAGCGGAGCACTTTATTCTTAGTTAGCGTAGTGGTCAGGTTTTACACGTGGAATGCACGGTGTCTAGTTTCGACGCAACAGAAAGCCCTCCCCGGGATGAGGTGGTTAGTAACATCTTGGGTGACCTGGGGAAGGTGCGTTCTTTGGAGTTCGAGAGGTTGGGTGTGAGGAGGGCCTCTTGGCTTTGGAGGGGCTTCTCCTTTTAAAAAACACACTCAAGGGAGAGTTTTGTGTGTGAATGGTGATAGAGATAGCATAAGGTGGTGTGGGGTGATGAGGGAGAGAAGTAGGGGCAGATAGGGACACAGAGGGGCAGTTGTAGGGATAGATAGAGAGTTAGTTAAGTTAAGTTAGTTAGAGTAGGGATAGATAGGGATAGATAGGGAGAGTTTTGTTAGGGAAAGAGGTAGGGACAGTTTTAATTGACAAGGGACAGGGTGTTGGTAAGGGGCAGGGCCTCTTAGGGCCCTGGTGGTGGGCTATTGCATGATACAATGTAGCTTTTTGTTTTGCAATAAAATAAGAATGGATATTGAGGCTTGCAGGCACCAAACTTTGGCCTTGTAAGATAGGAAATGTTTAAGATTACTTATGTTGCAGTCATTGCATATATTGATAGTATTGTAAAGTGTAAATTGTGTTTTGTAATTATATTGTATTGTATATATTATATGTTTTTGTTAAGATGATTGTTTTGAGTGTCTGTTGATAGTTGATTGTGGGGATATAGTTAGGTTGGGTGGGGGTTGTCTGAGGGGGTTGGGGTTAGGAGAAAATTTTTTTTTTTTGAAGGGCAGTGGGCAAGAAACTTGACATGGACCCACGGACCCGAAGAAAAATTGCTTAAATGTGGAAAAGGGGGCATAAACATTATATGGACCCAAGTCTTGCCGTGAAGAGGCCATGAACTAATGGACTTGAGGTGTGGTGGGGTTTATTAAAAAAAAAAAAGTGTGGTGTGATATGTAGGTTATTGTGTGAAAGGCCCTTTTTGTTGTGTTTAAGGCAGTGGGCCAAGGTACCATATGTTAAAGTTTTCTTGTAAATATGTAAATGTGGGGTGCGGGAATAAGTGTAAATGTGTATGTAAGTGTGTATGTGTATGTAAGCGTGTATGGAGCGAGTATGTATGTGTATGTAGGAATATGTTTCGTTTTTGTTTTCTTTTTTCTTTTCTTTTGGGAAAGTTGCTGCTGGGGGTCCCTGAAGAAGCTGGAAAGCTCAAAAAGTGGACTCATGTCATGTGATAAGGACTGTACTTCAAGCAATGGTGGATGAAGAAGGTCAAAAAGATCAAGGTCCTTTTCGTTAGGTGATAACTTATTATATGGAGGCTATTTTTTTTCTATGGTCTTGGATATGGTTTTGGATGTAATGTATATGTTGTTTGTGTTTTCTACATTTAATAAAAAAAAGAGTTCCAGCTCCAGTAGCGTCCAGTAAAGCTGCTGCAGTTAAAAAGCTTTTATAAGGATCGAGCTTGGCGGTCCACCGCAAGGCGTCCTACCGCCAATCACAGCCCCTGTGCCTTGGGGTGCCTCCCCGATGCTCTTCACTGAGTGTCCCGGGGGCCCGAAGCATTTCCTTTGAAAAAATGAAGTGTCCAAAGTACAGGTGGTGTAGCTTGCTTAACAGCTGGGTTAATCCGCTGAGTAGCAGACACTGCTACTAGGCCCAAAGTATTGCTTGGGCTAGATGCAGTTAAAAATTTGTAATTAGATACTCTCGTTGGATGCTGAGAAAGCATTCCATATAGTCTCCTGGCACGCCATATATTATTCTCTTAAAAAGCTTGGGGTAGGGGACCCTTTTATAGCCAAAATCATGGCCCTGTATCGCAATCCGTCAGCTAGGCTGTAGATAAATGGAACATTATCTTCACCTTTCATAATCACCAATGTGAAAAGGCAGGGATGTCCTCTGTCCCCTCTCTTATACATCCTAGTGATGGAGCACCTGCTCTCATCAATTCACGATAACTCCAGTATTAGGGGGATTGAGGTGGGAGGCACCGAATACAAGTGCTCTGCATTTGCTGATGAATGATGTCCTAGTATATATCACTCAACCACATATATCCATCACTGCTGTTATGGCTGAAATAGATCACTTTGGTACATGGTCAAATTTTAAAATCAATGCAGCGAAGTCTGAGGCCCTCGATGTTTCCCTCCCCAAATCCATACAGGATTCCATCCAGTCCAACTTTCCCTTTGCCTGGTCCTCACAGGGTATCAAATACTTAGGAATTCATATTCATAGAGACCTCTCCCGTCTATTTTTTCTTAATTTTGGGCCCTTTATTGAACAACTCCATAGAGGTCTTACTTCTTGGAGGGTGAAGGATTTTTCCTGGTTCGGCAGAATAAATATACTAAAAATGAACGTCCTACCCAAACTCTTATACCTGTTCCAAACCATTCCCATGGTAATTCCCTCAAATTTTTGGAAAAGACTTCGCAGTAGCTTTTGCAGATTTATCTGGGCAAGTGGGCGTCCACGCATTGGGGGGACGTTCTGATCAGACACAAACAAAAGGGGGGCCTTAGCCTTCCGGATTGTAGAAGGCAGTACACGCTAGAATCCTCGACTTCTTCCATCATTCGGAGGGGAAATTGTGGGTCAAAATAGCTCAATCCATTTGTGCTAAAGCTCTTACCACTCTCCCATGGTGCACCCATTTAATTGTCCCCTCTCTTGGCCTCATGTCATATAGTACTTATGCCACTGCTTTGGCTTTGAGATCCCAAAAAAAAAGCTTATTCTCAATCGACCCCCAGGGCCCCTTGCTCTCGATTTCAGATAATCCAGATTTCCCACCATGACTATCTGCAAATAGATTTCTCGGTTCAAATAAATCCCATCCGATATTATTTTCTCATGTCATCTCCAATACTTCGCTGCTCCCCCTCAATGACTTGTTACAGGGAAGAGCCACTTCCCCGAAGGCAAATTTTGAATATAGCCAGTTACAACACTTCTATTCAACTGTGAAGAAGCGCACACATCTTCATAGAGATCTCACAAACTTTGAAAAATTGAGCCTATCATTGTCACCCCCTACACACTCCATCTCCCTACTGTATAATCTCCTCATTGTCCAGGTAACTGACAATAGGCCAGGATTCTACGGTGCATGGGAAAGGGAACTGGGGAAGTCCTTCTCTGACTCACAATGGGATAAATGTTTCTTCCTAACACATAAAACCTCAATAGTGTCCAAAGCTCAGGAAACCTCCTTCAAAATTATCTCTAGATGGTACCGGGTTCCAGCAGTCCTTCATAGATGGTATCCAGTGGTCTCAGATAGATGTTGGAGATGTGGGGAGGGGGAAGGGACAATGTCACACATATGGTGGGCATGCCCTATAATAAATGCATTTTGGGCAAAGGTGGTTCCCATGATTGAGAAAATAACTGGTTTGACTATCCCTAATACGCCAGAAGCCCTCCTTTTGTCAATGTTACCAATAAGTAAACGTAGTTATAAAAGGTCATCAATAGGCTACCTAATACAGGCGGCTAAGAATGTCATTCCAAGACACTGGAAAAGCAGAGACCCACCACTGTGAGGAATGGTTTGCGCAGATCTCAAATTCAAATTCAAATTCAAAGAAGCTTTATTGGCAGGACTAAATACACATTAGTTTTGCCAAAGCAAGTGTACAAAAGGGGAATAGGGATAGGGATGTTGGGTAGGGGCAGATCCAGGATGGGGGCTCTGGAAGTCCATGGCATAGGGAGGAGTGATGGGGGTGCAGGTCCAGGGTGGGGGCTATAAAAGTCCATGGCATAGGGAGGGGTGATGGGGGCAGATCCGGGGTGGGGGCTATAGAAGTCCATGGCATATCATAGTTCTCTTTCTCGCAGTCTATGACATTCGCTCACATACCGCGCTGCCATCTCCGCTGCTCTCTCTTCTTCCCCCAGTAAGATATATGTTTTCTCTTCCTCCTTCATGGTGATGAAATCCGGGAAGAGATGTGAGAGTATCCTGAAGAAGTGTCCCTCACTGCTGAGTATTTGGAGCAGTGTAGCAGGAAGTGGGTTTCGTCCTCTATGGCCTCCTGGTCACAGTGTTGGCATAGTCTTTCCTCCCTGGGCTTGTAGCTCTGCCTGTGTCGGCCGGATTCGATGGCCAGACTGTGGGCGCTGAGTCTATACCGGCTCAGGATCTGGCGGTTTCTGGGGACCGGGAGTTTCTCCAGGTATGGGGCCAGACTGTAGTCTCTCTGTAGACTCCGGTACATGGTCAGTTTCTGGGAGCTGATGATGTCGTTCTTCCAGTCACTGACATACCTCTCCTGGCCTTCGTCTACCATCTTCCTGATTTCGGCTTTTGTCAGGTTGTTGTGATTGGTGTTCTGGTCAGGTTGGGTTTGGGTGAGCTGTTCCGAGGGTCCTAGTTTTTCTGTTTCACCTATGTGTGTCAGGGCTTTATGGTGATGGGAGCTTGGATTGCTCCTATGTAGGTGAGCCCGGAATGACAGTGCCCTCTTTAGAACCGTTAGGTGTAGAGGGAATCTGCCCAGCTCGGCCCGGCAGGCACTGTTGGAGGTGCTCCGATGGACTTGGAGAAGGTGCTTGCAGAATTCCAGGTGGAATATTTCTGTTGGGCTGGAATCCCACCTTGACCAGTCTGGGTAGGTGTGAGGACCCCAGACTTCACTACCATACAGGAGGATTGGGGCGATGACAGAGTCGAAGATTTTTAACCAGACCCTCACTGGTGGCTTCAGATGGTAAAGTTTCCTTCGGATGCCATAGAAGGTTTTACATGCCTTGTCTTTCAGGGTGTCTATGACTTGTTTGAAGCTTCCTGACCGATGAATCTCTAGGCCCAGGTAGGTATATTTGTCTGTTCCTGTAAGGGCGCAGTTGTTGAGGACAAATGAAGGGTGCTGGTCTAATTTGATCTCCCTCCTTTATAGGATGGAGCATCTGATTGCCATCTCACCAGCTGATGTTGATAGATACTGTGTGATTTGGAGGAATTGGATTGATTTGCAAAACTCTGACGCCTACCATCTAGCCCCCAACTAAAGTTATCCGTGATGTCGGCACAACAATGATCATAATCGCACTCTATTGATTGGTGGTCTGCCATGGTCCGCTCCCTCTCTCTCTATCTTTCATATGGAAAAATACATGATTGATCTGGATATTGCTGGAAAACCCTCCCTGTACCCCCCAATGTACTGTCGTTATGCATAGATTTATACATATAAGACTATCAATTCTCATTGTGATACTTCTTTGAGTGCTCGGGGTACTTCACTTATGAGTATACATTTTTTCCCCAGAAGCACCACATATAATAAGTGTGCACAGGACCTGATTATTTTGAATGCATAGATTTATAGTTATACTACCCCTTTAACTATGTATATTATATTTTCTTGTACTTTTTCACCACAAAAATAAAAAAAAAATTGAATTTGAAAAAAAAAATTGTAATTAGATCTACAGCCTGTGGCTACTCCGCTGACTAGCAGACACTGAAGCTTTGGAGCAGACCTCTGATTACCAGGCTATAGTATGAGTAAACAGCTCTTCACACTCAACCATCTGTGTTACCCCAAGCCATAGTGTATGTAGTTTCTTACAGTTAAAAAGGGGGGGGAAGACCCAACTCACCTGTAATTGACGATGCCAACGTCACGTAAAACAGAGCAAGGGGACTCCAAAAAGAGTCTCCATTTTTTCAAAAAATTTGGTGCACAGACACCACTTAAGTGGCATCAATTGCCCCAGAGTTGCTTAAAACGGTTGGTGAGGTGATTTTAACAAATCCTCAAGCTTTTACTCTCCCCAGGATGACACAGGGGTATAAAAGTCCTTGCGGATCCATGATTTGTTCATCTTTATGAACGTGAGTCTGTCTACATTGTCAATGGACAGCCGCGTGCGCTTATCTGTCAGCACACCACCAGCAGCGCTGAACACACGTTCAGAGAGAACGCTGGCTGCGGGGCATGACAAGATCTCCAAGGCGTGAGTGGCGAGCTCCGGCCATTTATCCAGATTGGAAGCCCAAAAAGAGCAAGGGTCCAGTGACACAGTCATGGCTTTGATGTTCACTTGCAGATACTCCTGTACCATCATCTCTAGGCGTTGACTATGTGTCTGACTTCTTGTCTCCTGTGGCTTTGCAAAGGATGGGCTAAAAAAGTGGTGAAAGGATTCCGCAAAATTGCTGTTAACACCAGCAGATACTGTGTTTCTGTTACGGTTTGAGTGCTGAAGAGTAGACTCGACAGTCCCACGGTTGGCAAGTTAGAACTGTGAGATTCACTACGTACATCACTAGTTTGGCTGCTACCATGCGCCCTGGTTAATCACTCTCTCCCCCCTCCTAATTGACAACTCTGGAGTTGTTTGCAGAAAAAACGATGGATGGAAACCGAGCAGAGCTGAGTGGCCAATTTGTGGTACTAGCCCAAAAGGATTGGCTGGGTTAGAAGCAGTAAAACAATTTTATTAGATACACAGGTGGTGGAGCTTAGTATAGATGGCCTAATAGAATGAGTACCAAACACTGCTACAGGCCCAAAATTATTGTCCAGGCAAGATGCAGCTTAAAATTCATAGTTACTTGAATGCTGGTGGAGCTTAGTATAGATGGCCTAATAAAATGAGTACCACACACTGCTACTATGCCCACAATTATTTTTCAGGCAAGATGCAGCTAAAAATTCGTAGTTATTTGAACGCTGGTGGAGCTTTGTATAGATGGCCTAATAGAATGAGTACCACACACTGCTACTATGCCCCAAATTATTTTACAGGCAAGATGCAGCTAAAAATTCGTAGTTATTTGTACGCTGGTGGAGCTTACTATAGATGGCCTAATAGAATGAGTACCACACACTGCTACTATGCCCCAAATTATTTTACAGGCAAGATGCAGCTAAAAATTCGTAGTAATTTGAACGCTGGTGGAGCTTGGTATAGATGGCCTAATAGAATGAGTACCACACACTGCTACTATGCCCAAAATTATTGTCCAGGGAAGATGCAGCTAAAAATTATTAGTAATTTCAACGCTGGTGGAGCTTAGTATAGATGGCCTAATAGAATGAGTACCACACACTGCTACTATGCCCAAAATTATTGTCCAGGAAAGATGCAGCTAAATATTTGTGGTTATTTGAACGCTGGTGGAGCTTAGTATAGATGGCCTAATAGAATGAGTACCACACACTGCTACTATGCCCCAAATTATTTCACAGGCAAGATGCAGCTAAAAATTCATAGTTATTTGAACGCTGGTGTAGCTTTGTATAGATGGCCAAATAGAATGAGTACCACACACTGCTACTATGCCCCAATTATTTTACAGGTAAGATGCAGCTAAAAATTTGTAGTTATTTGAACGCTGGTGGAGCTTAGCATAGATGGCCTAATAGAATGAGTACCACACACTGCTACTATGCCCCAAATTATTTCACAGGCAAGATGCAGCTAAAAATTCGTGTTATTTGAACACTGGTGGAGCTTAGTATAGATGGCCTAATAGAATGAGTACCACACACTGCTACTATGCCCCAAATTATTTTACAGGCAAGATGCAGCTAAAAATTCATAGTTATTTGAACGCTCGTGGAGCTTTGTATAGATGGCCTAATAGAATGAGTACCACACACTGCTACTATGCCCCAAATTATTTTACAGGTAAGATGCAGCTAAAAATTTGTAGTTATTTGAACGCTGGTGGAGCTTAGTATAGATGGCCTAATAGAATGAGTACCACACACTGCTACTATGCTCCAAATTATTTCACAGGCAAGATGCAGCTAAAAATTCGTAGTTATTTGAACACTGGTGGAGCTTAGTATAGATGGCCTAATAGAATGAGTACCACACACTGCTACTATGCCCCAAATTATTTTACAGGCAAGATGCAGCTAAAAATTCATAGTTATTTGAACGCTCGTGGAGCTTTGTATAGATGGCCTAATAGAATGAGTACCACACACTGCTACTATGCCGCAAATTATTTTACGGGCAAGATGCAGCTAAAAATTCATAGTTATTTGAACGCTGGTGGAGCTTAGTATAGATGGCCTAATAAAATGAGTACTACACACTGCTACTATGCCCACAATTATTTTCCAGGCAAGATGCAGCTAAAAATTCGTAGTAATTTGAACGCTGGTGGAGCTTAGTATAGATGGCCTAATAGAATGAGTACCACACACTGCTACTATGCCCAAAATTATTTTCCAGGCAAGATGCAGCTAAAAATTCATAATTATTTGAACGCTGGTGGAGCTGGAAAAAAGTGATAGGAACTGATGTAACCTAGCCCTCAAAAGGGCTGCAATTACAAATAGTCACTACTCCCAAGTTGACCTATCTGTCTATTTAAGAGCACAGACCTGCCTGCTAAAAGTGCTAGAAACTGCTGTAACCTAGCCCTCAAAAGGGCTGCAATTACAAACTAGTCCCTACTCCCTAAACCTTCCTGTTTATTTCACAGAAAATTCGCTTGCAATTCGCAGTTGCACATCACATTATAGCGCTAACAGCAGCAGCAGCAGTGCCGTCTAACACTCTGCTGCAGCAGTGAGAAAATGGTGGCGACGGGGAAAATGACTGGGTCTTATAGGGCAAGGAAATGTGACATACACAGCCAATGACACATGCCCTTGCTTGTGTGAAAAAAAAGCACTTCGCTCTGTGTGTGCGCTGCTGATAGGCTGACAGACTGCACCTCCCACTGTAAATGCAGGAAAGAGAAAAAAAAATGGAGATCTTCATTATTTCTGCAGAGATCTATCCCATGCCCCTCCCCCTGTACACTCAAACTGTGTATTAACAGTGATTATCAGCATTACTGTGAAAAAATCCAGTTACGATTTTGGTGCACGAACAGTTATCGAACATAACCTCGAACAGCTGGATTTTTTCCAAATCGTTCGGGTTCGTCGAACGGCTCGAACACCGCCCAAAACAGCTCGAATTTGAGATAGGCGAACAGTTCGATTCGAACACCGCTCATCTCTAGTTCTCAGGTGATAGCAAGTCATGTAGGGGATTCGTGAACCAGTGTTTGATAAATCTGGAGCTACTGGCTGCACGCTTCCCCTCAGAGCGGGCTAAAGTAGGGTTTATTATTTCCCTGCTGTCGGACAGGGCGTTGGAATGGACTACGCTGCTGTGGGAGCGCGACGATCATGTGATGCAGAGTGCTCCGCGCTTTTTGAGCACTCTGAAGAAGGTCTTCTTGGGACCGCAAGTCACCCATGATACGGCGCTCCAACTGCTGGCATTGACTCAGGACTTGTCCATGGTCAGTCAATTTCTGTCACTTCTGGACTTTAGCTTCTGAGCTGCAGTGGCCAGATAAAGTCCTCATCCCGGTCTTTTGGAGGGGGCTGGCTGACCATGTGAAAGACGCTCTGGCCACTAGGGAGATTCCGGCCACACTGGAGCAGCTAATATCCGTCTCTACTTGTATCGACCTTTGTTTCTCCGAGCGAAGGTTGGAGCGAGCCCAGTATCGGCAGAGGTTTCAGCCCCGAAACGCTCGTACACCCATGGTCTGTCATGTCTGCCGGCAGTCAGGACATTTTGCCACCAAATGTCCCCAGCAGTCGAGAAAGCGACCGCGTCTAGTGGCCATAGGAGGAGGCTCACTAGACACAGCGGCTTTATTTTCCAAATTGTCCTTCAAGGGAACTCTGACGATAGGCCCATCCACTCATGCGGTAGGGGTTTGTGTAGATTCCGGGGCGGAGGGCAATTTCATGTCTTCATCCTTCGCCCAACAGCATGCTATACCTCTGGTGATGATCACTAAACCAGTGACCGTCCGAGTGGTGAATGGGTCGACACTGCCCTCGCAGATCACACACCAGACCATCCCACTTACTCTCACCATGTCTCCAGCCCACCAGGAGATAATCTCCCTATTATTCATATCCGAGGGTATTGATGAAGTCTTATTACTAGGGGTACCTTGGTTACGCTACCATTCTCCTCATATTGAGTGGTCCTCTGGGAGAATATTGGGATGGAGTGAGTCTTGTGAGGGTAGATGTCAGAGGGAGTGTGTTCAGGTGGCTTCTACAGCAGCAGTGCCCGCAGATCTATCCTCTCTCTCCAAACACTATTGGTCATATGCGGATGTATTCTCCAAGAGAGCTGCGGAGACCCTTCCGCCACACCACCCCTATGACTGTCCTATTGATCTCTTACCTGGTACTGAGCCTCCCCGGGGTCAAGTCTATCCGTTATCTCTCCCAGAGATGGAAGCAATGTCTCAGTGCATCAAGGAGAATCTGGACAGAGGATTCATTAGGAAGTCAGTGTCACCTGCAGGGGCTGGGTTCTTTGTGCAGAAGAAGAATGGGGAGCTACGTCCATACATAGACTACAGGGGTCTCAATGCTATAACCGTCAAAAATAAATACCCTCTGCCTCTTATCTCCGAACTCTTTCATAGGTTGCGGGGAGCAAGGGTATTTACAAAATTAGATCTGCGGGGCGTCTATAACTTGATACGCATCCATGGGGGGGACAAGTGGAGGATGGCATTTAACACCAGAGACGGCCGCTCTGTAATGCCCCTGCTGTTTTCCAAGACTTTGTGAACGATATCTTCCGGGATATGCTAACAACCTCAGTCGTAGTCTATCTTGATGATATTCTCATCTACTCACCAGATATAGACTCCTACCGGAGAGATGTTTGCAAAGTTTTTGACCTCCTACGGGCAAACTCTCTCTATGCCAAGTTGGAGAAGTGTGTTTGAGCAGCAGTCCTTGCCTTTCCTGGGCTATATCATCTCGGCCCAGGGATTGGCAATGGATCCTGCCAAGCTACATGCTGTGATGGACTGGCAAGAACCCCATTCTCTTAAAGCGGTGAAGCGCTTTATGGGGTTCATTAATTACTATCGCCAGTTCATTCCCCACTTCTCAACTTTGGTAGCTCCCCTGGTTGCCCTCACTAATAAGGGAGCTAACCCCAAATTATGGTTGGAGGAGGTCTCCAAGGCCTTTGTGTCTATAAAGTCACATTTCGCTAGCGCTCCCATTTTACATTGCCCCAATGTCGATAGACCTGTTATCATGGAGGCGAATGCTTCTTCCGTCGGTGCGGAAGCTGTCCTCTTTCAGAAGGATGCTCAAGTTCGAAAGCATCCTTGCTTCTTTTTCTCCAATACCTTCTCACCGGCAGAGAAAAATTATTCCATAGGGGACAGGGAGTTGCTAGCAATCAAATTAGCCTTTTCTGAGTGGAGACATCTCCTGGAGGGGGCCCGCTACCCCTTCTAAGTATTCACCGACCATAAAAACCTTATCTATTTGCAGACACCCCAGCAGCTAAATTATTGCCAGGCCAGATGGTCCCTGTTCTTCTCCCGTTTCAACTTCAACCTCCATTTTCTCTCTGGGGACAAGAACACTCATGCTGATGCTCTCTCCAATTCTGTAGTATCATCTGAGGAGGGAGAGGAACCTCGGCTTATTGTCCCTTCAGAGAGCCTGAGAACTGTGGCTCCGGTTTCGTTAGAGTCTGTGCTTCCGGACAAGACATTTGTTCCACCTAATTTGCGACCAGAGATTCCCTCTTGGGCTCATTTGTCAGGGGTTGGTGGACATTTTGGGACCAAGAGGACATCTGAGCTCCTGGCGAGGACGTTCTGGTGGCCGCATATGGCCCGTGATGTCGGAGACTATATTCAGGCGTGTGTTTCCTGCGCCCAGAATCAATCTTCTTGGCAACGGCTAGCTAGTTTACTGTATCCTCTGCCAGTGGCAGATAGGCCCTGGGAGATGGTCAGGATGGATTTTGTGGTGGGTTTACCCAAGTCTCGTAACTACACTGGAATCTGGGTAGTCACCGACCACTTCTCTAAAATGGTGCACTTGGTGCCACTCCCACGGGTACCTTCTACACGGGCTTTGGCGGCATTGTTTATCAAGTATGTCTTTCGCCTACACGGCATGCCTGACAAAATAGTGACTGGGGTCCCCAGTTCGCGTCTTGGATCTGGAGAGAGAGAGCTTTGTCGTCTGCTCAGCATAGAGCTAAATCTCTCTGCAGCTTACCATCCCGAGACGAACGGGTTGATAGAGAGGGCCAACCAGACCCTGGTCACATATCTGCGACATTTTGTTTCAGCCAGGCAGGATGACTGGGCATCCTTGCTACCGTGGGCGGATTTTGCGCTGAATAACGCCATAGCCGACTCAATTGTGCAAACCCCGTTCCTCCTTAATTACGGCCAGCATCCACATGTCCCCGTGCCCTTTTTTGTGTCATCCACCTACTCTAGGGTGGCAGACTAGGCGGTGGAGGCACGTGACATATGGGACCGCACACAGGATGCCATCCGGGCCTCCAAGGAGAAAATGAGGGTCTCCGCCGATGTGCGTCAGTGTCCCGCTCCGACTTTTGCCCCTGTGGTCTATTATCTGGCACTTTCTCCACGCTTAGGTATCACCGACACCTTTCATGTGTCCCTCCTAAAACCCGTTCACATGTCTCGGTTTTCTGAGTCATCTGTCGGGACATCAGGTTCGTCCGCGGACGAGTATGAGGTGAACTCCATTGGTGGGTTCAAGGTGGTACGTGGCAAAAAGTTCTATCTGGTGGACTGGAAGGGTCATGGCCCAGAGGACAGGACCTGGGAACCAATTGAGCACATTCAGGCTCCTCAGCTCATTACGACATTTGAGCATAGCGAGACACAAAGGGGGGGCTCTAGGAGGGGGTGTAATGTTAGGCGTCGAGATACCACCGCTGCACAGGGGGAATCTAGAGCCATGTCCTCTGCGGTCTCCCATTCTTCTTCAGCCGCAGAGGATCCTGCTCAGCGGAGACATCGGTCCCAGCGTCTTGCTCAGGCTAATGCTATGCGTTTGGTTGCTGCTGCCGCCCCTGGTTCAGCTATAGCAACCAGCATTAGTCAGCGGCAAGCAGACTTCCTGGGACTAAGTCCTGCTTTTGTCCATCTGAGCATGCTCGTGAGACGACCGCTCATTTGTGGTCGGAGGTCATATGCTCAGGTCCTCTAGCAGTTCGGATTGGGCCATCAGCAAGGTCCTGGAAGGCTGCAGTTTCTAAAAGGATCTCATGGTTGCACGGCCGTGTGCTAGTATAAACCATGTGGTGTGTGAGCGAGTGGATATGCACTGTCGGCATGTATGACGGTCTAGGGTTCCCTAGTCAGGCACGTTTTTACTCAGCTTGACCTAGCACATGTCTCGGCCTCTTGTGCTGCTTAGCACGGTCAATCCACATGCTCTGGCACACACCTTTTGGTACCGCTCTGCGGTCAGTTGAGCTTTTTGCTCGTTTTTTAATTAGCTGTGTTTGCTACCACTGGGCGCCAAGTAGTGGCATCGCTAATGCGACGTCGTGCGCATTTTGGGTCTTGTCAAACTTAAGTCCCCGCGTTCTAGGGGTTTAGCCTAAAGACTTCACTTGCACCATATCAGCTGTGTCCTGTGACGTGTAACAGGGAACAGCGCTCTATTACTTTGTTGCGATGGCTCTGTGAACAGAATTCGACGCTATTCATACCGGGTGACATCTAATCCTCGTGTTGTCGGCGTTCAACCGGCATTCAACCGCCACCTTGTTCCGCATTACTTAGCAGCAGATTCCATCACTGCACGGTTGACCCCGGGTTGTGATCGCACCTTATTATTATTATTATATATATTTCATTTGGTGCATTCCGCCAACCCTTACACCTTGTAACTTCATAACAAAAAAAAAATGTTTAAAAAATGATACAGTGTGTAAAATAGACATGTGGGAAATGTTATTTATTACCGTAGATATTTTGTGTGATAAAACTTTCTGATTTAACCCCTTTCTGACCCTAGACGTACTATCTTGTCCAGGTAACCTGGGCCTTATTGACCCTGGACGGGATAGTACGTCATACGCGGCCGGGTGTCAGCTGATTATCACAGCTGACTCACGGACCGCTCCCGGTACATTAACCCCTGGCACAATGCGATCAAACATAGTGCTATGCACAGTGTCAGATTGGCGATCTGACACTATATAGTGATGTCCCACCCTGGGACAAAGTAAAAAAAAAAAAAACGTGTAAAAAAAAAATCCTAAATAAAGAAAGAAAAAAAAATTCCCCAATAAATTCATTTTTTTATGTAAATAAAAAAAAATAAAACAATAAAAGTACAATTATATTTAGTATCGCCGCGTCCGTAATGACCCGCCCTATAAAATTGTCCCACTAGATAACCCCGTTAGTGAACCCCTTAAAAAAAAAAAACAATGATTTATCATCATACCGCCGAACAAAACGTGGAATAACACGCGATTAAAAAGACAGATATAAATAAACATGGTACCGCTGAAAACGTCATCTTGTCCCAAAAAACGAGCCGCAATACAGCATCATCAGCGAAAAAATAAAAAAGTTATAGCTCGCATAATAAAGCGATGCAAAAATAATTATTTTTTATATATAATTGTTTTTATTGTATAAAAGCACCATAACATAAAAAAAATATAAATGAGGCATCGCTGTAATCGTACTAACACGAAGAATAAAACTTCTTTATCAATTTTGCCACACGCGGAACAGTATAAACGCCCCCCCCAAAAGAAATTCACGAATTGCTGGTTTTTGTTCATTCTGCCTCCCAAATATCATAATAAAAAGCGATGAAAAAATGTCATGAGCCCGAAAATGGTACCAATAAAAATGTCAACTCGTCCCACAAACAATAAGACCTCACATGACTCTGTGGGCCAAAGTAAGAAAAAATTATAGCCCCAAAAATCTGATGATGCAAAAACTATTTTTTGCAATAAAAAGCGTCTTTTAGCATGTGACAGCTGCCAAACATAAAAACCGGCTATAAATAGTAAATCAAACCCCCCTTTATCACCCCCTTAGTTAGGGAAAAATAATAAAATTAAAAAAATGTATTTATTTCTATTTTCCCATTCGGGTTAGGGTTAGGGTTGGGGCTAAAGTTACAGTTAGGGTTGGGGCTAAAGTTAGGATTAGGGTTAGGGTTGGGATTAGAGTTAGGGGTGTGTTGGGGTTAGGGTTGGAGTTAGAATTGGGGGTTTCCACTGTTTAGGCACAACAGGGGCTTTCCTAATGTGACATGGCGTCTGATCTCAATTCCAGCCAATTCTGCATTGAAAAAGTCAAATGGTGCTCCTTCCCTTCTGAGCTCTGCCATGCGCCCAAACAGTAGTTTACCCCCACAAATGGGGTATCAGCATACTCAGGACAAATTGCAGAATAACTCTTATGGTCCAATTTCTTCTATTGGGAAAATAAAAAATTGGGGCGAAAATATCATTTTTGTGGAAAAAAATATGATTTTTTATTTTTACGGCTCTACATTAAAAACTTCTGTGAAGCACTTGGGGGTTCAAAGTTCTCACCACACATCTAGATATGTTTCTTTGGGGGTCTAGTTTCCAAAATGGGGTCATTTGAGGATGGTTTCCACTGTTTAGGCACTTCAGGGGCTCTCCAAACGTGACATGACGCCCGCAGACTATTCCATCAAAGTCTGCAATGCAAAACGTCACTACTTCCCTTCCGAGCCCTGACGTGTGCCCATACAGTAGTTTGTGGACTAAAAGATCATGTTTGTGGAAAAAATATGATTTTTTTATTTGCACGCCCGGGCGTTATAAACTTCTGTGAAGCACTTGGGGGCTCAAAGTGCTCATCACACATCTAGATAAGTTCCTTAGGGGGGCTAGTTTAAAAAATGGGGTCACTTATGGGGAGTTTCCACTGTTTAGGCACATCAGGGGCTCTCCAGACGCGACATGACACTCACAGACCATTCCATCAAAGTCTGCATTACTAAACGTCACTACTTCTATTCCGATACCCGACATGTGCCCACACAGTAGTTTTCTCCCACATATGGGGTATCAGCGTACTCATGACAAATTGGACAACAACTTTTAGGGTCCAATTTCTCCTGTTATCCTTGGGAAAATAAAAAATTGGTGACTAAAAGATCTTTTTTGTGGAAAAAAATAGGATTTTTTATTTTCAAGCCCAGGCAATATAAACTTGTGTGAAGCACTTGGGAGTTCAAAGTGCTCACCATAAATCTATATATGTTCCTTAGGGGTCTAGTTTCCAAAATGTTGTCACTTGTGGGGGGTTTCCACTGTTTAGGCACATCAGGGGCTCTCGAAACGCAACATGGTGTCCAGCCAATTCTGCGTTGAAAAAGTCAAACGGCTCTCCTTCCCTTCCTAGCTCTGCCATGCACCCAAACAGTGGTTTACCCCTTCATATTGACTATCAGCGTACTCACGAAAAATTGCACAATAACGTTTGAGGTCTTGTTACCCTTGGGAAAATAAAAATTGGGGTGAAAAGAACATTTTTTTGGAAAAAATATGATTTTCTAATTTTACGGCTCTACATAATAAACTTGTGTGAAGCACTTGGGGGTTCAAAGTGCTCAACACAGATCTAGATAAGTTCCTGAAGGGGCTTAGTTTCTAAAATGGGGTCACTTGTGGGGGGATCCCACTGTTTAGGCACATCAGGGGCTATTCAAATGCGACATGGCGTCCAATCTCGACTCCAGCCAAATTTGGTCTGAAAAAGTCAAATGGCGCTCCTTCCCTTCCGAGCTCTGCTGTGCACCCAAACAGTTTTTCCCTCCCATATATGGGGTGTCAGCGTACTCAGGACAAATTGGACAACAACTTTTGAGGTCCAATTTCCTTGGGAAAAATAAAAAATTGGGGACTAAAAATCATTTTTGTAGAATTTTTTTTTCACACCCAGGCATTACAAACTTTAGTGAAACACTTGGGGTTCAAAGTTCCTTAGGGGACTAGTTTCCAAAATGGTATCACTTGTGGGAGGTTTCCATTGTTTAGGCCCATCAGGGGCTTTCCAAACGCAACATGGCATCCAATCTCAATTCCAGCCAATTTTGGTTTGAAAAAGTCAAACGGCGCTCCTTCCCTTCCGAGCCCTGCCGTGCGCCCAGACAGTGGTTTTCCCCCACATATGGGGTATTGGCGTACTCAGGAAAAATTGCACAACAACTGTTTCTGTCCATTTTCTACTTTTACCCTTGTTAAAATAAAAAATTGTTTGCAAAAATCATTTTTGTGACTAAAAAGTTAAATGTTAATTTTTTCCTTCCAAGTTGCTTCAGCTCCTTTGAAGCACCTGAAGGGTTAATAAACTTCTTGAATGTGGTTTTGAATATCTTAAGGGGTGCAGTTTTTAGAATGGTGTCACTTTTTGGTATTTTCTGCCATATAGACCCCTCAATGTGACTTCAAATGTGAGGTGGTCTCTAAAAAAAATGGTTTTGTACAATTTGTTGTAAAAGTGAGAAATTGCTGGTCAACTTTTAACCCTTATAACTTCCTAACAAAAAAAAATTTGGTTCCAAAATTGTACTGATGTAAAGAAGACATGTGGGAAATGTTATATAGTAACTATTTTGTGTGACATATTTCTGTTTTAAGGGAATAAAAATTCAAAGTTTGAAAATTGCAAAATTTTCCAAATTTTTGCCATATTTCCATTTTTTTCATGAAAAAACGCAAGTTATATCGAATAAATTTTACCACTATCATGAAGTACAATATGTCACGAGAAAACATTCTCAGATTTGCGAAAATCCATTGAAGCATTCCAGAGTTATAGCCTCATAAAGAGACAGTGGTCAGAATTGTAAAAATTGGCCCGGTCATTAACGTGCAAACCACCCTTGGGGGTTAAGGGGTTAAAGGAATAAGAATTAAAAGTTTGAAAATTTTCAACATTTTTGTCAAATTTCCGTTTTCTTTCACAAATAAACTCAAGTCATATCAAAGAAATTTTACCACTATCATGAATTACAATTTTGTGGGATCCATTGAAGCGTTCCAGAGTTATGACCTCATAAAGTGACAGTAGTCAGAATTGCAAAAAATTGGCCTGGTCAGCAAGGTGAAAACAGGCTTCGGGGTGAAGGATCAATGCAGCATAAAATCACATTATCAAAAAACACTATAAAAAATATGAAAAAAGGGGCGATGGGAAAGGGGATAAAAAAACCTTATGCATTTCAGACAAGCATGTCCTTAATCACAGGTAAAAGCAAGTAACCTCAATTAGGTGCACACTACATATGCTTTCTTGCATGTAAAGCATTCAATTTTATATACGTAGATTAGTTGAATTGCAATTAATCCATTGTTTTATACTAAAATTAAGAAAATTATCATTATTGTTAAATATTTTAGAGTTTAACCTGTTTGCACGTTCTACAGTTGATGTTGCCACACTTGAAAAACCTTTACATTATAGCCAGGTTTTTTTTTTTTTAGTAAGGAACATGCTTGGATATATTTTATTCCCAAAAGTGGGTGCTCTCCTTGCAACTATATTGCATCTAACTGTAAGACCGACGCTAAAGTTTGGTCCACATGTAAAATGGGTAAAAATGTATTAATGTGTTTAATTTTATAAAATTTTGTACTATATTCGAGACAAACAAAGGGGTTTTGTCTAAATTGTTGATTTGTATTTGTTTTTGTTACATGTTTGGGGGGAAATAAGATCTTCAAGTTTTTTATGTGTCACAATATTTAGTGCTTTATTCAACGTCCAGTTAGGAAATTGCCTTTTAATTTCCTAGAGGACTGACTTAATTCTGTGTGTAAATTTCCATCATTACTGCGATTCCTCTTAACCCCTTCACCCCCAAGGGTGGTTTGCACGTTAATGACCAGGCCAATTTTTACAATTCTGACCACTGTCTCTTTATGAGGTTATAACTCTGGAACGCTTCAACGGATCTTCGCGATTCTGAGATTGTTTTCTCGTGACATATTGTACTTCACGTTAGTGGTAAAATTTCTTAGATATACCTTGCGTTTATTTTTGAAAAAAATGCAAATATGGCGAAAATTTTGAAAATTTTGCAATTTTCAAACTTTGAATTGTTTTTCCCTTAAAACAGAGAAATATGTCATACAAAATAGTTAAGAAATAACATTTCCCACATGTCTACTTTACATCAGCACAATTTTGGAACCAAAATTTTTTTTTTGTTAGGAAATTATAAGGGTTAAAAGTTGACCAGTGATTTCTCATTTTTACAACAAAATTTACAAAGCCATTTTTTTAGGGACCACCTCACGTTTGAAGTCACTTTGACGGGTCTATATAGCAGAAAATACCCAAAAATGACACCATTCTAAAAACTGCACCCCTCAAGGTACTCAAAACCACATTCAAGAATTTTATTAACCCTTCAGGTGCTTCACAGGAGCTGAAGCAACGTGGAACGAAAAAATGAATATTTAACTTTTTAGCCACAAAATGATCTTTTACAAACTTTTTTTTATTTTCACAAGGGTAAAAGGAGAAAATGGACAGATAAAGTTGTTGTGCAATTTCTCCTGAGTACGCCAATATGTGGGGGAAAACCACTGTTTGGGCACACGGCAGAGCTCGTAAGGGAAGGAGCGCTGTTTGACTTTTTCAAACTAAAATTGGCTGGAGTTGAGATTGGACGCCATGTCGTGTTTGGAGAGCCCCTGATGCGCCTAAACAGTGGAAACCCCCCACAAGTGACACCATTTTGGAAACTAGACGCCCTAAGGAACTTATCTAGATCTGTTGTGAGCACTTTGAACCCCAAAGTGTTTCACAAAAGTTTATAATGCCTGGGTGTGAAAAAAAAAAAAAAACAATTTTCCACAAAAATGATTTTTTAGTCCCAAATTTTTGATTTTTCCCAAGGAAATTGGATCCCAAAAGTTGTCCAATTTGTCCTGAGTACGCTGATACCCCATATGTGGGGGGGGAACTGTTTGGGCGCATGGCAGGGCTTGGAAAGGAAGCAGTAACGTTTTGGAATGCAATCATTGATGGGGGTCATGTTCCACTTGTAGTGCCCCAGATGAGCCTAAACAGTGGAAACCCCCCACAAGTGACCCCATTTTGGAAGCTAGACCCCCTAAGGAACTTATCTAGATCTTTGGTGAGCACTTTGAACCCCCAAGTGCTTCACACAAGTTTATAATGCCCGGGCATGAAAATAAAAAATCCTATTTTTTTCCCACAAAAATTATCTCTTAGTCACTAATTTTTTATTTTCCCATAGGTAACAGGAGAAATTGGACCTCAAAAGTTGTTGTCCAATTTGTCCTGAGTACGCTGATACCCCATATGTGGGGGGGAATCACTGTTTGGGCGCACGGCAGAGCTCGGAAGGGAAGGAGCACCATTTGACTTTTTCCAACCAAAATTGACTGGAATTGAGATTGATGGCATGTTGCATTTGGAGAGCCCTGATGTGCCTAAACAGTGGAAACCCCCCACAAGTGACCCCATTTGGGAAACTAGACCCCCTAAGGAACTTATCTAGATCTTTGGTGAGCAATTTGAACCCCCAAGTGCTTCACACAAGTTTATAAGTAGAGCCGTAAAATTAAAAAATCATATTTTTTCCACAAAAATTGATCTTTTCACCCCAATTTTTTATTTTCCCAAGGTAACAAAAGACTCAAAAGTTATTGTGCAATTTGTCCTGAGTACGCTGATACCCCATATGTGGGGGTAAACACTGTTTGGGTGCATGGCAGAGTTGGAAGGGAAGGAGCCCGTTTGACTTTTTCAACGCAGAATTGGCTGGTGATGCCATGTCGTGTTTGGAGAGCTCCTGATCTGCCTAAACAGTGGAAACCCCCACAAATGACACCATTTGGAAACTAGACCCCTCAAGGAACTTATCTAGATGTGTGGTGAGCACTTTGAACCCCCAAGTGCTTCACAAAGTTTATAACGTACAGCCGTAAAATAAAAAATCTTTTTTTTTTTCTACAAAATGATTTTTTTGCCCCCAATATTTTATTTTCACAAGGGTAACGAAATGGACCCAAAAGTTGTTGTCAATTTGTCCTGAGTACGCGATACCCAATATGTGGGAGTAAACTACTGTATGGGCGCATCGTCGGGCTCGGAAGGGAAGAGGCGTTTTTGATTGCAGACTTTGATGGAATTGGTCTGGGGCGTCATGTCGCATTTGGAGAGCCCTGATTGCCTAAACAGTGGAAACCCCCCACAATGACCCCATTTTGGAAATAGACCCCCAAGGAACTTATCTAGATGTGTGGTGAGCACTTTGAACCCCAAGTGCTTCACAGAAGTTTATAAGTACAGCCGTAAAATAAAAAATCTTTTTTTTTTTTTACAAAAATGATTTTTTTGCCCCCAATATTTTATTTTCACAAGGGTAACAGGGAAATTGGACCCAAAAAGTTGTTGTCCAATTTGTCCTGAGTACGCTGATACCCAATATGTGGGAGTAAACTACTGTATGGGCGCACTTCGGGGCTCGGAAGGGAAGTAGTGACGTTTTGGATTGCAGACTTTGATGGATTGGTCTGGGGGCGTCATGTCGCATTTGGAGAGCCCCTGATGTGCCTAAACAGTGGAAACCCCCACAAGTGACCCCATTTTGGAAAATAGACCCCACAAGGAACTTATCTAGATGTGTGGTGAGCACTTTGAAGCCCGAAAGTGCTTCACAGAAGTTTATAACGTACAGCCGTAAAAATAAAAAATCTTTTTTTTTTTTACAAAAATGATTTTTTGCCCCAATATTTTATTTTCACAAGGATAACAGGAGAAATTGGACACCAAAAGTTGTTTTCCAATTTGTCCTGAGTACGCTGATACCCAATATGTGGGAGATAAACTACTGTATGGGCGCACGTCAGGGCTCGGAAGGGAAGTAGTGACGTTTTGGATCATGCAGACTTTGATGGATTGGTTCGGGCGTCATGTCACATTTGGAGAGCCCTGATGGCCTAAACAGTGGAAACCCCCCACTAATGCTGACCCCATTTGGAAATACCCCAGAACTTAACTAGCAGTGCTTGGTGAGCCTCTTGAAGCCGAAGTGCTTCCAAATTTTAGCGTACAGCGTAAAATAAAAATCTTTTTTTTTTTACAAAAATCATTTTTTCGCCAAATATTTTATTTTAAAAGGGTAACAGGAGAATGGACACCAAAAGTTTTGTCCAATTTGTTAGTAGCTGTCCCAATGTGGGAGAAACTACTGTATGGCGCAAGTCAGGCTCGGAAGGAAGTAGTGATTTTTGGATTACAGACTTGTTAGAACCCTCTTGTTAGATTTTGTTTCAGTTTGCTGGTCACATGACCTTTTACCTATTTATTCTGGCTCCGCCCTTCTGGCTTTGCTGGACTTCATTGTATTACCTACTCTTAAGCTAGCCGGTGCTTAGGTGCCTTACTCTGTCAGTTTTGCTTGATCTTAGGATCTCTTAGTATTTGTTTTCTGTTTTATATTCCCTGCTACACTTTCTGTTAGGAGGTGTCCACCTTTTCACCCAGTCCCTAGATCTTGTAGGGATTCCTCCCTCGCAACTATAGGTCTTCATTCAGACTAGCTGAGGACTTTAGCGGGTCTGGTCGCAGGATCAGGTTCCCCGTTACATCGTAGGGATCCAGCTCAGTCCTATTGTAGGGACAGAATTCCCACCTTTCCTTAGTGCTTGTAGCAGATCACAACAGTAAGTCCGGCCCAAAAAAAAAAAAAAAAATCTCTAATCTCTAAGGAAAGATTTTCTGTTTCATCATGGTCTCGGTTCAGGATTTGGTTCAACGCCTGCAGGTACTTTCTCTGGAGGTGGCTGAGATAAAGCAACACGTGAGTAGTAGTTCTGGAGCACATTTTGTGGAGCCAAAGGTACGTTTGCCTGATTTATTTTTTGGTGAACAACAAGATTTTTTTTTCTTTTAAAAATGCTTGCTTGTTGTATTTCAGTTTGAGACCCAGATCCTCTCACAGCGCATAGGGTTCATAATGTCACTTTTGCGCAAAGAACCTCAGGACTGGGCCTTTTCTCTGCAGTCTAGTGATCCATGCTGTAGATCAGTGGATAGTTTTTTTTCTGCTTTGGGGTTATTGTATGACGATCCGGATCGTGTTTCATCAGCTGAGACAGAATTGAGACGTTTGAGACAGGGATCAGGTAATGTGGAAAAATATTGTACTCACTTCCGAAGGTGGTCCACTCAGGTGGGCTGGAATGATTCAGCTTTGAAAAGTTTATTTCTTGCAGGGTTAAGTGAGAGGGTTAAAGATTTGCTGATTGCTTATCCCATACCTGGTAACTTGCAAGAGGCTATGCAATTAGCCATACTGGTGGATAGGAGACCGCGTGCAAGGGTTAATGAGAGTAAATCTGCCTTGTCAGCTCCAAGTTTGGAGAAGGAATGTACTGACATTGCAGAGCCGATGGAAATTGGAGCAATGGCACCTCACTCTCGAGAAAAGAACGCAGATTTGCTCAAGGTTTGTGTTTCTATTGTGGTAAATCTGAGCATTTCATTAAGAACTGTGCGCTTCGAATGAATAAAGAGAGAAAAAAAAATGAGGTCAGTTTTGCCCGCATAGCTTGTTTAAACAATAAAGGTGTCTTTCTTTCTGCTACCACTGCTGTTGAGGAGGAATTAATGGAGTTTCGGGTATTTGTGGATTGTGGTTCAACTCTCAATGTGATTGATGGGAAATTTTTGGAAAAACTAAAATTAAAACCCAAACTTCTGTCTTCCCCTATTAATGTGGTGTCTGTGGATGGTTCTCCCTTGAAAAATGTTACTCACCATATCTGTGAATTTCCTCTTACTATTAATGGTGTTCATCAAGAGAATTTGGATTTGGTAGTTTTGAATAATTTGCCCTCACCGGTGATTTTGGGGTTACCCTGGTTAAAATTGCACAATCCGGTACTGGATTGGTCTACCAATGAAATTAAGTCCTGGAGTCCTAAGTGTTATGACAAGTATTGTAACGGGCGTATTGCTGCTGTAGTTAAGGGGTAGTTACCTGTACCTATTCAGGATTTTTGGAAAGTTTTTTCTGATAAGGAATCGCAGGTATTGCCTCCTCATAGAGATTATGATTGTGCAATTGAATTTGTCCCTGGAGCGACTCTTCCTAAAAGTCGTTTATTTAATTTGACTATTCCTGAGAGAAAGGCTTTGGAGGAATACATACAGACAAGCTTGGCCGCCGGTCACATTAGGCCTTCCAAATCTCCTGTGGCGGTTGGATTTTTTTTTGTTAAAAAAAAGGACGGCGGTTTACGGCCTTGTCTAGACTTTCGTGAGATTAATAAGATTACTGTACGCAATCCTTACCCACTGCCATTGATTCCTGATTTGTTTAATCAGTTAGTGGGGGCCAAGTGATTCTCGAAAATTGATCTTCGAGGGGCATACAATTTGTTGCGCATGAAGGAGGGGGATGAATGGAAGACTGCGTTTAACACTCCACTGGGTCATTTTGAGAATCTGGTCATGCCCTTTGGACTTTCCAGTGCTCCGGCATTTTTTCAGAATCTTATTAATGACATCCTTAGACCTTTGATCGGCAGAAATGTGGTTGTGTATTTGGATGACATTTTGATTTATTCATCAGATTTGGAGTCTCATTGGAGGAGTGTGCGTGAAGTATTACAGTTACTGAGTGATAATTCACTTTTTGCCAAACTAGAAAAATGTGAGTTCGCTGTACAGAGACTTAGTTTTTTGGGCTACATTGTCTCCAGTGAAGGTTTTGAGATGGACCCAGTGAAAGTGCAAGCTGTGCAGGATTGGCCTAGACCTATTGGTGTGAAATCAATACAGAGATTTTTGGGGTTCGCCAATTATTATAGAAAATTCATAAAAAATTTTCTGTGATTGCCAAACCTCTGACCGATCTCACCAGGAAAGGTGCTGATGCGGTTCAGTGGACTACTGAGGCCATTGAGGCTTTTGTGTTGCTAAAGGAGAGGTTCAGCTCTGCTCCCATCCATAGGCAGCCTGATGTGACTAAACCATTTTTGGTTGAGGTTGATGCTTCTTCTGTGGGGGTCGGCGCGGTGTTGTCTCAGGCAAAGATGGATGGAGTACATCCCTGTGCTTTTTTTCAAAGAAATTTTCTGAGTCTGAACTAAATTATGATATCGGTAATCGGGAATTGTTGGCAATTAAACTCGCATTTGAACACTGGCGTCATTTTTTGGAGGGAGCGGAATTTCCTATTCAAGTCTTCACCGATCATAAAAATCTGATCTACCTTGATGCTGCCAAACGCTTGAATGCCCGTCAGGCTAGGTGGGCACTGTTTTTCTCATGGTTTAATTTTACCGTTACTTACATCCCAGGTACTAAAAATGTTAAAGCTGATGCTTTTGTCTCGCAGCTTTTCTCCTATGGTGGGTACTGAGGAGGAGGAGGAAAACATCTTGCAAGAGGGGGTTGTTATTGCTGTTTTGGACTCTGTGTTGGAAGATGAGATTCTTAAAGCACAGGAGAATGCCCCATCTAACACGCCGCATGGGAGGTTGTTTGTGCCTGGTACCCTGAGGAGAGATTTGTTTGTTGAATGTCATGACTCTCGGTTGGCAGGTCATCCTGGAATCTCTGAGACCAAGAGACTTGTGGGTCGCAGTTTTTGGTGGCCAGGATGGCAGAAGGAAGTCATTAAGTGGGTGCGTCAATGCACTGTGTGTGCTAGATCTAAGTCTTCTCATACTCCTGCTGCGGAGTTGCTTTGCCCTCTGGAGGTCCCTAGTGCACCTTGGACACATTTGGCTATGGACTTTATTACTGATCTTCCCCCCTCTGAGGGTTTCACTGTCATCTGGGTGGTCGTGGACCGTTTTAGCAAGATGTGTCACTTGGTTCCTTTCATCAAACTGCCCTGCGCTAAGACTCTCGCTAAGGCCTTTGTCAAGGAAATAGTCAAACTACATGGCGTTCCTACTGACATTGTTTCTGATAGGGGACCTCAGTTTGTGGCTCGTTTTTGGTGCGCTTTTTGTGACAGGTTGGGAGTTCATTTGTCGTTTTCTTCCGGATATCATCCTGAGTCTAATGGCCAGACAGAAAGGAAAAACCAGTATGTTGAGCAGTTCTTGCGTTGTTTTGTGACTGATAATCAAGAGGGGTGGTCTGAGTTTCTGCCACTTGCTGAGTTTGCTCTTAACAATCATACATCTGCTTCTGCTGGTTGTTCGCCTTTTTTTTTGTTGTACTGGGAGACATCCGTCTTTTGGGTCATTTTCCAAGTTGGGATCGGCTGTACCTGAAGAGGAGAATTTTTCTGCTGTTTTGGAGAGAGTTTGGACTGATGTGCGTGGTAATCTTCAGGAGGCTAACAAAAGATCCAAAGTGTATTTTGATAGAAAACGACAAGAGGTTTTGTTTGCTATTGGTGACATGGTTTGGTTGTCCTCTAAGAATCTGCGCTTGAGGATTCCGTCTAAGAAATTGGGTCCCAAGTTTGTAGGGCCCTTTAAGGTGCTTCAGGTTATTAACCAATCTGCTGTTAAGTTGGAGCTTCCTACCTCCTGGAAGATTAATCCGGTGTTTCATGTTTCTCTCTTGAAAAAAGCTGAGGTCTCAGATGGAGACGTCTCGGCCACTGTTCCCCTGGTGGTGGAGGACGGGCAATATGAGATTTCCCGCATCCTAAATTCTAGATGGTATAGAGGGAGTTTGCAGTACCTCGTCGCTTGGAAGGGTTATGGACCCGAGGATAACTCATGGGTGAGGGCGGATGATGTTTCTGCGTCTAGACTTGCTAGAGCGTTTCACAAGAGGTTTCCGGATAAGCCTAAGTCCTAGGGGATCCGGAGGATCCTCTTTGAAGGGAGGGTACTGTTAGAACCCTCTTGTTAGATTTTGTTTCAGTTTGCTGGTCACATGACCTTTTTACCCTATTTAGTCTGGCTCCACCCTTCTGGCTTTGCTGGACTTCATTGTATTATCTACTCTTAAGCTAGCCGGGTGCTTAGGTGCCTTACTCTGTCAGTTTTGCTTGATCTTAGGATCTCTTAGTATTTGTTTTCTGTTTTATATTCCCTGCTACACTTTCTGTTCTGTTTCACCCAGTCCCTAGATCTTGTAGGGATTCCTCCCTCGCAACTATAGGTCTTCGTTCAGACTAGCTGAGGACTTTAGCAGGTCTGGTCGCAGGATCAGGTTCCCGTTACATCGTAGGGATCCAGCTCAGTCCTATTGTAGGGACAGAATTCCCATCTTTCCTTAGTGCTTGTAGCAGATCACAACAGACTTTGATGGAATGGTCTGGGGGCGTCATGTCGCATTTGGAGAGCCCCTGATGCGCCCTAAACAGTGGAAACCCCCCACAAGTGACCCCATTTTGGAAAATAGACCCCACAAGGAACTTATCTAGATGTGTGGTGAGCGCTATGAAGCCCCAAGTGCTTCACAGAAGTTTATAACATACAGCCGTAAAAACAAAAAAATCTTTTTTTTTTACAAAAATGATATTTTCGCCCCCAGTTTTTTATTTTCCCAAGGGTAACAGAAGAAATAGGACAAATTGCACAATAACTCTTGGGGTACAGAGTACGCTGATACCCCATATGTGGGGGTAAACTACTGTTTGGGCGCATGGCAGAGCTCAGAAGTGAAGGAGCACCGTTTGACTTTTTCAACGCAGAATTGACTGGAATTGAGATCAGACGCCATGTCACATTTGGAGAGCCCCTGATGTGCCTAAACAGCAGAAACCCCCAATTCTAACTCCAACCCTAACCCCAACACACCCCTAACCCTAGTCCCAACCCTAACCACAAACCTAACCCTAACACACCCCTAACCCTAATCCTAACCCTAATCCTAACGTTAGCGCCAAACCTAACCCTAACTTTAGCCGCAACCCTAACCCTAATGGAAAAATGGAAATAAATAATTTTTTTAATTTTATTATTTTTCCCTAACTAAGGGGGTGATAAAGGGGGTTTGATTTACTATTTATAGCGGGTTTTTGTGATTGGCAGCTGTCACGCTAAAAGACGCTTTTTATTGCAAAAAGTAGTTTTTTGCATCACCACATTTTGAGAGCTATAATTTTTGCATATTTTGGCCCACAGAGTCATGTGAGGTCTTATTTTTTCGGGACGAGGTGACGTTTTTATTGGTACCATTTTTGAGCATGTGACGTTTTTTGATCGCTTTTTATTTCGATTTTTGGGAGGTTAGAATGAACAAAAATCAGCAATTCATGAATTTCTTTTGGGGGAGGCGTTTATACCGTTTCGCGTGTGGCAAAATTGATAAAGCAGTTTTATTCTTCGGGTCAGTATGATTACGGCGATACCTCATTTATATCATTTTTTTATGTTTTGGGGCTTTTATAGAATAAAAGCAATTTTATCTAAAAAAATAATTATTTTTGCATCGCTTTATTCTGCGAGCTATAACTTTTTTACTTTTTCGCTGATGATGCTGTATGATGGCTCGTTTTTTGCGGGACAAGATGACGTTTTCAGCGGTACCACGTTTATTTATATAGGTCTTTTTGATCGCGTGTTATTCCACTTTTTGTTCGGCGGTATGATGATAAAGCATTGATTTTTTGCTTAGTTTTTTTTTTTTTTTTTTTAAGGGGTTCACTAAAGGGGTTAACTATTGGGATAGTTTTATAGGGGGGGTCGTTATGGACGCGGCGATACCAAATATGTGTACTTTTATTGTTTTGTTTTTTTTTATTTACAGGAAGAGATGAATTTATTAGGGAATATATATTTTTTTTTTATGATTTTTTTTACCACTTTTTATTTTCATTTTTTTAACTTTTTTACTTTGTCCCAGGGTGGGACATCACAGTATTTTAGCAGATCGCTGGTGTGACAGTGTGCACAGCACTCTGTCACACCAGCGATCGCTCTGGCAGTGCTGCAGGCTTCTCAGTGCCTGCTCACAGCAGGCACTGAGGAAGCCGCCTCCCTGCAGGACCCCGGCGCCATCTTGGATCCGGGGACCTGGAGGGAGGATAGACCCTCGGAACAGCGCGACACATCGTACTGCTCTGAGGGTCTCAGGAGAGCGCGCAGGGAGCCCCCTGCCTGCGTGATCCTCCCCTGTGTCCCCTGGTACAGCGCGATCATGTTTGATCGCGGTTGTGCCAGGGGTTAATGTGCCGGGAGCGGTCCGTGACCACTCCTGACACATAGTGCTGGGTGTCAGCTGTGATAATCAGCTGACACCCGGCCGCGATCGGCTGCGCTCCCACCGGGAGCGCGTCCGATCGCACGGGACGTACTATCCCGTCCATGGTCATACGGCCCAGGTACCATGGACGGGATAGTACGTCTGATGGCAGTAAGGGGTTAATCCTTGTGAATTCTCCAACAGGAATAGATATAATAGTATGTTTAAGGTGGCTATGGTGGCATGAAGTATTATATTGCCACTTGATGGTTTGCAATGTGTTTTAGTAGATATTAGTTGGATAAGTATGCCACTTAAGTGCAAATCCAAAACAGATTTGTGTGGAATCATGCTTGTGAGTAAACTTTATGTTATAATTATTAGAATTCAAAAACTGCATGAAATTTGGTATGGCAGATACAACACCACCCCAAATGATGAGGATGTCATCGATGACTTTATGCAGTTTTTTTAATTCTAATAATTATAACATAAGGTTTACTCACAAACATGATGGTCATTGGTGAACTTCAAATGGGCCTGGACATGTGCTAGTGTGAGCAGGGGGCCTTACGTGCCCTGCAGGATTTTAATCCATAAAGGCATAGTGTATTACTGACAATAATGTTTGAGACTGTGGTCCCAGCTTTCTTCAGGTCATTGACCATTTCCTCCCATATGGTTCTGGGCAGATTCATAACCTTTCTCAGAATCATCTTTACCCCACGAGGTGAGATCTAGCATGGAAGAAAACTGACTTTCATCTTGTGCTTCTTCCATTTTCTAATAATTGAGTCAACAGTTGCTGACTTCTTACCAATCTGCTTGCCTATTGTATTGTAGCCCATCCCAGCCTTGTGCAGGTCTACAATTTTGTCCCTGCTGTCCTTAGACAGGTCTTTGGTCTTGGCCATGTTGGAGAGGTTGGAGTGTGTGGACAGGAATATTTTATACATGTAACAAATTCAAACAGGTCCAATTAATACAGGTAATGAGTAGGAGGGCTTCTTAAAGAAAAACTAATAGGTCTGTGAGAAACAGAATTCTTGCTGGTTGGTAGGTGATCAAATACTTTCATGCCTCTACCTTGTGCCAGTCATTACACTGGTTACCCATCCACTTCAGAATCCAGTACAAACTTATTACCCTCACTCACAAAACACTCCATGGCTCAGCACCACCCTACATCTCCTCCCTCGTCTCAGTCTACCACCCTACCCGTGCCCTCCGTTCTGCCAATGACCTGAGGTTAACATCCTCAATAATCAGAACCTCCCACTCACGTCTCCAAGACTTTTCACATGCTGCGACAATTCTTTGGAATGCATTACCCAGGTTAATACGATTAATCTCCAATCCCCACAGTTTTAAGTGTGCCCTATAAACGCATTTGTTCAGACTGGCCTACCGTCTCAACGGATTAACCTAACTATCCCTGTGTTGCCCATTCAAAATCTTTTACCATAACCAGGTTCCTCACATCATGTTCTCACATGCTTAATGCATTTGATAGCCCTCTGTGTCTGTATTGTTACATACTTAAGCTGATAAGCGGTTCATGCAGCATTACATGAACACCCGATTCTTACACTTTGGCTGGTCCGAACAACGAAAGCAATTGTTACCATCTACCTTCCGTGTCTCCTCCCCTTTTCCTCATAGATTGTAAGCTTGCAAGCAGGGCCCTCATTCCTCTTGGTATCTGTTTTGATCTATATGTCTATTGTTATGCTGTAATGTCTATTGTCTGTACCAGTCCCCTCTAAAATGTAAAGTGCTGCGGGATATGTCAACGCTATAGAAATAAAATTATTATTATTATTATTATTATTAATAAAATGCAATTTAATTATTTAAAAGTCATACAATGTAATTTTCTGATTTTTGTTTTTAGATTCTGCCTCTCACAGTTGAAGTGTACATACAATAAAAATTACAGACCTCTCTATTCTTTGTAGGTGGGAAAACTTGCAAATCGGCAGTGTATTAAATATTTATTTTCCCCACTGTACAGATAATCAGCATATAATTTTACTGTATTTCTCGGACTATAAAATGCACTTTATTCCTCCAAAAATGTGGAGGAAGATGGGGGTGCGTCTTATAGTTCAGATGTACCAGCTCTGGCTGTGGTGGGGAGGTGGGGGAGCGGCATCGGCAGAGCAGCAAGTCACAGTGGCAGGATAACTGCTGTGCCGGCTGCTAAAGAGAAATTAATATTAATTACATTCCACGCCCATGGGCGTGGAATGCGGTAAATATTCATTCCCTTTAGTAGCGGAACACATGACCACCGGCAGCTACAGGAAGCCGGCGGCAGAAACTGTGGGCGCTACTGAAGAGCAATGAATAATCACTGCTCTCCGCGCACACAGTCCCACCGTGCAGAGCACTGAGTACTATGGCAGCTGCCCTTCAGCTTGCAAGCAGCACATGACATCCCTGCCATGCGATGCTTACAAGCATAAAGCAGCTGCTGGCAATGGAGCAGGGCTTTGCTAGGGAGCACCAGAAAGGTAAGTGTAATGTTTTTTTTAAAAATGTTTTTTGATGGGGCCATGCATGCCAGGATGGAGGTGGGGTCATGCATACCAGGATGGTGGTGAGGGCCATGCATATCAGGATTGGGTGGAGGCCAATCATACCAGGATAAGGATGGGGCCATGCATACCAGGATAGGGATGGGGCAATGCATACTAGGATGAGATAGGGGCCCTGCATACCAGGATAGGTGTCATGATCCCAGTGCAGGTTTGACCTGCATGCCAGAGGTTAATGTCTTGAGCCCAGTACAGGTTTGACCTGCATGCCAGGGGTTAATGTCTTGATCCCAGTGCAGGCCCTGACCTGCACACCTGGGGTTTATTATTGTGGCCTCTCTTTGGTTCGGGGAGAGCTTCTTATAGCCCTGGAAGCTCCAATCCCGTCAGTTATACTTTTGCCCTTGGCTGAGTGTGTTGACCCCTGTGTGCCTGTGCCTTGTGCCTGTGTTCTAGCTTGTTTGTATGGTTATGACCCGGTTCTGTTTCCCGTTGTGATTTTGTCTCTTGATTCTGTACTGCATATATGCTTCTCTGGTTTTCTGACTCCTGCCAGTCCCTGACTATTCTTGATTAGCCTGCTCCTTGTGTACCGCGTTGTCTCTCACGTTTACTGACCTCGGCTTGTCTTGGATTCCGTCTCCCTCTGGTGCCCGTACTTTCCCTGGTGTACGGTGACCCCCTGCTGCTGAAACCGATGGTAAGTGCCCACCTGGCGGTTTCCCGTGATATTATAACTGACCTTGAACTTTTTTTTTTTTTTTTCTGCAGCATGGACCCGATGCATGCTTTATCTGAGCATGTGAAACACTTGACTCAGTTGCTGCAGAAGCTAAATTGGAGCACCAAACTCTGGCCCAGTCCCAACGGCAGGTTGCGGACTCGGTTCAGGGGGCGCTCTCCGCAGGGTTTCAGCAGGAGGGGGCTAGAGATGTCTTTTTAGTCCCACCCGAACCCCCGGTTAAGTTACCGGATACGTTTGCTGGTAACAAAAGAGAATTTAGAGTGTTTAAGGAGGGCTGTAAACTTTTTTTCTCTTTGAGACCCCGCTCCTCTGGGGATGAGAAACAGAGGGTGGGGGTGGTTATGTCACTGCTTAGGGGGGCCCCGCAAGCCTGGGCGTTTTCTCTTTCCTCTTCTGCCCCTGAGAGAATGACTGTGGATGCGTTTTTTGAGTCCTTAGAGCATATTTACGATGAGCCGGATAGAGTGCGTTTGGCTGAGGACAAGGTGATGAGTGTCTGTCAGGGGAAGCACTCAGCTGAGTCGTTCTGTTCTGAATTTAGACGTTGGGCAGCCGAGGTTTCTTGGAGTGATGCCGCTCTTCAAGGGTTGTTCCGTAGAGGCCTGTGTGAACGTCTGAAAGATGCCCTGGCACTTCATCCTCCACCTGACTCCCTGGAGGACGCCATGACCCAAGCGGTTTGCATGGATCGCAGACTGCGGGCAAGAGGCGTTATGTAACTCGAAACATCGTTATTCTCCACTGGAGGTGAGACCCAGAGTCCTCCTGTGGCTATGGAGGTGAGCGCTGTCACCTGTGAGAAGGAAAGAAGATGCCGTAGGGAGAAGCAGTTGTGCTTCTATTGTGGGGAATCTGGACATTGGAAAAAGGACTTCCCCTCCTGTCCGTCATCATCCAAGGTGGCGGGAAACGACTATTTCTGGGTAGCAGTCAAGGAGGCTACCCAAACCTTCAGGTACATTTTTCCTCACTTGCAAAAATTGTGCTTCAGGTGGAACTGGAACTTGGTGACGGTCCTGTTCAGACTACCGCCTTTATTGACTGTGGTTCTGCTGTTAATCTGATTGACACCCAGATTATGACTCTTAATAAGATAGGGACAGTCAGGCTTCAGGATCCTGTTAAACTTGTGGCTATTGACTCATCCCCTCTTACCTGAGATGGTATCTGTTTCAGGTCTGAACTTTTTTCTCTGAAAGTGGGTGCCACTCATGTGGAAAAACTAAGTTGTCTTGTGTTAGATAACTTGCCTGCGGGACTGGTACTGGGGATGCCTTGGCTTCAACGCCATAATCCTACCATTGATTGGGTGATGGACAGATCACTCAATGGGGATGCAGGGATAAATGTTGTAACCTGGGACCTCTTGTTAACTCTGTTAAAGCCGTATCTGTGTCGTCTGTCGTTCTGGAGGGTTTTCCGGAATACCTGAAGGAAATCGAAGACGTGTTTTCTGAAAGCGAGGCTGAGGCGCTGCCACCACATAAACCCTAAGATTGTGCCATTGATTTAGTACCCGGAGCCAAGTTACATAAGGCTCGGTTGTTCAATTTGTCCGGGCCGGAGCGCCAAGCCATGAAGGAGTACGTAGCTGAGAGTCTCCGCAAAGGGCATATTAGGCCTTCTGTTTCATCCGTGGCAGCAGGATTCTTCTTCGTGAGGAAGAAAGATGGTGGTTTGCCGCATTGCCTCGACTTTCGGGAACTTAACAAGTAACGGTTAGGAACACTTACCCTCTTCGCCTCATTCCAGACTTATGTAACCAGTTATCAGGGGCCCAATGGTTCTCTAAATTAGATCTCCGGGGGGCCTACAACCTGATAAGGGTTCGAGAAGGGGACGAATGGAAAACGGCATTCCTCACATCAGAGGGACTCTTTGAAAACCTGGTGATGCCATTTGGGTTAACTAATGCCCCTGCTATTTTCCAGAACTTTATCAATGTTGTGTTTTGGTACCTGATAAGCCGTTTTGTTATCATTTATTTGGATGACATTTTGATATATTCCCCGGACAGTCAGTCTCACTTGCTACATCTACGGACAGTTCTCCAGAGACTCAGGGAGAATCAATTGTTTGTGAAATTGGAGAAATGTTAATTTTTCATACAGGAACTGTCTTTTTTGGGGCTGATTGTGTCCAGTGTGGGGTTTCGTATGGATCCTAAGAAGGTGCTGGCTATTGTAGACTGGGTTCAGCCTCGAGATCTAAAGGTGCTCCAGCGCTTTTTAGAATTTGCAAACTATTACCAGAGATTCATTAAAGGTTTTTCACAAGTTGTTAAACCACTCTTGGATCTTACTCGGAAGGGTGCTGATGTAAAAAAATGGTCGGTACTCGCTAAGGAATCCTTCTCAGCGCTTAAGAAATCTTTCATGTCCGCCCCGGTGTTGGTTCAGCCAGACCCGTCCAAACCTTTTATTGTGGAGGTGGATGCTTCTGAAGTGGGGGTGGGGGCAGTGTTGTCCCAGGGTCTGGCCACCCTTACTAATCTCAACCCTGTGCCTTCTGCTCCAAGAAGTTCTCTTCCGCCGAGAGAAACTATGATGTAGACAATAGAGAACTTCTTGCGGTCAAGCTGGTATTCGAAGAATGGAGGCACTTTTTGGAAGGGGCGGCTCACCCTATCACTGTTGTCACGGATCACAAAAATTTGGCATACCTTGAATCTGCTAAGATGCTTACTCCTAGACAAGCCGCTGGTCACTTTTTTCACGATTTCAATTCTCCATTACTTTTCGACAGGGGTCCAAAAATGTTAAAGCGGATGCCCTGTCCAGAAGTTTTGACCTGGTGTCTCCCCCGAGCCACCGTCCTCCATTCTTCATCCGGTGGTGGTAGTGACGGGAATCTCGTCCGAGTTGGAACAAGAAATTTGGAGGGCTCAGGTCCTAGCTCTGGCGGCCAGGCCAGGGGATAAATTGTTTGTTCCAGAATTATTGCAGCCTAGACTTCTGCAGGAGTTTCATGAGTGTAGGCTTAGTGCTCATCCCGGTATCATGGCCACTAGAGAGGCAGTAGCCAGGGTTTTTTGGTGGCCTTCAATTGGGTCCGATGTTAAGAGATTCATTTCTGCTTGTGGAGTTTGTGCCCATTCCAAAAGCTCGCATAGCTGGCCGGCTGGGGAACTCATACCTTTACTGGTTCCTGATAGGCCATGGTCTCATCTCTCCATGGACTTTATTACTGGTCTTTCACCTTCCAGGGGCAATATCGTGATCTGGGTGGTGGTGGACAGGTTTTCTAAACAGGCCCATTTCATTCCCTTGGCAGCATTACCCTCAGCAAAAACATTATCAAGATTGTTTGTGCTGCATGTGGTCCGTTTGCATGGGGTACCCCTGAAAGTTGTGTCTGACAGAGGTGTGCAGTTTGTGGCCAAATTTTGGAGGGCATTCTGTAAGAAATTGGGCATCTCACTCTCCTTCTCGTCGGCATATCACTCGGAGAGTAATGGTCAGACGGAACGCACCAATCAATCCCTGGAACAGACTCTCAGGTGTCTGACCTCCGCCAGACAGGAGGATTGGTCTGATGCGTTACCATTGGCGGAATTCGCTTTTAACAACCGAGTGAGTCAATCCACCAACATGTCCCCATTCCTGATCAATTATGGGTTTAATCCCCATTTTGGGGAGTTTTCACGGTTGGATTCCGGTTGTCCAGAGGCGGAGGGATCCGTTCAATGGTTAAAAATATCTGGGCTGATGTCCAGTGCAATATCTCTCGGGCCCAGGGGAGGTATAAATATTTTGCGGACAAAAAGAGAGCCCCAGGACACATGTTTCAGGTGGAGGAGAAGGTATGGCTTTCCACACGTAACATCAACTTGAAGGTACCATCAGCTAAATTGGGACCGAAGTTCATTGGTCCGTACGAGATTGTGGAGATAGTCAATCCGGTGGCATATAGGTTGCATCTCCCTGCATCCTTAAAAATAACCAATGTGTTCCATAAATCTCTGAAACCTGTGGGGTCTGTCAAGGAGGACTTGGAGTCTGTTGTTCCTCCAGTGTTAGTGGAGGGTCACTTGGAGTATGAGGTCGTATTGTGGACTCTCGGCGGGTGCGCCGCTCCTTGCAGTACCTGGTCCACTGAAAGGGATATGGACCGGAGGATCGCTCATGGGTCTCTGCTCACTCGGTACATGCGGATCGCCTGGTTCGGGCTTTCCATGCCAGGTACCTGGGCAAGCCTGGGGGTCCAGAGGCCCCCCGTTGAGAGGGGGGTACTGTCATGATCCCAGTGCAGGTTTGACCTGCACGCCAGGGGTTAATGTCTTGAGCCCAGTACAGGTTTGACCTGCACGCCAGGGGTTAATGTCTTGATCCCAGTGCAAACTCTGACCTGCACACCTGGGGTTTATTATTGTGGCCTCTTCTTGGTTTGGAGAGAGCTTCTAAAAGCCCTAGGAAGCTCCAATCCCCTCAGTTATACTTTTGCCCTTGGCTGAGTGTGTTGACCCCTGTGTGCCTGTGCCTTGTGCCTGTGCTCTAGCTTGTTTGTATAGTTCTGACCCGGTTCTGTTTCCCGTTGTGATTTTGCCTCTTGATTCTGTACTGTGTATATGCTTCTCTTGTTTTCTGACTCCTGCCACGTCCCTGACTATTGTTCATTAGCCTGCTCCTTGTGTACCACGTTGCCTCTCACGTTTACTGACCTCGGCTTGTCTTGGATTCCATCTGCCTCCTGTGCTCCATCCTTTCCCTGGTGTCCGGTGACCCCCTTTCCATTCTCCAGGGTCCCTGTAGCATCCTGCACTCATCTCCAGCTGCAGGATGCTAAGCTCTGCCCCCTGTGGCCACATGATCACAGGTCCCGGCAGTACACTCACCACCCGGTGTTCGGCCCACTCCAGCTCTGCTGTATTGCTGTCATCTTGCCCAGCTCCCAGGTGCTGTGAGTACCGCTGTCACAGGCCGTCAGAGGCGCCGGGCTCCCACTGTCAGGGCTGCTAAAAATTGAAAATGCAATATTCTATAGCAAAATGTACAGTAAAAAGAAGGTACTTGGCACATAAAGTCAATGCATACCTTATAGTTGGGTCCCTGTCCTGATAAGACTCCTCTTTTGGACTAAAAAGCCTACAATTTATGGGGCAGGAAGGAATCAGCTAGTTAAAACCACCGGAGTCTGGGAATGCACGGGATTGAGAGTAGGAATGCACATGTCACGTGAGTTTGTTACAAAGAGAAAAACTGACCAGCACATCCCAACTAGTGTGAATAGATGCCAGCTAACACAACAATTATAAGAAAAAACAAAGCTGCACTCTGGATTGTTTAGAATGGTAAATCTATAAAATTGGAACTGCATTACTGTCATAGAAAATAGGTATTATTTACATATAATATATTTTGGAAAATTGAAAATGCAATATTGCTACAGGAAAATTTACAGTAAAAAGAAGGTACTTAGCACATAAATTGGCCAATGTATATGCGCCCAACTGCATTTTCCTATAATATAATATGTTATACTATAGCTGGTTCCTTCCTGCCCCATAAATTGTAGGCTTTTAGTCCAAGAGAGGTGTCTTACCAGGACAGGGACCCAACTATAATTTATGCATTGACAGTGCAGTTGGGCCGAACGCCACTGTCCAGAAACAGTGTCTGCGGGCGAATCACTGCCTCTTCCCATGTTTTATGGGCACGCCAATCTCCTGTCCATGATGTAGGTTAAGATGCCTCCCACCCTGCACCTGTCCACACTTGCAACCACCGTTAGCAACCTCATCAACGTCCTTGTCCCAGCACAGTGCTCAGTTATCCCTACCCCAGTCCTTGGAACGCAAGCATAAATATGCAGGCACCCAGAGGCCACAATACTAAATGGCCATATTTCCTCATGGTCCTCAGCCATCACTATTTCTCCCTGTGTGCCATTCCCGTCTTACACAAGCACATGTTCCATAACATCAGCCATGACCTGACCAACGCTGTTACTGGGACGGTCAACTTAACCACATACATCTGGATAAGTGCTTGTGCCCAGGGATGCTACATTTCCCTGACGACACATCGAGTGAACATTGTGGAAGCTGGAAATCAGACGAACCCTGGGACGGAACAAGTGATACCATCACTGAGGATTGTGGGCCTTGATTCATTCAGTGTTGCCTCCACCTTCTACAGAAGTTCTTGTACCTCCTCCTCATCTTCCTCCCCCTCACCCTACATCTCCAAAACGTCAACATAAGTCACAAGGTGAAAACACTGCATCACAGCTTAGGCCAAGCAGTAACAAGCTCTGCTGAAGCTAATTTACTTAGGTGATAAACCACACACCACCACAAAGTTTTTGAAAGGTCTAGCAGACCAGGCTCTTATCTCTGAACCTATAATCAGGCATGGTTGTGTGTGACAATGGCTGTAACCTGTTGGCAGCTCTGAAGCTTGGCAACCTCGCACATGTACCATGCCTGGCCACGTACTCAACTTAGTGGTTCAGCAGTTTCTCAAAACCTACCCAGATCTGCCTGAACTACATGTGAAAGTACGCCGCATGTGTGCCCATTTACGCAAGTCAGCTACAGCTGCAGTCACCCTGGCAGTGCTGCAGCAGAATTTGCAACTTCCAGCTCACCGTCTGGTGTGTGATGTCACCACGTGTTGGTACTTAACGTTATCTATGTCAACAAGGTTTTGTGAGCAGCAGAGGGCAATAATTCTATACCAGCTACCCCATACCAGTTGGTATTCTGGGCAACCTCCACACATAAGAGCTGGTGAGTGGGCATGGATATCCGACATCTGTGCGATTCGAATAAGATGGTGAGCGGTGATGATGCTGCAATCAACATCACTATCCTGCTTCTCTGTCTACGGAAACACTTGTTGCTCACAATTAAAGAGGAGTTTTTACAAGTTAAGATGGAGCAAGAAAGTATAAAGATGATGCTACACGGCCCAGCCTCATCTCATCTTCTCAACACAGATTGGGTAATAATGAGGAGGAGGAACAGGGGCTGGTTGCCTCCACTACAGATGGTACTACCCATACCACCTTCATCCTGTCTGTCAGCGTGGATGGCCTGAAGATGAGGAGGAGAGGGGATATGAGGATGAGGAAAAGGAGGGGAAGATTAGTTGTCCTCTTGGCATGGAAAAGGAATTCTTGGCTGTTGGCAGTCTGACACACATGGCTGAGGTCATGTGCTGCTGCCATTCCCGTGACCCTCGCTTTGTACGCCATTTGGCCCACACTAATTACTGATTAGTCACTCTTCTATACTCACGGTACAAGGAGAAATTTACATCTCTCCTTCCCGTGATGGAGAGGTATAATAAAATGTTGCAGGAACAGAAGGCCCTAGTTTAAAAATTATTTTAAAAAATTCCCATCTGACAACGATGGCAGCAGTGGTCACAGTTGCTTGGACAACCAAAGAGTAATGACGAGGGAGTAACACATCAGATGCAGCAGAGGCAGGGGAACACTCTCAAAGGTCTGGGACAGTTTTCTTAAACTCTCCCAGTGCACAGGCCCTGATGTGCTGGGTACTTTGACAAGGAGGGAAATGTTTGGGAAAATGCTGACAGAGTACTTTGCCAACCGTACCAGCGTTCTCCATGGCTAATCTGTGCCTTACAACTGTTGGGTTTCCAAGATAGACATGTGACATGAACGCTGCTAGCGTACTGTCAGAGCGTGTTTGTAATGCTGACAGGAGTATTATAACCGATAGGCGCATTCTTCTGTCAACTGAAAAATGCTGACAGGCTGACTCTTATCAAAATGAACAAGGGCTGAATTAAACTAATCGCTTGTTTCAGGGCTAATTCAAATAGATTCTATTCTGTTATAATAATAACAACTAACTCAATTCCTTATTTATGATAGAAAAGGAACAACTGAAGAGATCCATAAAAAATTATATTTATTTAAATCAAACATATAACAGAAAAAAATTAAAATAAATAAACAGAATGTCTCAAATGCAAGATAGGACAGCTTTAGATAAATCCCTCAATATGATATATATCCCCTCTCTGCCATCAGATGTACTATCCCATCCATAAAACCCGTGCCAATCTGCCCATGGACGGGATAGTACGTCCAAGGCGATCAGCTGCGCTCCCATGGGGAGCGCAGCTGATCGCCGCCGGGTGTCAGCTGATTATCACAGCTGAAACCTGGGACTATGTGCCAGGAGCGGTCACGGACCGCTCCCGGCACATTAACCCCTGGCACACTGCGATCAAACATGATTGCGGTGTACCAGGGGCACAGGGGAGCATCGCGCAGGGAGGGGGCTCCCTGCGTGCTCCCCTGAGACCCTCAGAACAGCGCGATGTGACCGCGCTGTTCTGAAGGCCTCTTCCCTTCAGGACCCCAGATCCAAGATGGCCGCCGGGTCCTGCAGGGAGGCGGCTTCCTCAGAGCGATCGCTGATGTGACAGAGTGCTGTGCACACTGTCACACAAGTGATCTGATAAAATACAGTGATGTCCCACCCTGGGACAAAGTAAAAAAGTGAAAAAAATAAAAATCACACAAGTGTAAAAATAAAATTTCAAAATAAAGAAAAAAAAATATATTCCCCAATAAATTCATATCTTCCTGTAAATAAAAAACCAAAACAATAAAAGTACACATATTTGGCATCACCGCGTCCGTAACATCCCCCCCTATAAAACTGTTCCACTAGTTAACCCCTTTAGAGAACCCCTTAAAAAAAAAAGCAAAAAATCAATGCTTTATCATCATACCGCCGAACAAAAAGTGGAATAACACGTGATCAAAAAGACCGATATAAATAAGCATGGCAACGCTGAAAACGTCATCTTGTCCCGCAAAAAACGAACCACCACACAGCATCATCAGCGAAAAAATAAAAAAGTTATAGCTCGCAGAATAAAGCGATGCAAAAATAATTATTTTTTATATTAAATTGTTTTTATTATATAAAAGCACCAAAACCTAAAAAAATGATATAAATGAGGTATCGCTGTAATCGTACAAATCCAAAGAATAAAACTGCTTTATCAATTTTACCACACGCGGAACGGTATAAACGCCCCCCCAAAAGAAATTCATGAATTGCTGATTTTTGTTTATTCTAACCTCCCAAAAATCGAAATAAAAAGCGATCAAAAAATGTCACATGCTCAAAAATAGTACCAATAAAAACGTCAACTCGTTCAAAATAAGACCTCACATGACTCTGTGGGCCAAAACATGCAAAAATTACAGCTCTCAAAATGTGGTGATGCAAAAACTATTTTTGCAATAAAAAGGGTCTTTTAGCATGACAGCTGCCAATCATTAAAACCCGCTATAAATAGTAAATCAAACCCCCTTTATCACCCTCTTAGTTAGGGAAAAATAATAAAATAAAAAAAATGTATTTATTTCCATTTTCCCATTAGGGTTAGGGTTAGGGTTGCACCGAAAGTTAGGGTTAGGGTTGCGCCTAAAGTTAGGATTAGGGTTAGGGTTGGGATTAGGTTTAGGGGTGTGTTAGGGTTAGGTTTGTGGTTAGGGTTATGGTTAGGGTTGGGACTAGGGTTAGGGGTGTTTGGAGTTAGGGTTGGAGCACGAATTGGGGGGTTTCCGCTGTTTAGGCACATCAGGGGCTCTCCAAATGTGACATGGCGTCTGATCTCAATTCCAGCCAATTCTGCATTGAAAAAGTCAAATTGTGCTCCTTCACTTCTGAGCTCTGCCTTGTGCCCAAACAGTAGTTTACCCCCACATATGGGGTATCAGCGTACTCAGGACAAATTGCACAATAACTCTTGGAGTCCAATTTCTTCTGTTACCCTTGGAAAAATAAAAAATTGGAAGCGAAAATATAATTTTTGTAAAAAAAAAAATGATTTTTTTGTTTTTACTGCTGTACGTTATAAACTTCTGTGAAGCACTTGGGGGTTCATAGCGCTCACCACACATCTACATTAGTTCCTGTGGGGTCTATTTTCCAAAATGGGGTCACTTGTGGGGGGTTTCCACTGTTTAGGCACATCAGGGGCTCTCCAAATGCGACATGACGCCCGCAGACCATTCCTCAAAGTCTGCAATCCAAAACGTCACTACTTCCCTTCCGAGCCCTGACGTGTGCCTATACAGTAGTTTTCTCCCACATATTGGGTATCAACGTACTCAGGACAAATTGGACAACTTTTGGGGTCCAATTTCTCCTGTTACCCTTGTGAAAATAAAATATTAGGGGCGAAAAAATCATTTTTGTAAAAAAAAAAAAGGATTTTTTATTTTTACAGCTGTACGTCATAAACTTCTGTGAAGCACTTGGGGGTTCAAAGTGCTCACCACACATCTAGATAAGTTCCTTGTGGGGTCTATTTTCCAAAATGGTGTCACTTGTGGGGGGTTTCCACTGCTTAGGCACATCAGGGGCTCTCCAAATGCGACATGACGCCCCCAGACCATTCCATCAAAGTCTGCAATCCAAAACGTCACTACTTCCTTCCGAGCCCCGACGTGTGCCCAAACAGTAGTTTTCTCCCACATATTTGGTATCAGCGTACTCAGGACAAATTGGACAACAACATTTGGGGTCCAGTTTCTCCTGTTACCCTTGGGAAAATAAAAAGTTGGGGACTAAAAATCATCTTTGTGGAAAAAATATGATTTTTTTTATTCTCATGCTCGGGCGTTATAAACTTTAGTGAAACACCTGGGAGTTTAAAGTTCTCACCACACATCTAGATAAGTTCCTTGAGGGGTCTAGTTTCCAAAATGGTGTCATTTGTCGGGGGCTTCCACTGTTTAGGCAGATCAGGAGCTCTCCAAACACGACATGGCGTCCAGCCAATTCTGCTTGAAAAAGTCAAATGGCGCTCCTTTCCTTCCAAGCTCTGCCATGCACCCAAACAGTGGTTTTCCCCCACATATGGGGTATAAGCGTACTCAGGACAAATTGCACAATAACTTTTGGAGTCTTGTTACCCTTGGGAAAATAAAAATTGGGGTGAAAAGATCATTTTTTTGGAAAAAATGATTTTTTAATTTTACGGCTCTACGTTATAAACTTGTGTGAAGCACTTGGGGTTAAAATTGCTCACCACAGATCTATATAAGTTCCTTAGGGGGTCTAGTTTCAAAAATGGGGTCACTTGTGGGGGGGTTTCCACTGTTTAGGCACATCAGGGGCTCTCCAAATGCAACATGGCGTCCAATCTCAATTCCAGCCAATTTGGTTGGAAAAAGTCAAATGGTGCTCCTTCCATTCAGAGCTCTGCCGTGCGCCAAACAGTGGTTCCCCCCCACATATGGGGTATCAGCGTACTCAGGACAAATTGTACAGCAACTTTTGTGGTCCAATTTCTCCTGTTACCCTTGGGAAAATAAAGAAATTGGTGGCTAATAGATAATTTTTGTGGGAAAAAAATAGGATTTTTTATTTTCATGCCCGGGCATTATAAACTTGTGTGAAGCACTTGGGGGATCAAAGTGCTCACCACAGATCTAGATAAGTTCCTTAGGGGGTCTAGTTTCCAAAATGGGGTCACATGTGGGGGGTTTCCACTGTTTAGGCTCATCTGGGGCACTACAAATGGAACATGACCCATCAACGTCTGCATTCCAAAACGTTATTACTTCCATTCCAAGCCCTGCCGTGCACCCAAACAGTCCCCCCCCATACATGGGGTATCGGCGTACTCAGGACAAATTGGACAACAACTTTTGGGGTCCAATTTCCTTGGGAAAAATCAAAAATTTGGGATTAAAAAATCATTTTTGTGGAATATTGTTTTCTTTTTTCACACTCAGGCATTATAAACTTTTGTGAAACACTTGGGGGTTCAAAGTGCTCACAACAGATCTAGCTAAGTTCCATAGGGGGTCTAGTTTCTAAAATGGTGTCACTTGTGGGGGGTTTCCACTGTTAAAAATTGTGCTGATGTAAAATAGACATGTGGGAAATATTATTTCTTAACTATTTTGTGTGACATATTTCTCTGTTTTAAGGGAATAAAAATTCAAATTATGAAAATTGCAAAATTTTTCAAAATTTTTGCCATATTTGCGTTTTTTTCAAAATAAACGCAAGTTATATCGAAGAAATTTTACCACTAACGTGAAGTACAATATGTCACGAGAAAACAATCTCAGAATCGCCAAGATCTGTTGAAGCGTTCCAGAGTTATAACCTCATAAATAGACAGTGGTCAGAATTGTAAAAATTGGCCCGGTCATTAACGTGCAAACCACCCTTGGGGGTGAAGGGGATATAATAATTAAATTTATGGCAGCAAAAAAATCTCAGTGGGCAATGACTGCTAGTAAGGCAGACCAGTATGGTAAAGTGCTTAGTGCAAATTACATCTCAATAGTCAGTGACTCATAGAGAAAATAAGACCAGTATCATAAAGTGCACAGTGCAAATATATTAATACACAAAATGTGTATAGTGGTCTTAGACCAGCAGCACATATAATTTTTGCCATTAAATAATTAAATATACAATAAAATAAACATGAGGGAACAATTGGTAATAGAACCTCACAATATAACAACCACAGTGGGTAAAACAATGTATATATATACACCATGTTCCAAATTATTATGCAAATTATATTTTTCTCGGATTTTCCTAAGTGGTTGGTGCAAATGACAGTCAGTCTAATAAAAGTTATCACCCGTTAGAGTATACATCGAATTTTATTGAAGAAACTGCCCAATGATAACAATATAATCTCCAAAATGAATAAAAACTCAAAATGCACTGTTTCAAATTATTAGGCACAGTAGAATTTCTGAACATTTGATATGTTTTAAAAAACTGAAAATGCTCATTTGTGGAATTTGCAGCTTTAGGAGGTCACATTCACTGAACAAAAAAGCTACTTAACTCCACAACATCCTAACAGGCAAAGTTACATGGTAACATAGGAACCCTTCTTTGATATCCCCTTCACAATTCTTGCATCCATTGAACTTGTGAGTTTTTGGAGAGTTTCTGCTTGTATTTCTTTGCACGAAATCAGCATAGCCTCCCAGAGCTGCTGTTTTGATGTGAACTGCCTCCCACCCTCATAGATCTTTTGCTTTATTATTATTACTATTATTATTTATTTATATCGCGCCATTAATTCCATGGTGCTGTACATGAGAAGGGGTTACATACAAAGTTATAGATATCGTTTACAGTAAACAAATTTAGAATGACAGACTGGTACAGAGGGGAGAGGACCCTGTCCTTGCGGACTTACATTCTACGGGATAATGGGGAAGAAACAGAAGGTCGGGGGTGCGGCAGCTCTGATGGTGGTGGCAGCGAGGCGGCAGCTCTGGTGGTGGCGGCGTGGCAGCAGCTAGGGTGGTGGCGGCGAGGCGGCAGCTCGGATGATGGCGGTGAGGCGGCAGCTCGGGTGATGGCGGTGAGACGGAATGGTTATTGCAGGCTGTATGCTTTCCTGAAGAGATGGGTTTTCAGGTTCAGTCTGAAGGATCCAAGGGTGGTGGATAATCGTACATGTTGAGGCGTGGAATTCCAGAGGATGGGGGATATTCGGGAGAAATCTTGGAGGCGGTGGTGTGAGGAATGAATAAGTGTGGAGGTTAGTAGGAGGTCTTGGGAGGATCGAAGATTACGTGAAGGAAGATATTGGGAGATTAATTCAGAGATATAGGGAGGGGACAGGTTGTGGACGGCTTTGTAGGTCAGTGTTAGTAGTTTGAACTGGATTTGTTGGGGAATTGGGAGCCAGTAGAGGGATTTGCAGAGGGGAGAAGCAGGGGAGTAGCGAGGGGAGAGGTGCACTAGTCGGGCAGCAGAGTTGAGGACAGATTGGAGTGGTGCAAGAGAGTTGACGGGGAGACCACAGAGGAGAGTGTTGCAGTAATCAAGGCGGGAGATGATGAGGGCATGAACAAGAGTTTTAGTAGAATGAGGGCTGAGGAAGGGACAGATTCTGGAAATGTTTTTAAGTTGGAGGCGACAGGAGGTGGCAAGAGTTTGGATGTATGGTTTGAAGGACAGGGCAGAGTCGAGAGTTACTCCGAGGCAGCGGATTTCAGGTGCGGGAGAGATCGTGATGCCATTTACCATAATAGATAGATCGGGTAGGGAAGATACGTGAGTTGGAGGAAAGATGATGAGTTCGGTTTTGTCTACATTGAGTTTTAGGAAGCGAGAGGTGAAGAAGGAGGATATGGCTGATAGACACTCCGGGATTCTAGACAGCAGAGAGGTGACATCTGGGCCAGAGAGGTAGATCTGAGTATCGTCCGCATAGAGGTGGTAGTGGAAGCCATGGGACTTTATGAGTTGTCCTAGGCCAAGGGTATAGATGGAAAAAAGTAGGGGCCCCAAGACAGAGCCTTAAGGGACTCCAACAGACAGAGGGCCTGGATGAGGAGGTAGAGTGGGAGTCGGAAAGGTAAGTGGCGATCCAGGACAGGGCAAGGTCTTTGATGCCATGGGAAGAAAGAATCTGTAGCAGTAGGCAGTGGTCGACTGTGTCAAAGGCAGAAGACAGGTCAAGGAGGAGGAGGATGGAGAACTGTCTGTTAGCTTTGGCTGTGAGTAAGTCATTAGTAATTTTGGTCAGGGCTGTTTCAGTGGATTGGTGGGGGCGGAAGCCAGATTGGAGGTTGACGAGGAGAGAGTTAGATGAGAGGTAGGAGGAAAGTTGAGCGTGGATATGCTGCTCAAGGAGTTTGGAAGCAAACAGGAGCAATGATATTGGGCGATAGCTGGGCATAGCAGTTGGGTCAAGGTTTGTTTTTTTGAGGATGGGTGTGATGGTGGCATGTTTGAAGGCAGAGGGAAAGGTACCAGAAGATAGCGATAGGTTGAAGAGATGGTTAGGGCTGGGATGAGCGTGTTAGTGAGGTTGGGGAGCAGGTGGGAAGGGATGGGGTCAAGTGCACAGGTGGTGAGGTGTGATTTGAAAAGTAGATGAGTAAGCTCTCCTTCAGTGATGTTGGAGAGAGAGGTTAGTAGGGAAGGACAGAGGTCTGGTATATGGAGTGGTGGAACAGTAAAGGTTTGCCTTGTGTGGTCGATCTTATTTTTGAAGTAGGTGGCAAAGTCCTCGGCAGAGATGAGGGGAGTTGGAGGTGGCAGTGGTGGGCGGAGGAGAGAGTTGAATGTTCTGAACAGTTGTTTTGGGTTGTAGGATAATGAAGATACAAGGTTTGTGAAATAGGTCTGTTTAGCAGAGGTGAGGGCTATTTTGAAGGCAAGTGTAGCTTGTTTGAAAGCAGTGAAATCGTCTGGCAGGCGTGTTTTCTTCCAATGCCGCTCCACGACCCTGGATGATTGTCGAAGTTTTTTGGTGAGATTGTTGTGCCAGGGTTGCCTATTGATTCGTCGCACTTTGCCGTGCATGAGAGGGGCGACTGAGTCTATGGCAGATGTGAGGGTGGTGTTATAGAAAGCGGTGGCGCTGTCTGTGTCGTGGAGTGAAGATATGGAGGACAGAGGTAGAAGAGAGTCTGAGAGTCAGTGTTATGAATGTTTCAGAAATGAATTCTGAGTAGAAGCTCCCTCTGGTGGTTACAAACTGTACTGAACCATTCAATGAGGATTGGCAATCAGGAATCACAGACTTGCTGGATATAAGGGAGGTTTCCCCCCATCATGGTTGCTGGTGATCAATTGTTCTTGTCTCAATGTTGTTTCCTGGTTCACTTGGAAGCTTGCTGAGTCTTGCCTCTTCTCCTGCTCTCAGATAAGATATTTTCTGTTTTTTGTTTTTGTGCTTGCCATTTGCATATTTCTCTGCATTTCTGTAAGGTTGGCCAGGTTCCCCTCCCCGGGGGGCTTGGGCTCCTCTCGGTTCCTCTGGAGCCACTGTTGTTTGTTCATTTGCCTTTTCCAGTTTTTTCTGTGGCTGCGGCTTAGTTTTGTTACACCAGAAAACTAATTTAGGTGGTAGAGGTCGTGTGATCTCAGGTGTTTTTGCAATTAGTAGCGTTGGCTTTTTTTAGGTTTTTTTTGGATTGCAGTAAGTATCCTTCCTATCTTTTTCTGTCTAGGCAGATTGGGCCCCAGCGTTTGCTCATACTATTTTCTGTCTGTGTCTGTATTTCCTCTTGTCTAACCGCCTTTACATGTTTGGGGGCTTCCTATGTTCTTTTGGGATCTGCTTCGGGGCAGATAGCTTTCCTCTTTCTATCTTTAGGTGTAGTTATCCTCTCAGGCTGTGACGAGGCGTCTAGGACCAACGTAGGAACGCTCCACGGCTGCCTTTAGTTGTGGTGGTTAGTCAGGGTACTGCAATCCAGTAGATTCCAACCTCTCTGGTGTATTGCCGTTTTTGCCTGCTCTCCTCAGCTACCAAAACATAATAATCTGTGAATGTCTAGGTGTGCGAGGTTTCTGCGAGGATGTGCCAGTGGCTGAACATAGGGGGCAGGTGAAGAGGACAGGGATGAGAAGGTGAGTAGGTGGTGGTCAGATAGGGGGAGGGGAGAGGTTGTGAAATTAGATAGGTAGCAGAGGCGGGTGAAGATGAGGTCTAATGTATGTCCGTTTGTGTGGGTGGCTGTGGAGGACCACTGCGTAAGTCCAAAGGATGAAGTAAGTGACAGGAGTTTGGAGGCTGCTGGCTGGCAGGTGTCAGTAGGGATATTAAAGTCACCAATGATGATGGTGGGGATGTCAGAGCAGAGAAAGTGAAGAAGCCAGCTGGAGAATTGGTCAATGAAGGCAGTGGCTGAGCCCGGTGGTCGGTATATGACGGCCATTTGGAGATTAGAGGGAGAGTAGATAAGGACCGAGTGGACCTCAAAGGAAGAGAGGATGAGGGAGGGTACGGGTTGGATAGGGTTGAAGGAGCAGTTATTAGAAAGAAGGAAACCCACGCCTCCACCATGTCTGTTGCCAGAGCGAGGAGTGTGGGTGAAGTGGAGGCCACCGTAACTCAGTGCAGTAGGGGAGGCAGTGTCAGGGGGCGTCAGCCAGGTCTCAGTGAGGGCCAGGAAGGAAAGGTTGCGGGAAGTAAAGAGATCGTGGATCACGTCAAGCTTGTTGCAGACGGAGCGGGGGTTCCAGAGTGCTCCAGAGAGAGGAAACTGGGAGGTAGGGGTCAGTGGCACAGGTTTTAAGTGTGAGGGATTGCGGTAGTTTCTGTTACTGTGAGAAGTATAGGGGTGAGGATTAGTGGGATACATGGGGCAGGGGGGGCCAGGATTGGGGGATATGTCGCCAGCATTGAGAAGAAGCAGAGAAAGTGAAAGCAGGTGGGTGAAGGAGAGTGAGAGTCTTACGTTATATTTTAGTGGGAGGTCTGAGGTTAAGAAGCAGGTCTGCAGATTAGGCGATGTGGGGGGGTAAGAGAGAGGGGGAGACAGTTATTTGGTTCGAGCTTGCAGGGGTTTGGGAATAGTGAAGGAGAGTGAAGATTAGTGGAGCAAAAATGGTGAGGGCAAATGTGAGCATGGTTAAAGAGCAGGGTAAAAGAAAGGCAAGTAAAAGTAGAAGACAGTGATGATTCTTACCTTCTGACCGATTTCTGGACTATTTCTGATGTAACACTTCAAAGAAGTCACACTTAAAATGATGTCACATCTGACCAAGGTCATATCTGACCTGCTCCATTCAACTTATACCATTCAAATGTCCAAGAAATGAAGCCAGGTGAGAGAAAGAGAGGGGAGGAGAAAGGAGCAGGAGGAGAGTTCACAGCAGGGAGCAATTAACAGATTGCAGTTAATAGAACATTTGCCTTGCATCACAGATGAAGAAAGACAGATTAAGATGGAGGGATAGGCCTAGGAGTGAGGGTCACAGACATATCAATATGTATTCAGTAAATCTGAAGTATGCTACATGGAATTAAAATCAGGGAAAAAGCTGCAGCGTACCAGTTAAAACAGAAAAAAGGAGTACATAGGATTCTGGGGTGCAGTGGGTATTCTGGATAGAGAGATGCTTCAGACGTACCAGTTAAAACAGAAAAAAGGAGTACATAAGATGGTGCATTGTTATGCATGATGATGATTTTGCTCCTGAATGCACGTTTCTGCCTTTTACCCAATGGAAGAAAGTTGTCAGTCAGAAACTCTATATACTTTGCAGAGATCATTTTCACACCTTCAGGAACCTTAAAGGGCCCTACCAGCTGTTTCCCCATGATTCCAGCCCAAAACATGACTCCACCTACTTGCTGACGTTGCAGCCTTGTTGGCACTACTCCATCCATCTGGACCATCCAGGGTTGCTCGACACTCATCATTAAACAAGACTGCTTGAAAATTAGTCTTCATATACAGTATGTATGGGCCCACTGCAACCGTTTCTGCTTGTGAGCACTGTTTAGGGGAGGCCTAATAGTAGGTTTAATCACCACAGCAAGCCTTTGAAGGATCCTACACCTTGAGGTTCGAGGGACTCCAGAGGCACCAGCAGCTTCAAATATCTGTTTGCTAGTTTGTAATGGCTTTTTAGCAGCTGCTCTCTTAATCCTATGAAGTTACCTGGCAGAAACCTTCCTCATTCTGCCTTTATCAGCACGAACACGTCTGTGCTCAGAATCAGCAACAAATCTCTTAACAGTACGATAATCACGCTTAAGTTTTTGGGAAATATCTAATGTTTACATCCCTTGACCAAGGCATTGCATTATTTGATGCTTTTCAGCAGCAGAGAGATCCTTTTTATTTCCCATGTTACTTGAAAACTCTGGCCTGCTTAATAGTGTGGAATATCCAGTTTTCTTTTTATTGGACTCACATGGCAAACTAATTATCACAGGTATCTGAGATTGATTTCAGTGATCCAAAGAACCCTGAGACACAATACCATCAATGGGTTACATTTACAATTAAAAACCAAAAAAACACTATGACACCTAAACCAATTTGCATAATAATTTGGAACATGGTGTAGTTTCAGAGTGAATGCTTTAAATATAAAGGTAAACCCATATGTATAAAAAGTCATTCATCAAAGTAGGAAAAGAAAATGCAACATAATTCACATAATGGTCGTTACCATACACCGTGCAAGTAATGAAGGTATATATAAGGTATTAAAGGTGAAAACTAAATATATGGGAAGCGATTCACCTGAGCTAGAGCTGTGTCTCCGTCCTGCTACCTCGACGCGCGTTTCACCGCTCGGCTTCTTCCTGGGGGCGCCGTCGGGGTAGCAGGACGGAGACACAGCTCTAGCATTTGAGACATTTATTTTAATTTTTTTCTGTTTTATGTTTGATTTAAATAAATATAATTTTTTATGGATCTCTTCAGTTGTTCCATTTCTATCATAAATAAGGAATTGAGTTAGTTATTATGATTTGAAGTGCCATTATTTACTTTGGTTGCTGTGGACATTTTTTTGAGTGTACAATAATAGCAACGTAGTAGGTGTAGCATATGACAGGCATCTAGTCAGGGATAATTGCCTTAAAAATTATTATTTCCCATGTGCTTATTGACAGAGTCATGTTTTTTTTTGGGAGTTGTACTCAGAAATTCATCAAAGCTGGCAGTGGTGCTTTTGTTCCTCCATAGTTTGTTGCTGCTGCGTACAAGAAAAATCTTTTCATGGCTGGCTCAAATCTCTTCTATTTTCTACAATAATACCACACATCTGCAGTTCGTCTACGTTGAGGTGTGACACTATGTATAGCACAAGACAGGCATTTAGTCAGGGATTATTGCTGTCATGACTCTGTTGTCGGGTGTCCCGGTACCTGGGTCTCCTTCCCTTTCTCGAAAGCTAGAGGGCGTACTAGTTCACCCAGCTCCCCGGATTATTTCTGATGGTGAAGATGACAGGGACATGTACCTTGTCTTATCTCCTTAATCCGACCTCAGTATGTACCTTTCCCCCACCCAGGGAAGAAGGGAGTAGTAGTATACCGTAATACACCAACCAGACTAACAAGATAGTACAAACAGGGGTAACGAAAAATATCAACAATACAAAAATACTCACACATGTAAGGCTAGGTTCACATCGTGTTAGTGCCATCCGTTTTTTCGGATCCGTTACTAAGCGGCACTAACGCAATGTAACGGATCCGTTAACGCACCCATTGCCATCCATTAGTGAAACGCATCCTAACGCATGTCAAAATCGGTATGCATTAGCGATAGTACGTTACTTTGTGCCAAACCTTACTTTTAAACCTTACTTTTGGGTACGTTAGGTCTAACGCGCAGCGAACGGAAGCGTTTGCTGTGCATAGACCTCTATTACTAACGCATGCCGACGCAATGCTACCATGCGTTAACGTATGCATTAACGAGATCGTATAAAAAAAAATACAATTTGGGGCTCCTCGTTAGCGCATCCGTTTAACGCATCCGATAAACGGATGGCACTAACGCGATGTGAACCTAGCCTAACAGAGGAATACATCAGGGAGCGGAAGATTGGGTTAAACCAAAGTAGGAGAAGAAAATTAATTATCACACACTCAAAACCTAGCAACAGTCACAGATAAATCCACCAAACATCTTTCTCCAACAATAACCACTAACAACCACCAGCCATGCAGCAAAAGCTCACTCTGACAATGAGTGCCAGCCAGGAACAAGACTATATAGGAGATGGGAGTGGCTTACAGTACACAGCTGAGAGCCTTAGCTCCAGGAGCTCTCAACAGAGCAGATTAACCTCTGCACTGCCAAAAGAAATTTACCCCATTTAATAAGAAGTTGAAGTGCTTCTAATCAGTGCAGTAGGAGAAATCAGATTCTGCGGTCTTCTGGCTCCTCTCTGTAGCAGTAAACCTGTCACAATTGCCTTATTAATTCTAATCTTTGCTGCTGCTTTTTTCCCATGTACTCATTGACTGATTCATGTTTTTTACGGTAATCCTCACTCAGAAATTCATCAAAGCTGACAAAATTAACTGATTTAATGTGTGCATTTGCAGTTTCTCTGTAGTATCTATATGTAAGAGGTAGTGGTGGGAGACTTTACGCTGCTGGAGCTGGAATTACCACTTCTGAACTCTCCAGTGCTTTTTTCCATATATTTCTGAAGTATGTTTGAGGTTATTGTCCTGCTGTAAGACCCATGATCTAGGATGCAAACCCAGCTTTCTAATCCCAGGCACTACATTTCGTCCCAAAATCCTTTGGGAATCTTCACATTTCATGATGCCTTGCACACAGTCAAGGTGCCCAGGGCCAGAGGAAGCAAAACAACCCCAATACATATTTGAACCTACACCATATTTAACCGTAATTTCTGTGTTATTTTTATTGTAGTCCTCCATTTACTGTAAACAGTAGAATGATGTGCTTTACCAAAAAACTCTAACTTAGTCGCATCTGTCCACAAGACGCTTGCCGGCCCTTTATAAATTGTAAGGGCTGTTTGCTGGCCCTCCAAATTTCAAACTTTACAGTCTTAATACTAAATTATTAACCTGGCTTAAAGTCACCTTCCAATAGCAAGGTGGCTTTAACCCATTATTAACCCATTAGCCACCGCTACAGGGCAATGGGAATAGACAGGCTAAGTGCCAGAAAGGGCGCATCTAATTATAGATTTTCCTTTTCTGAGGTGGCTGGGGGGCAGATGTTAGTAGCCAGGGGGGGCACAAAATAAATGCACCCTCCCTAGGCTATTATTATCTGCCCCCACTCGCTGGCTTTGCCTGTTTGGTGGAGAAAATAGCACGGGAGCCCATGCATTTTTTTTCAACGAATTTACACCTTTAATTAACCCCTACATGTATGAAATTTTGCACACATACACTCATGTAATTGTTAGTGAAAACCATATATCAAACTACATGAAATGACATGGTTAACTGTATTTAAACCATGTGTCATTTCATGTCGGATTCTCTAACTTCACAAAAGCCGGCAATTGAATTAGCTCCTATTATACTATGTAGAAGTGTATGAACTATAAATATATATATATGTGTCTCAATGACATGTGTGTATATATATATATATATATATATATATTCTACGTGTGTATATGTATTCTTTCTAGTCTTTATTAAAGCTGTCAGTGCGATTTTACTGTATAGCCGGGGATGAATTGCCGGCTTTTCTAATGGACACCGGTGCGATTTTATCGCAAGTCACACGTGCGGTCTGTTTGTAATCTGATTTTTCATCGCACTCATAGACTTGCATTGGCGATTGTCGACCCACAATCGGTGACAGTCGCAGCATGCTGCGATTTCACTCGCACGTATAAAACGGACGACAAAAAATCGGATGGTGGTAGCTGCTCCTTATATTAACATTGGTCCGACTGCAATGCGATATTTCATCGCTTTGTAGTCGTCCGATTTTGTCGCCAGTGTGACCCCGGCCTTAGTCCTAATGCGGTTCTTAAGTCCACAAACTTGGCTCTTGAGAATGGCTTTGTCATACCATCAGCTATCATCTTGCCAGACTCGCAATAAACAAACTCGAGTACTCCACGTTCCACTAATTCATGTAAGTGGTGATGCTTTACATCAATGTGCTTAGTCCTTGCACTAATCTTCTCACTACTGGCAAGTTTAACCCCTTCATGACCCAGCCTATTTTGACCTTAATGACCTGGCCATTTTTTGCAATTCTGACCAGTGTCCCTTTATGAGGCAATAACTCAGGAACGCTTCTATGGATCCTAGCGATTCTGAGATTGTTTTTTCGTGACATATTGGGCTTCATGGTAGTGGTTAATTTAAGTCAATAATTTTTGCTTTTATTTGTGAAAAAATCAGAAATTTGGTGAAAATTTGAAAATTTTGCAATTTTCTTTTCAATGTTTTTTTTTTATTGAGAAAAAGATTATATAACAAACAAATTTACTGTGATCAACATGGCATCAATTAAGCAGCATGCAGTTAATAACAATTAAAGAAATATAGACTGTGGTCTAATTCCCTGTGTGGGCACATTTGTCAGTTAACTAACAATAGGCTCAGAATATTGGTTATACAGGAATTCTAGAAGAAATATCAGAAACTAGAAAGAAGTCAATTAACACAGAGTCTCAGTAAATATGAGGCCCATGGAATCTTAAAGAAGTTAACTTGCTGTGGACACAGTTAAAGTATACATTACAACCATATGAGTATGCTAGATGAATACTTAATCTTAACCAAAGAAGAAAATAAGGTGAAGTTATAAACAGAAAGATTAAAGAGATGAAAGAAAAAAAAAAAAAGAGGGGGGGATTAGATTGAGGAGAGGGGGGAGGGGCTGAAAGGGCCCAGGCCATATCAATTTTCAGACATATCCTACCACAATGCAATTTCGGTCTCAAGGACTTATATGGGTGGTCCAAAATTTGGTCCAAGGGTGCCATACACTTTCTAGTGTGGATTGAGAGCCATTTACTAAGGCAACTAGCTTGGCCATAGAGTGTAGCATATCAATTTTCTCACATAGTTGGGAAAAGGAGGGAACATTTGTTGTTTTCCAAAAACCAGGAATTAGTAATTTTACTGCTGTCAGTACATGGTGTACTAGAATGGATGTTTGTTTATGTCCAGGCCTAAACGGGAAGTTTAGCAATGCTATTTCAGGTGTCAGCTTAAAAGGCTTGTTTAGTACTTCTTGTATAAGTTTTTCTGCAAGATGCCAGAAATGCAGGAGGGGTGGGCAAGACCACCACATATGGAAGTATGACCCCTCAGGATCTCCACATCTCCAACATTTAGCCACGGCGCCAGCCCGCCAATAACTACTCTGTTTTGGTGTGATGTACCATCTTGTCACAATTTTAAAAGAGTTCTCCTGTGCTCTGACACATTGCGTTAAACCATGTGATTGTTTGTAGATTTGAGATACTTGGTTTGGGGTGAACCTATAGCCCAAGTCCCTTTCCCAAAGTGTAATAAAAGCTCTCTTGGGGCAGCAGTTAAAGTTTAATAGTATTTGATAAATAGTGGATACTATTTTTTTCGGCTTATGGACAGTTGCACAAAGGGATTCAAATGAAGTCAGTGGACGTAGGAGGTCCGAGGTACGAATGTAACATTTTAGTAGGTCTCTAATCGATCCATATTGAATGAATGTTAGACCCGAGAGTCCCGGTGTCTCTTGCAGGTTCGGTAACGAGGGGAGCTACCCATCCATTAGGAGATGATCTAGAGAGACATTTGCCAAACACCCAGATCCCCCAGAATCAACACCTTGGGAGTAAAAAGAGTGTGGGATTATATCAGCTAATCTGATCAGAGGTGACAGGGGGGGGCTAGGGCGTTCATCACGTCCCTCCATATTTTCATTGTTACTCTAGTATGTATATTATACAGCGGGACGCCTGGCTTCTCGTGTATACCCATCAAGAAAATAGATCTCAGGGGTAGGGAGGCCACAGCCTCCTCCACCTCAATCCACTGTTTGTCACGAGAACTCCGTAAGAAATCAACTACTCTGGATAATATTGCCGCTTGATAGTATTTCAGTATATCTGGAGCTCCCATTCCTCCTCTATGTTTGGGCAAGGTAAGAGTCCTATAAGCTAGAGGGGGTTTTGTCCCTTCCATATATATCTACGGAATATTGAGTTGATTTTGTCGAGGCATGATTTAGGAATGTTTATAGGAAGCATTTGAAAGATATACAAAAACTTGGGAAGGATCAAACTTCAATAAATTCTTCCTCCCCATCCATGAGATATGAGTCTTTCCATGTTTTTATGGATGACTCTACTGAAGAAATCAGAGGTGGAATATTTAATCGAAAGAGATCTTCATTTGTTCTTCCTAATTTTACACCCAGATATGTGATATATTGCTTAGGCCATGTGAAGGGATATAGATTTTTTTAGCTTAGTCTTAATATTTGATGATATGTGTATATCTAGGGCTTCTGATTTAGATGTATTTACTTTAAAATTTGAGATGTTCCCGTAAAGCTCTAAGATTCATTAGAGCTGGCATTCCCACTAAAGGCTTGGTCATCAAAATCAAGAGATCATCAGCAAATGCTGTCGTTTTAAAATGGGTCTTATTTATTTTGATTCCTTCTATTTCAGGATGTTGTTGTATGGCAAGTAGGAGGGGTTCCATCCCTAAGATGAATAGCAAGGGGGACAGTGGACACCCCTGTCTCATTACGTTTTTTAATGTTAAACGCATCCGTTATAAAATCATTGATTCTAATTTGGGCCGAGGGGCTACTATACATTGCCATTATTGCTGCTATGAAAGCATTCGGGATCCCAAATCTGGCCATTACTTCCCTCAGGTAACCCCAATCCACCCTGTAAAAAGGCCTTCTCAGCGTCTGTTCCAAGGAGCATTAATGGGAGTTTTCGGAATTTCGCATACTGAAGAAGATGCAGAACTTTATGCACATTATCCTTCCCCTCTCTTCCCTCCACAAAACCGGTCTGGTTCAGGGATATCAGGTTCGGTAACAGTTTGGCTAACCGTTTTGCCATTAGGCTAGAAAATATTTTTAGGTCTACATTGAGAAGGATATCGGCCTATAACTACTACATAGTTCCGGATCCTTCCCCTCTTTATGTATCAAAGATATTCTAGCTGCAAGCATCTGCCTTGGTAATGGGAGACCACTTAGGACAGCGTTGCAGATGTTGAGCAAGTGTGGAAGTAACAGAGAAGAGAAGGATTTGTAGTATGCCGCCGAGAACCCATCTGGGCCCGGTGCTTTTCCAGTGGGGCACCCTGACAGGGCGGATCGGAGCTCCTCTAAAGCGAACGGCTTAATCAGTTGTTGTTTTTGGGGGTCTGATAGGGTCGGCAAATTCAACTGGTTCAAAAAGAGTTCATGTCTAGATGTCTTTTGCAGGAAATTTCTGCAGATTCGTCTGGCCTTAAATTATATAACTGTCTATAATATTCAAGGAATGCCAACTCTATATGTTTCGGGTCTTCAGAGCTTTTACCTTGATCATTTTTGATTGAACCAATCAATGTACAGGCTTGCCTCTTCCTTAACTGGGACAATACCAGTTTAGAGGCCTTGTCGCCGTGTACATACATTCTATATTTCCACGCAGCGTAGAGTTTGGCAGACCTATAGTTGAGAATGTCCCTGAGTTGCTGTCTTTTTTTTTTGCAAAGTCTCTAAGGATTGTTGGTCCGGTTTACGTTTATGGCAGAGTTCAAGCTGCGATATGCTATCATATAAGTCATGAATTTCCTTTTGCCTCTGTTTATTAAGAAAAGAGGTAATAGATATCAACTCTCCTCTGGCTACCGCTTTATGCGCTTCCCATAAAATCTGTGGGGATGTTTCCTGTTGGGCATTTTGCTCAAAATATTGAGACAACATTCTGCTCATGCGGTCCTGTATTTCAACACTTTTAAGCACTGATTCGTTAAGGCGCCAAATTCTGTGCTGGGGATATGTTTTGGAAATCATAAGTTTTAATAATACTGCTGAGTGGTCCGAGTAAATATTTGGAATTATTTTTGCCTGTCTTATGTTGGGGAGCGTTCTACTAGGTACAAAGATATAATCTAGTCGATGAAATGATCTATGAGGATGGGAGTAAAAGGTATAGTCCCGGTCAGATGGGTTTAGATATCTCCAGGAGTCAATCAGTTGCATTAAGCTCAGTTGTGATTTAATTCTACATAAATCTTTTGGGAGATCGAACTTTTTTGCTTGGTGGTATCTAATAAAGGCTCCAGTGCAACATTGAAATCGCCCCCCACTAAAAGTATACCTTCTTTAAAGCTGTCAATCTTTTTCAAAGTTGCACTTAGCCACTTCAATAGCTTTTTGTTTGGAGCATATATGCTACAAAGTGTAACTAGACATCCGTCTAATAAACCCTTGGCAAAAATATACCTTCCCTGGGGGTCGGCCAAAGTCTCCCTCAGTTGGAAGGACACTCCCCTCGCCACCGCCACCGAAGTCCCTCTTGAGCCGGATTGCGTAGTGGTTGCGTGAAACCATTTATCATAAGCCGAACGCTCAAAGGAGGGTAGCTTGTTAGGCTTGAAGTGCGTCTCCTGAATAAGTAAGATATCTGCCTGCTGTTTTTTAAATAACTGTAGTGTGTGGCGTCTCATGTTTGGGGAATTTACGCCATGTGCGTTGAAAGAGATAACTATGCGCACCTTATTTGGATCCACCATGATTTAGCGAGATGTAGTGGTCTTGCTTTTTGTATTGCAGCTTGGTCCTTGGGCCTATAGGAGTAAGGAGCGGGCTAGGGGAGGAAGATGGGGGGGGAGTAGCAGGAGGAAGAAAGTAGGTTATAGTAAGAAAGGAGAAAATGGTAGAACATTAGTATTATTTTCAAATAAACACAAAAAGAATCAGTTTCCTGGTTGAGTGCCGGGCTGCAATTAACGATATACATAACAACATAGTGTGCTAGCTATGAGATAGAATTATCAGCTTAAGAGGATTAACTAAACATTGCTCTAAATTAACGTGACACCCACTTTGGGTCGAAATATTAATCAACTAATACCTCTCAAAAGAGATACCCAAAGGGGTATAGAAGTGTTGACCCATTGTTACATGGTCACACTTTCCAAGCTATCAGAAACCTAACGTCTGTTACATCAGTTAGCATGAATCAACTAAATAAATGAGAGGTATAATAAGCATTATGATCTCAGGTAACATCCTCAGGTTCCTTAGAGGGTGGGGTTTTGGCTAGTTTCCTCTTCAATCTCTGTGATTTCGGGGTCAAGGCCACTTGCCACGTCGGTAGATCAGGTAAGGGACGTAACTGAGAGGCTGAATGGAAAGACTCCAAATCAGGGTGGTTGTCCAAAGTAATCTCCAGTGTCTCACAAGCTGCCTTAATGTCCATTGAGGTTCTGGCCTGGATATTCTTGTTTCCAGTAATGATTTGTATACCAAAGGGAAATAACCATCTGAAGCGGTAACCTTTTTTCAATAAAATTTCGGTCAATGGTTTTAGAAGTCTCCTTTTCTTGAGTGTAGTAGCGGATAAATCCTGGAAGAGTTTAATTTGGGAATCCTCGTAAGTAATTTCCTGGATTCTCAAGCTCTGCGCAGAATTAAATCTTTTATTCGGTAGTCCAAGAAACGACAGATCACATCCCGTGGCTGTTCCCCTTGGGCGGCTCTGTGGGCTCTCACCAATTCAATTTCTTGGGGGTCCGATTCAGAGAGCAGGCTTTTAAATATCTCTTGGGCCGCTTTGCTTAAGGCTTCAAATGTCACTTTTTCAGTGAGTCCCTTAATTCTTATGTTATTGCGCCGTTCCCGTTTTTCATGGTCTTCCAGAACTGTATGGACCAAATGGAGTTGGTTTTCATGTGCGTTTAGGCAGTTTAGTACGACGTTGGATCTCTGTGACATATTATTTTGGAAATTTTCAAGTGCTTCTTGTCTGTGACCTTGTAGGCTTAGATCTTGCTTTATTTCTGCAAGTTCTTTCCCTATAGGTTCTAGGGCTTTAGATAATATACGCTTAATAAATGATCGACTAGGGAGTCTTTTGTATTTCCCCCTATATCAGAATCACTTTGTAGCTCCAAGTCAGAGTCCTCCAATAGATTCATATCATGGAGCTTGGGTGATTTGAGTGTATCTGCTTACGTAGCTTGTTTTTTAAGGAAATTATCCAGGTCTGCTTGTGTGATGGATTTTGTCGTTTTGGAAACACTTTTTTGTGTTTTTACACTAGATTTCCCCATTTTCACTGTTATCTATAGGACAAAGTTAGAGCAAATATATGTTAGACTTCCCCAGCTAGCACATTAAATAATTAGAGTGTCATCAGGGTTTAGGTTAGGAAGTGGTAGGTAATGGGAGAAAAAAAACAAATAGGAATTGCAGTTCCAGTCTTGGACACTAGATGTCAATCAAGTCGTCCCCAGCTGTGATCACCGTATTTCATGTTTATGCAAATGTCAAGGGAACAGTATTGAGAATTTTTAGGTGGCTAAAGTGATTGGGGGCAAAGGGGCATAGTGAAGTCACCTTTCCTCAGTCTTTCATAGGCTGGGGGGGGGTCGAAGAAAGTGAGAGGAGGGGGAGGGGTCGGTGTCAGCACTAATATGAGACCACAGGGATAATAGGGCTGCAGTTCTCAAATCTCAGCTTCCTCCTCACAACATCTCACCAGAGCAGAGCACACAGTCTCCCAGCAAGCGGTGGTCTGTGAAGATGACCCAGGTGATGTAAGTGATGTAAGGGGGCCGAGGCTGTAAGGGAAGCAGGCACACTGATAAGCTCCTACCTCCCAGACTTCTCCCCACCACCGGGAGTTAACAGCTGAGCCCAGCAGGTTGTTATGGCTCAGCAATGTGAAATCCGAGGAGGGGGCGGTGATGTGTCTGTGCAGCTGCATGCTTGTCTCCTTCCAACAGTCTCTGTACTGGCTGTGAAGCTGATGGGACTATTTTTGCATGCTGCGGCGGAATACACCACTCTTCGCTTGCTTCTTTCAAGCTGCTGGTTCGCTGTGATGCAAGTGCCTTTCGTCTGCTGCACAGCGGTGGGCACCCCAGGAGAGAGGCTGCTGGGGCAGGTCACTTTCCCTGTTTGCTGAAAATCAGAAAGGTATCTTAATAAGGTTGCCAGCACTGAGTTTCAATATCCCTCCGCCACTCCAGTGTTTTCCGGCCGGATACTTCTTAGATGGAAAAACCCTGGTTATTTTCTTATTGGATAGTGGTATCAGGTTCAATATGATCTGAAAGGAACCAGGGTTAGCTCCGGATTCGGAGATGTTCTGTATAGGGATGTCTAGCTACTTTTAGAGTTGCTTTTATCCATAAATTCTGGGAGCTCTGGATTTCTGCTCCTCTCACAGCAATGCTCAGACTCCGCCCCTGGAAATTTTGCAATTTTCAAATTTTATTCTGTTAAACCAGAGAGTTATGTGACACAAAATAGTTAATAATTAACATTTCCCACATGTCTACTTTACATCAACACAATTTTGGAAACAATATTTTTTTTTGTTAGGAAGTTATAAGGATTAAAAGTTGACCAGCGATTTCTCATTTTTACAGCAAAATTTACAAAACCATTTTTTTTTAGGGACCACCTCACATTTGAAGTCACTTTGAGGGTCTATATGGCAGAAAATACCCAAAAGTGACACCATTCTAAAAACTTCACCCCTCAAGCTACTCAAAATATATTCAAGAAGATTATTAACCCTTCAGGTTCTTTACAGGAACTAAAGCAACATGGAAGGAAAAAATGGATATTTTAATTTTTCCAACAAAAAATTAGCATCAATTTTTTTCATTTTTACATGGGCAACAGGATAAAATGGATCCTAAAATTTGTTGGGCAATTTCTCCTGAGTACTCTGATACCTCATATGTGGTCATAAACCACTCTTTTGGCGCACGGCAGGTCTTGGAAGGGAAGGAGCACCATTTGACTTTTTGAATGGAAAATTAGCTCCAATCATTAGCGGACACCATGTCGTGTATGGAGAGTACCTGTGTGCCTAAACATTGAAACTCCTCCACATGTGACCCCATTTTAGAAACTAGATCCCCAAAGGAACTTAACTAGATGCATAGTGAGCACTTTGAACCCCCAAGTGACTCACAAATTGATCAGCAAAAATGAAACAGTACTTTTTTTTCACAAAAATTTTCTTTTAGCATCAATTTTTTCCTTTTCACATGGGCAACAGGATAAAATGGATCCTAAAATTTGTTGGGCAATTTCTCCTGAGTACACCGATGCCTCATATGTGGTCATAAACCACTGTTTGGGTGCACGGCAGGGCTTGGAAGGGAAGGAGCTCCTTTTTTTTGAATGGAAAATTAGCTCCAATCGTTAGCAGACACCATGTTGTGTATGGAGAGCCCGGTGTGTCTAAACAATGGAGCTTCCCCACAAGTAACCCCATTTTGGAAACTAGACCCCCCCTAGGAACTTATTTAGATGTGTTGTGAGAACATTGAATCCCCAAGTATTTCACTAAAGTTTATAGCGCAGAGCCGTGAAATTAAAAATATTTTTTTTCCTCAAAAATTTTTTAGCCCGCAATTTTTTATTTTCACAAAGGTAACAGGAGAAATTGGACCCCAAAAGTTGTTGTCCAATTTGTCCTGATTACCCCAGTGCCCCAAATGTGGGGGGAACCACTGTTTGGGCACACGTCGGGGCTCGAAAGGGAAGTAGTGCCATTTTGGAATGCAGACTTTGATGGAATGGTCTGCGGGCGTCATGTTGCATTTGCAGAGCCCTTGATATGCCTAAACAGTAGAAACCCCCCACAAGTGACCCTATTTTGGAAACTAGACCCCCAAGGAGCTTATCTTGATGTGCGGTCAGCACTTTGAACGTCTAAGTGCTTCACAGAAGTTTATAACGCAGAGCCGTGAAAATAAAAAAATTTTTTTTCCACAAAAATGATTTTTTTAGCCCCCATTTTTTTATTTTCCCAAGGGTAACAGGAGAAATTAGACCCCAAAATTTGTTGTGCAATTTTTCCTGAGTATGCTGATGCCCCATATGTTTGGGTAAACCACTGTTTAGGCACACGCTGGGGCTCGGAAGGGAGGGAGCACCGTTTGACTTTTTGAGCGCAAAATTGGCTGGAATCAGTGGTGGCGCCATGTCACGTTTGGAGAGCTCCTGATGTGCCTAGACAGTGGAAACCCCTCATTTCTAATACCAACCATAACTCTAATCCCAACCATAACCATAACCACAACCCTAACCCCAAGTCCCCCCCAATCCCAGCCCTAACCATAACTCTAACCACAAGCCTAACCCTAATTCCAACCCTAACCCTATTTCCAATCCTAACCCTAATTCCAACCCCAACCCTAATTCCAGCCGTAACCCTAATTCCAACCCTAACCCTAACTTTAGCCCAACTCACTTTAGCCTAACTGTAACCCTAATGGGAAAATAGAAATAAATATATTTTCTTTATTTCATTATTTTTCCCTAACTAAGGGGGTGATAAAGGGGGGTGTATTTACTATTTTTTTTATTTTGATCACTGTGATAGCATCTATCACAGTGACCAAAATGAGCCAATAGGAAAAATCTTTCTATTGTTGCCGTGTGCCGACCAGCAGTTCTTGGCGGGCGCACTGTGCATGCACCCGCCATTTTTTAACCGGGAGAAGATGGCGGCGCCCATGGGGGGAGGCCTGGAGATGGAGGGACACCGGGAGACATTGGGAGGTACCGGGGGAAATGGGTGGAACCTGACTGTGGGGGGAGCGGAGGGCAGCAGAGGGGAGTGGAGGACAGCATAGAGCTGTTATGTTCTGCTACAAGTACTAAGGAAAGAAGGGATATCTGTCCCTACGATAGAACTAAGCTAGATCCCTACGATGTAATGGGGAACCTGATCCTGAGATCAGACCCGCTAAAGTCCTCAGCTAGTCTGTACGAAGACCTATAGATGCGAGGGAGGGATCCCTACAAGAACTAGGGACTGGGAGAAAGATGGACACCTCCTAACAGAAAAAGAAAATGTCCAGGATAGGGGGGAGGACACCCAGTGACAAGACAGTAACAGAAAATCATAGGTGACACAATGTGATAATAAAAATAATTTTATTGAATCAATAAGTTTAAAATGTATGTAGAACAATACCAAATTGAATAAAAATACAATGAATATTAATTAAATAACAAAAGGCAAAGACCCATATAATGTGATAAAGCTACAAAATAAGCAGTGAGCACCACAATGTATACCCATAAGTATATGTACAATTTCTATGTAGAGTAACGTAAGTGTATAACAGTATACATATATGGGGAATAATAATATGCTCAATCAAAACCAGGTAATAACCCTATATATAAGGAATGGCAATGATAATATTGTGCAACACCAAAAAATAGTGCACATACAACAGAAAAATAAATAAATACATGAAACTATGCACACAAAAATAGAGTGCTACAATAACACAATGTATATGTGTGTTCACAAAAATATAAAAGACACTGATGAGAAATCAATAATGTCTACACGTGAAAATACAAAGTGCCACAGAAAATAAGTGGAAAAAGCTGTTGGCAAACATACATAACTAATTGTATCCACATGTGAAAGAATAAGCACCGTGCACAACTAAGAATAATGTGAAAAAATGATGTGAAGAAATGATGCCGCCAAATAGAGAACAAATACCTGGGAGCTAAATATCACGGGTTAAAGCCTCAGAAGAACGCGCCCCGACGCGCGTTTCGGAAATCCTTTTCCTTCGTCAGGGGGATGTAATAAAATGGCAGCAATCGGTGGCTATTTATAGAATAATGGAGCCGAGCAAGTGTGAAAGCGGCGCATGCGCGAGTTGCGTGACCGGAAGCAGACATCGTGATCCGCGTCATGTGATACATCACTTCCGGGTGAGCCCGAAGCGTGACGCACACATGAAGACGCCGTCGCCATGGCACTGACGGCGTAGAAACCCCGCGCATGCGCACCACATACTCGGCCACTAATAGGTAAAAAGATGGAGATATATAATAGTTACCACGAGTGTTATTCAATCCACATGTGGGGACATCTAACTATAAGAGATACAGACAAATAAACAACACACGGACAATAAAGCCATGCAATAGCCAATAGTGTACATATATATACATATAAAGTCGTTAGTTTACCATAATATGCACATTGTAAGATATGATCAAAATACACGTATATACACAATTGCATAACAATAATCCAAATGCCATGACATGAAGAGTAAGAAAGAGGCATCCATGTGTTGGCTCTCCATGAATAGGAGATCATCTCAATAGATATGGAATATCTCAAAAGAAATTGATCATTCTCTGATTGCTGGAATAAAGAAAATAAAAGAAAAATTAAAATTGGTAAGAACATACACAATATAAAATGGAATAAAAATTATTGTAAAAACGGGACAAAAGAAAGATTTTCATTCAAGCCAAGTGGGGAAACAGTTTGCAACGTCCATATCCACTTTGTTTCATTTGGGCAAGACGTTTGCTGATCCTACCACCGCGAACCCCACTAACCAACGCATCAATGCCAAAAATTTTAATAAGGTTGAGTCGCAGTTGTGGTGCAGTTTGAAATGCCTGGGCAGAGTTTTAAGGGAAGTGACATCTGTCACATCTTTAGCTGCTTTTATGCCCAGGACATGTTCACGTACCCTGATCTTTAGCTGCCTGGTGGTTAAACCTACATAGATTAGTGAACAAGGACAACTGGCATAATAAATGACAGCTGATGTTGTACAAGTGATTCTGTGTTTGATGTCAAAAGACCGAGATTTGTCAGAATTGAGAAAACTCTGTGTCTTAATGACATTAGGACAAGCTACACAAGACCCACATGGTCTACAACCATATGTGTGCTCAGCAGGAGACAAAAAGTTAGTATGGATGTCTGACACAGATATACCAGTATAAAGACTTTTAACCAGATGGTCACCCAAATTCCTGGATCTACTAAATGCGATAGAGGGTCTATCACCCACATACTTGGAAATGATGGGATCCGACCTCAAAATGGGCCAATGTTTTGTAAGGAGGTTTCTAAACAAGTCACTCTGGCCATTGAATTGTGTAATAAACCGAATAGCAGTATTATTCTTTTGAGGTTTATCATTGTTCCCATATAAAGCATCATGCCTAGTAGTGTGTCTGGCCCTGTTGTATGCACGCTTGATGGACCTGCGACTATATCCACGTTCAAGAAATCTGGCACTCATCAATTCAGATTGTCTCTCAAAATTGCTCTCAGTAGAACAAATCCGTCGGAGACGTAGAAATTGTCCAAACGGAATGGAATTGATGAGTGCCCTAGGTGTGAAGATGTCGCATGAACCAGGGCATTGACCGCTGTTTGTTTTCTAAATAAGTCAGTCTGGAGACAACTATCTAGATCCCTGTTAGAGAAGGAATGCTGTTGAGTTCATTACTGACTGTACGGACAAACACCTCAATGGTGGGACAAGATGATAAAGGAGGAAATTTGTTGGAGGGTTTTTTAATAACTTCAGGAACCTCACCTTCGCAACCATTATGCTCCCTAGCCAGCTGCTCCAAGTTATTTAACGCCTCTTGTTCCGTCTCTGTGGGGAAAGACAGAAAATTACTCTCATTTAAATATTGCCCTCCTAGCAAAAAGATTGAGATCTTTAATTGCAGAAAAATGATCAAAATGAGCAATAGGGCAAAACATTAGACCCTTCAATAAAAGCTCAATTTCAACTTGAGAGAATTTGTGTTTACTCAAATTGATTACCTTTAATTGATTATCAGTCTCGGGAGAATATTCTCTCTTGTTCGGAGGGAACCGCAGATTTCTCTTTCTTTTAGGGGTAATTGTGGAAGACACAGAGACGGAAGACGAGGCAACGGATACATCACTGACAGAGGGATGTGAGTTGTGCGAAGATAATCTTACCAGTGAATTGTACATGGCCCTTCAGGTTCAAGAACCCACTGTTCCCACCCTATATTTATTACCTAAGATACATAAAAACCCAGTGGTCCCCTCAGGTAGACCCATTGTATCGGGTAGAGGCAACTATCTGGAGAATGTGAACAAATACATAGATTCTATCTTGCAACCTTTTGTCACAGCACTCCCTTCATATACAAGAGACACGAACGATTTCCTTAAGAAGATCGATGGACTGTACATTGATCCAAATTCTATTCTGGTGACTTGTGACGTTGAGTCACTATACACAAGCATACGCCATAATGATGGATTAGCAGCAGTTTCATATTTTTTGCAGCATTCTTCTTTTTCTCGGGCTTTCATTGTTTTTTTCATTAATTTATTGGAATTTACGTTATCACATAATTTTTTTATTTTTAAGGGGTCCTTCTTCCTTCAAATCCAGGGAACAGCGATGGGAGCATCATTTGCTCCATCGTATGCCAACCTGTTCCTTGGATTTTGGGAGAGGGACCTCTTTATTTCTGACAATAATTGTTCTATGGAGCATGTCCCATTCTGGACACGCTACATAGATGATGTCTTTTTTATATGGCAAGAATCTGCTGAAGCTCTATCTGAATTCATCAGTACCCTTAATAATAATTCTATCAATGTACAGCTTACGTTTTGTCATCATGCCAATTCTATCGACTTTTTGGACGTTCGTGTCAACAGGGATCTAGATAGTTGTCTCCAGACTGACTTATTTAGAAAACAAACAGCGGTCAATGCCCTGGTTCATGCGACATCTTCACACCCTAGGGCACTCATCAATTCCACTCCGTTTGGACAATTTCTACGTCTCTGACGGATTTGTTCTACTGAGAGCAATTTTGAGAGACAATATGAATTGATGAGTGCCAGATTTCTTGAACGTGGATATAGTCGCAGGTCCATCAAGCGTGCATACAACAGGGCCAGACACACTACTAGGCATGATGCTTTATATGGGAACAATGATAAACCTCAAAAGAATAATACTGCTATTCGGTTTATTACACAATTCAATGGCCAGAGTGACTTGTTTAGGAACCTCCTTACAAAACATTGGCCCATTTTGAGGTCGGATCCATCATTTCCAAGTATGTGGGTGATAGACCCTCTATCGCATTTAGTAGATCCAGGAATTTGGGTGACCATCTGGTTAAAAGTCTTTATACTGGTATATCTGTGTCAGACATCCATACTAACTTTTTGTCTCCTGCTGAGCACACATATGGTTGTAGACCATGTAGGGCTTGTCCTAATGTCATTAAGACACAGAGTTTTCTCAATTCTGACAAATCTCGGTCTTTTGACATCAAACACAGAATCACTTGTACAACATCAGCTGTCATTTATTATGCCAGTTGTCCTTGTTCACTAATCTATGTAGGTTTAACCACCAGGCAGCTAAAGATCAGGGTACGTGAACATGTCCTGGGCATAAAAGCAGCTAAAGATGTGACAGATGTCACTTCCCTTAAAACTCTGCCCAGGCATTTCAAACTGCACCACAACTGCGACTCAACCTTATTAAAATTTTTGGCATTGATGCGTTGGTTAGTGGGGTTCGCGGTGGTAGGATCAGCAAACGTCTTGCCCAAATGGAAACAAAGTGGATATGGACGTTGCAAACTGTTTCCCCACTTGGCTTGAATGAAAATCTTTCTTTTGTCCCGTTTTTACAATAATTTTTATTCCATTTTATATTGTGTATGTTCTTACCAATTTTAATTTTTCTTTTATTTTCTTTATTCCAGCAATCAGAGAATGATCAATTTCTTTTGAGATATTCCATATCTATTGAGATGATCTCCTATTCATGGAGAGCCAACACATGGATGCCTCTTTCTTACTCTTCATGTCATGGCATTTGGATTATTGTTATGCAATTGTGTATATACGTGTATTTTGATCATATCTTACAATGTGCATATTGTGGTAAACTAACGACTTTATATGTATATATATGTACACTATTGGCTATTGCATGGCTTTATTGTCCGTGTGTTGTTTATTTGTCTGTATCTCTTATAGTTAGATGTCCCCACATGTGGATTGAATAACACTCGTGGTAACTATTATATATCTCCATCTTTTTACCTATTAGTGGCCGAGTATGTGGTGCGCATGCACGGGGTTTCTACGCCGTCAGAGCCATGGCGACGGCGTCTTCATGTGTGCGTCACGCTTCGGGCTCACCCGGAAGTGATGTATCACATGACGCGGGTCGCGATGTCTGCTTCCGGTCACGCAACTCGCGCATGCGCCGCTTTCACACTTGCTCGGCTCCATTATTCTATAAATAGCCACCGATTGCTGGCATTTTATTACATCCCCCTGACGAAGGAAAAGGATTTCCGAAACGCGCGTCGGGGCGCGTTCTTCTGAGGCTTTAACCCGTGATATTTAGCTCCCAGGTATTTGTTCTCTATTTGGCGGCATCATTTCTTCACATCATTTTTTCACATTATTCTTAGTTGTGCACGGTGCTTATTCTTTCACATGTGGATACAATTAGTTATGTATGTTTGCCAACAGCTTTTTCCACTTATTTTCTGTGGCACTTTGTATTTTCACGTGTAGACATTATTGATTTCTCATCAGTGTCTTTTATATTTTTGTGAACACACATATACATTGTGTTATTGTAGCACTCTATTTATTTTTGTGTGCATAGTTTCATGTATTTATTTATTTTTCTGTTGTATGTGCACTATTTTTTGGTGTTGCACAATATTATCATTGCCATTCCTTATATATAGGGTTATTACCTGGTTTTGATTGAGCATATTATTATTCCCCATATATGTATACTGTTATACACTTACGTTACTCTACATAGAAATTGTACATATACTTATGGGTATACATTGTGGTGCTCACTGCTTATTTTGTAGCTTTATCACATTATACGGGTCTTTGCCTTTTGTTATTTAATTAATATTCATTGTATTTTTATTCAATTTGGTATTGTTCTACATACATTTTAAACTTATTGATTCAATAAAATTATTTTTATTATCACATTGTGTCACCTATGATTTTCTGTTACTGCCTTGTCACTGGGTGTCCTCCCCCCTATCCTGGACATTTTCTTTTACAATTCCGGATGGTCTGCCATCCACACATTTGGTGGTTTTGTCACTATTGATATTTTCAGTAATTAATTTCATCGGAAGTTGGGATATTGTATTATTACTGTGACATATATATCATCATATTACCTCCTAACAGAAGTAGTAGCAGTAAAAGACAAACAAACAACATAGAACATAAAGGTCCGAAGACCAAGCAAAACTGACTGAGTAAGGTAACAAAGCACCTGGCTAGCTTAAGAGTAGAAATTACAATGAAGTCCAGCAAAGCCAGAAGGGCGGAGCAGGATTAAATAGGCAAAAAAGGTCATGTGACCAGCAAGATAGAAAAAACCTAACAGGAGAGTTCTAACAAGAGCGGGGCAAATACGGACCGCGGCGGCAGATCACGGCCGTTAGTCGGTGGCGGCGGCAGATCACGGTCTCCAGCCAATGGCCGATGATATTGCACCATCGGCCATGGCTGGATTGTAATATTTCACCAAGTTTCATTAGTGAAATATTACAATTGCTCTGATTGGCTGTTTCACTTTCAACAGCCAATCAGAGTGATCAAAAGCATGGGGGCTAAAGCCACCCCCTTGGGGTCAACTATAGGTCCTCACGTACCTACAGGTCAGGTGACATTTCAGTGACCCCGGTCACCCGACCCGCAGGAACACGATCCCGCCATGACGCCTATGTGGCGTCACATGTTGGGAAGGCACATATTTTCATGACGTCACAGGTCGGGAAGGGGTTCCTTGGTTATCCTCATAGATAACTGTTGGTTGAGCTAATGACTTGCCAAAATCTTCCAAAAGTTGTTTCAACCAAATTACTTCTTGACTTGCATGAGCAGCAGATAATGCGACTGACACTTATTTTCTGCTGGACCATGAAATTGAATTTTCTCCTAACTTGAACAAGTAACCACTTGTTGATTTCTGATCATTTGAATCTCCAGCCAATCTGCATCCACATAACCTCTGAGAGTGAGATCTCCTGATGCAGATATTTTAAGATTTCGCCTTTGAGTTTCTTTAAGATATTGAAGAATTCTCTTAATGGCATTCCAGTCTCTTTGGCGTGCCTTGCTTACATGTCGGCAGAGAATTCCGACTGTGGCTGTGATATCCGGATGAGTTGTGGTTGCTATGTACAGAAGCGCTCCCACTGCTTGTCTGTAACTCTCATTGCTGGGTAGCAGATCTTCTTCTCCTACCATCTTTAAGTAGGACGGATCCATTGATGTTTACGCATGTTTGGCTTCTGACATTCCAAACTGGTTTAGTATTGAGGAATTTTAGAACTTTGGTTGAGAAGAAAACTCCCATCTTCCTCTCTTTGGATTTGGATTCCCAAATAATATGTCACATTTCCAAGGTCCTTAGTTTCAAAGTGCTGGTTGAGAATTTCACCTATTTCATCTTGATGAGACATGATTACATCGTCTACATATAGGAGAACATACATACCACTCCTTCGCTACATTTTTCGTATACAAATATGGATCTTTTAAATCCTTCATCCATTTGACTTTTTGAATGGAAAATACGCTGGAATATTTAGCTGCTGCCATGTCGCATTTGGAGAGTCCCTGTGTGCCTAAACATTGGAGCTCCCCCACAAGTGACCCCATTTTGGAAACTAGATCCCCCAAGGAACTTATCTAGATGCATAGTGAGCACTTTGAACCCCCAGGTGGCTTCACAAATTGATCCGTAAAAAAAAGAAAGTACTTTTTTTTCACAAAAATTTTCATTTAGCCTCAGTTTTTTCATTTTCACGTGGGCAACAGGATAAAATGGATCCTAAAATTTGTTGGGCAGTTTATCCTGAGTACACAGATACCTCATATGTGGTCATAAACCACTGTTTGGGCGCACGGCAGGGCTCAGAAGGGAAGGAGCGCCATTTGACTTTTTGAATGGAAAATTAGCTCCAATCGTTAGCGGACACCATGACGAGTTTGGAGAACCCCTGTGTGCCTAAACAGTGAAAAAAACCCCACATGTGACACCATTTTGGAAACTAGACCTCTTATGGAACTTATCTAGATGTGTTGTGAGCACTCTGAAACCCCAAGTTCTTCACAAAAGTTTATAACGCAGAGCAGTGAAAATAAAAAAATCATTTTTTTTCCTCAAAAATGATTTTTTAGCCCGTTATTTTTTATTTTCACAAGGGTAACAGGAGAAATTGGACCACAAAAGTTGTTGTGCAATTTGTCCTGAGTAAACCATTACCCCATATGTGGGGGGGGACCACTGTTTTGGCGCATGGGAGAGCTCAGAAGGGAAGGAGCGCCATTTTGGAATGCAGACTTGATGGAATGTTCTGCGGGTGTCATGTTGCGTTTGCAGAGCCCCTGATGTGCCTAAACAGTAGAAACCCCCCACAAGTGACCCCATTTTGGAAACTAGACCCCCTAAGGAGCTTATCCAGATTCACTCCCCCAAAAGAAGGCACAGCGCCGAAACGCACGTTGGGGAGGGTGGCACCACTGAGACCCAGGTATGTATGTGATCTATTTACAATTTATATGCACATAAGCTGGTTTGTTTTGGGTATTGAGTTAGCTTACAGCTTTTCATGGTTACTTATATGGTTGCCTTTCCAATATACGAGTGACTCATTGTAGTCTTGTTTCATATATATTCGGGGTACATTATCTTTTGACATTGGCTAGTATATGTGCATTAGGAATATGATGTTACAATTTGTGTATATGCCTGTTTTTTTCGGTGGTTCCACCCATTAGGGTTACCACTGTCATCCTCTTCTATATTGTCTGATTTTATTATTTTGTTAATAAACTAAATTGATTTTTATATTGAATTTCTTGTGTGCATTTCTATCTTTTGAGCTTAGTTTACTATTGCACTGAATTCTCCTAATTGAATGCACTTTGTGATTGATTTTTCACCATCTCTGGATGATAGGTGCTAGCCTTATATAGGTTATATGCTTATCCAGATGTGTAGTGAGCACTTTGAACCCCAAGTGCTTCACAGAAGTTTATAAACGCAGAGCAGTGAAAATAAAAAAATAATTTTTGTTTCTCAAAAATCATTTTTTAGCCCGCTATTTTTTATTTTCCCAAGGGTAACAGGATAAATTGGATGCCAAAAGTTGTTTTCCAGTTTTTCCTGAGTACGCTGGTGCCCCATATGTGGGGGGGAACCACTGTTTGGGTGCACGGCAGGGCTCAGAAGGGAAGGAGCGCCATTTGACTTTTTTAATGGAAAATTAGCTCCAATGGTTAGCGGACACCATGTCGTGTTTGGAGAGCCTCTGTGTGCCTAAACTTTGGAGCTCCCCCACAAATGACCCCAGTTTGGAAACAAGACCCCCTAAGGAACTTGTCTAGATGCACAGTGAGCACTTTGAACCCCCAGGTGCTTCACAGAAGTTTATAACGCAGAGCCCTGAAAATAAAAAATCATTTTTTTTTCTCAAAAAATCATTTTTTTAGCCCCCTATTTTTTATTTTCACAATGATTACAGTAGAAATTGGACCCCAAAAGTTGTTGTCCAGTTTGTCCTGAGTACGCTGGTACCCCATATGTTGGGGGTAACCACTGTTTGGGCACATGTCAGGGATCGGAAGGGATATAGTGACGCTTTGAAATGCCGACTTGATAGAATGGTCTGCGGGCATCTTGTTACGTTTGCAGAGCCCCTGATGTGCCTAAACAGTAGAAACCCCACAAGTGACCCCATTTTGTAAACTAGACCCCCAAGGGACTTATCCAGATGTGTGGTGAGCACCTTGAACCCTCACGTGCTTCACAGAAGTTTATAATGCAGAGCCTTGAAAATAAAAAATCATTTTTTTCCTCAAAAGCTGATTTTTTTAACCCGCAATTTTTTATTTTCACAAGGGTAACAGGAGAAATTGGACCCCAAAAGTTGTACAGTTTGTCCGGAGTACACTGGTACCCCATATGTGGGGGGAACCACTGTTCGGATACACGTTGGGGCTCGGAAGGGAAGTAGTGACGTTTTGAAATGCTGACTTTGATGGGATGGTCATGGGGCATCATGTTACGTTTGCAGAGCCCCTGATGTGCCTAAACAGCAGAAACTCCTCACAAGTTACCCCATTTTGGAAACTAGACACCGCACGGAACTTATCTAGATGTGCGGTGAGCACTTTGAACCCCCAAGGGCTACACAGAAGTTTATAACGCCCAGGCATGAAAATAAAAAAATCATTTTTTCCACAAACATGATCTTTTAGTCCCCAATTTTTTTATTTTCCCAAGGGTAACAGGAGAAATTAGACCCCAAAAGTTGTTGTCCAATTTGTCCTGAGTACGCTGATATCCCATATGTGTGAGAAAACTACTGTATGGGCACACGTCGGGGCTCGGAAGGGAAGTAGTGACGTTTTGAAATGCTGACTTGATGGAATGGTCTGCGTGCGTCATGTTACGTTTGCAGAGCCCCTGATGTGCCTAAACAGTAGAAACTCCCCATAAGTGACCCCATTTTGGAAACTAGACCCCACAAAGAACTTATCTAAATGTGTGGTGAGCACTTTGAACCCCCAAGGGCTACACAGAAGTTTATAACGCCCGGGCATGAAAATAAAAAAATCATATTTTTTCCACAAACATGATCTTTTAGTCCCCAATTTTTTTATTTTCCCAAGGGTAACAGGAGAAATTAGACCCAAAAAGTTGTCCAATTTGTCCTGAGTACGCTGATATCCCATATGTGGGAGAAAACTACTGTTTGAGCACATGTCGGGGCTGGGAAGGGAAGTAGTGACATTTTGAAATGCCGACTTGATGGAATGGTCTGCGGGCGTCATGTGTCGCAGAACATTTGAGCAGGCTCACCGCCCTGCGCCGCTTTTCATTGGCCGGTTTGGACCAGGTGATCGGCCATGTGACTGGTTTCCATGGCTTTTTAGGTCCTTGCCACATTACCTCATTTCATGCCCTTAAGAAAGCGACCTGTGTGCACGCGAAACACGCGTCCGGGTTCCTGCCATCTGGCTTGGGGTCCGTGCATACGTCTACTGGTAAGCTCTGCCCTGACAAACTATTTTGATACCCCACTTTGGGAAAAATCTTTGTGTTATCCCAGTGTTCACATTCATTCCTGGGCTATGCCTGCCAGTATACCTTCACCAGCTCATCTCTAAAGTCACACTATGTAAATATATGGGTTGTATTATCATTTACTACAACTTTTGCACGTGACCCCATTTTTTCGGTGTCTGTCTTGTTCTATTGTTGTTTTTACCTTTTGTAATATTTACGTGATAATACTATAATAAAATTTGTATCTTTTTACCTTATTGATTTGATACTCTGTGTTTTTCTCCTATTTTTTGCTTGCATTTATGGAGTTAAAAATATCTTCCCAATGGTGGCTTACTACTTAGTAATTCCACCTTTCGCATCAACAATGCTACTGGGTTTTTTCTGTTTATACTAATAAAAACCCTGCGGAACTGATCTGAAGGAGAGCACTTGCAGGAGGGATGGAATTAGCCAGTTTCCAGGTCAGGTGATGGTTACAAAGCCAGCCTTGGGATACAAAAAGCCAGCGTGCCAAAAATGGGAGTAGATTTGGTGCCAAGGGAAGTGACAGTTGCTGCTGTAAATCCAGAAGCTGAGACAGTTGGCCACAGGCTTATGCACCAGCAGGACCCAGACTCAGACAACACCGGTCAAGCAACGAAAACCCGAACAGTGCCGTTGTCATGTGTGCATTGCCACGAAGATCGTCGCGGTTGCACATTTTGACTTCTCACAGCTGAGCTGCTGTTTCTTTGTGTTTGGCAGCTAGGGAGTTAATTCTGTCTGTGCTTGGTTCTGGGACTGGGTGCAGTTTCTCCCGGCTGCAATTGATTATTTGTTGATTGGTTTCCTTTAAATTCCTGGTTGTCTGCTTGGGGAGTTGCCAGTGAAACCTTCATGCAGACCACAGATAGGAATGAATCTGTATAGACTTTAGTTGTGAGCTCCTTAGTTGTTCTAAGCTCAACTTGGTTAGAGTTTATTTCCCAGACCATTTATGTTCCTTTGGTGTTTGAGTGTGTATGCAAGCGAGTGTTATCCTGTCTGTCTTATATGTCTAATCTGTGTATTTAGCTAAGATCAGCCCATATCCCTTTGGTGGTAGTCAGGATCCTTCTTAGGACTGATTACAGGGTTCAGGGTCTGATAGGAGACAGGGTTAGGTTGGAGACTTGGACCTCTGAACCATTATCAGTACCTCCAAGGTGAGGGATTAGTTAGGACCCCAGTTTAGGGTCAGGTTAGATCCCGGTCCACCTCTTTCCTGTTTCAGCTCATCAAGTCCTCAAGATTAACCCTGAGTTCAGCAGATATCGTATCAGGTAAATCTATTCTATACTTACATGCTGATGTTGCTATACTAGTTGTTGTATAGAGTGTTGTTCCTGTATTAATAGTTTACTGACATTGTATACATATCATTAGACAGCGTGACAGCCATTCAACAGCCAAGGAAACAGCCCCCATCGATATGGATCAAAGAGAAATTCATCATCAGTCAAGAACTGAAGAGGCACTGAGGACATCATGCCATAGACCAGAGCTTGGGCTGGTGATCGGAGGCGATGTGTGAGAAGGGCTGTCACTTTCAGCAAGACTTACGGTACCGGGCATGGGGAGATGAAGGTGTTATGTTTCGGTAGCTGAGGAGTGCAGTAAAAAAGGCAATACACCAGAGCAGTTGGAATCTATGAGATTGCAGTACCCTGACTAACCACCGCAACTAGAGGCAGCCGTGGAGCGTTCCTACGTTGGTCCTAGACGCCTCGTCACAGCCTGAGAAACTAACTACACCTAAAGATAGAAATAGGAAAGCTATCTGCCCCGGAGCAGAACCCAAAGATAATAGAAAGCCCCAAACATGTAATGGCGGTTAGACAAGAGGAAATACTGACACAGAAAGAAAATCGTATGAGCAAACGCTGGGGCCCAAACTATCTAAATAGAAAAGGATAGGAAGGGTACTTACTGCAATCCCAGAAAACCCTGAAAAGCACCAACTCTACTAATTTCAAAATCACCTGAGATCACACGACCTCTACCACCTAAATTAGTTCTCTGGTGTAACAAAATCAAAACAGCAGCCACTGAAAAAACTGGAAAAAGCAAAAGTACAAAACTCAGTGGCTGTACCAAACTGAGAGGGCAAAAGCCCCCGGAGGGGACCCTGAAGGCCCCCACAGAAGTGCAGGACAAAATGCAAAATATAGCACAAACACAAAAGAAGAAATGTCTTATCTGATAGCAGGAGATGCAGACACGACACAGCAGGCTACAAGGAAACTGGAAAGAAGGATTCAGACCAGAACAATTGATCACCGGCAACCCTGATGGGAAAATGACTCCCTTATATAAGACCAGTCAGTAACACCTGATTCCCAGTCCTCACAATCTTCACTAGTACCGCTTGTAACCACCAGAGGGAGCCTCTGCTCAGAACTCATCTCAAACCCATTCACAACAGTACCCCCCCTAGAGGAGGGGTCACCGAACCCTCATTTGAGCAACCAGGTCGGTCAGGATGAGCTCTATGATACGCACGGATAAGTCTCCTAGCATGGATGTCCGAAGCAAACACCCAAGAATTGTCTTCCTGACCATAACCTCTCCATTTAACCAAATACTGGAGTCTCCGTCTAGAAAACGAGAATCCAATATTTTCTCAACCACATACTCCAGATTGCCTCAACAAAACAGGGTCAGGAGGCACAGCAGCAGGAACCACTGGCTCAACAAACCTCTTCAACAGGACTTGTGGAACACGTTATGGATCTTAAATGTCCCTGGAAGAAGCAAACGAAAAGAAACAGGATTAATAATCTCCATGATCTTATAAGGTCCAATGAACCTAGCTTAAATTTAGGAGATGCTACTCTCATAGGAATATTCTTTGAGGACAACCAGACCAAGTCCCCCACTTTAAACCGAGGACCATCAGTCCTATGCCGGTTAGCAAACCGCTGAGCCTTCTCCTGAAGAGGGACAACCTCTCCACCACCTGGTCCCAAATCTGTTGCATACGCTCCAAACAGAGTCAACACCTGGATAGACAGAAGCCTCCGTCTGTCCTGAAGAAAATCGAGGGTGAAACCCAGAATTACAGAAAAACGGAGACATCAAAGTGGCAGAGCTAGCCCTATTATTAAGAGCAAACTCAGCCAAAGGCAAAAAGAGACCCAGTCATCCTGATCAGCAGACACAAAGCATCTTAGATAAGTCTCCAATGTCTGGTTTGTTCTCTCAGTTTGACCATTGGTCTGAGGATGAAATGCCAAGGAGAAAGACAATTGAACACCCAGTTTAGAACAAAAAGTCCTCCAAAATCTGGAAACAAACTGGACTCCTCTGTCAGACACAATGTTCTCAGGAATGCCGTGTAAACGAACCACGTGCTGAAGGAACAACGGCACCAATTCAGAGGAGGAAGGCAACTTAGGTAATGGCACAAGATGTATCATTTTGGAAAACCTATCACAAATTACCCAGATGGTGGTCATTCTCTGAGAAACAGGAAGATCGGAAATGAAATCCATAGAGATATGGGTCCATGGTCTCTTGGGCACAGGCAATGGCATCAACAAACCACTAGAGCGAGAGCAAGGCTTGGAGCGAGAGCAAGTCCCGCAGGACTGCACAAATTCCCTGACATCACGAGACAAGGTAGGCCACCAAAAGGACCGACTAACCAAGTCTCTGGTACCAAAAATTCCGGGATGCCCAGCCAATGCGGAACAATGAATCTCAGACATCACACTCTTTTTCCATTGGTCCGGGACAAACAATTTTCCAACAGGGCAGCGCTCGGGCCTATCCTCCTGACACCCCTCCAGAGCAAGTCTCAAATTGGGCGAGATGGCGGAAAGAACTACACCCTCTTTCAAAATAACAGAAGGATCAGATAACTCAGGAGAGTCCGCAAGGAAACTCCTCGAGAGGGCATCCGCCTTAACATTCTTAGTGCCAGGAAGAAAGGAAACCACAAAATTAAAACGTGTGAAAAACAAGGCCCACCTGGCCTGTCTAGGATTGAGTCGCTTGGCCGATTCCAGATAGACCAGATTCTTATGGTCCGTAAGGACCACCACCTGATGTTTGGCTCCCTCCAGCCAATGTCTCCAGTCTTCAAAAGGCCACTTCATGGCCAATAACTCCCGATTACCCACGTCATAATTACGTTCAGTAGGAGAAAATTTTCGAGAGAAAAAGGCACAAGGGTTACTTTTAGAGGTCTCTGGATCTTTTTTGGCCACAAAGAAAAAACCGGCACCTAAGGGTGAAGAGAATGGTCTGATATGACCCTTCTCTAATGATTCCTTGATATAAGACCGCATAGCGTCATGTTCAGGTACAGACAAGTTAAAAAGGCGACCTTTAGGGAATTTACTACCCGGCACTAATTCAATAGCGCAGTCATAGCTCCTATGGGGAGGCAAGGATGCAGATTTACTTTCGCTAAACACATCAGAAAAATCAAACAAAAAGTCAGGAACATCCTCAGCCTGGGGGGAGGCAGAAAAAACAGGAGTGTTGGTATTAACACATTGGCAGCCCCAACTGGTTACAGACACAGATTTCCAATCCAAAACAGGATTATGAGACTGTAACCAAGGGAAACCCAGCACGATAATGTCATGCAGATTATATAGAACCAAAAATTTGCAGCACTCCTGGTGATCAGGTTCAACCCTCATTATCACCTGAGTAGAAAACTGGGGTTTATTCTCAGCCAAAGGGGTAGAATCGATCCCCAGTAGGGGAATAGACTTCTGTAGGGGCATCAAGGGAAACCCACAACGTTTAGCAAAATCATAATCCATCAGGTTAATAGCTGCTCCAGAATCAACAAAAGCCTGAGCAGAAAATGAGGACAGAGAGCATATCAGAGTGACAGTTAATAAAAACTTAGTCTGAACACTACCCAAGACAACTGAGCGTGCAAAACGTCTTCCCCGCTTAGGGCAGACTGAAATAGCATGAGAGGCATCACCACAGTAGAAACATAACCCATTGCGCTTTCGAAACTCATGACGCTGTGCCCCAGACACCACTCTATCACACTGCATGGGTTCAGAAGCTGGCTCACAAGGCAACACCACTCCACGCATACTTCTCCGCTCACGCAAACGTCTGTCAATCTGAATCGCCAATGACATAGAATCATTGAGACCAGAGGGGACAGGGAATCCCACCATAACATCCTTTACATTATCCGACAGACCCTTCCGGAAAAGGGCCGCCAAAGCGTCGTCATTCCATTTGGTCAGGACTGCCCACCTACGGAATCTCTGACAGTATAACTCAGCGTCATCAAGCCCCTGATTTAATGCCAACAAGGCTTTTTCAGCTTGATCAGTGACATTAGGCTCATCGTACAATAACCCCAAAGCCTGAAAAAATGCATCAACATCACTCAAAACAGGATCCCCAGGTATCAGGGAAAAAGCCCAATCCTGAGGATCGCCGCGCAGGAGAGAGATGATAATTTGAACTTGCTGCGCTGCGTTTCCTGAGGACTTAGATTTTAAGGCAAAAAACAATTTACAATTATTTTTGAAATTCTGAAACTTAGCTCGATCCCCTAAAAACAAATCTGGCATGGGGATCCTAGGTTCCACAACAGGCAACCTAGCAAGATATGCAGCAATACTCCGAACCTCAGTGGCAAGCTGATCCACACGGCCAGACAACTGTGCAAACTCCATTGGGAGAAAAGATCCTCCCCAGCACCCAGAGATACAGAGGGAACAAAAAAAAAAAAAAAAAAAATGCAACAAACAGAGAAATATCTCTGACAACTCTGACAACCTTTTTTCTTTCACAATATTTTTTTCCCTCCTGTGAGTACCATACAATTTTCAATTTTTTAGGCCGGTGATACTGTTATGTTTCGGTAGCTGAGGAGTGCAGGTAAAAAAGGCAATACACCAGAGGAGTTGGAATCTATGAGATTGCAGTACCCTGACTAACCACCGCAACTAGAGGCAGCCGTGGAGCGTTCCTACGTTGGTCCTAGACGCCTCGTCACAGCCTGACAAACTAACTACACCTAAAGATAGAAATAGGAAAGCTATCTGCCCCGGAGCAGAACCCCAAAGATAATAGAAAGCCCCCAAACATGTAATGGCGGTTAGACAAGAGGAAATACTGACACAGAAAGAAAATAGTATGAGCAAACGCTGGGGCCCAAACTATCTAAATAGAAAAGGATAGGAAGGGTACTTACTGCAATCCCAGAAAACCCTGAAAAGCACCAACTCTACTAATTTCAAAATCACCTGAGATCACACGACCTCTACCACCTAAATTAGTTCTCTGGTGTAACAAAATCAAAACAGCAGCCACTGAAAAAACTGGAAAAAGCAAAAGTACAAAACTCAGTGGCTGTACCAAACTGAGAGGGCAAAAGCCCCCGGAGGGGACCCTGAAGGCCCCCACAGAAGTGCAGGACAAAATGCAAAAATATAGCACAAACACAAAAGAAGAAAATGTCTTATCTGATAGCAGGAGATGCAGACACGACACAGCAGGCTACAAGGGAAACTGGAAAGAAGGATTCAGACCAGAACAATTGATCACCGGCAACCCTGATGGGAAAATGACTCCCTTATATAAGACCAGTCAGTAACACCTGATTCCCAGTCCTCACAATCTTCACTAGTACCGCTTGTAACCACCAGAGGGAGCCTCTGCTCAGAACTCATCTCAAACCCATTCACAACATGAAGGACTGTGGGCCAGACGAGTTTCGGCTGACGTTAGAGTGGCCCAGAGAGAGCTGATGGACTTTGTCATACAAATACAGTATGTGGTTAGTGAAACGGAGAAGCGGATCTTGTAAGGGGACGTATACTCGCAGTGACTGTTCCTGCCAATACAGAGCTTGTCAACTCCATGCCAGACAGAAGTTGACCCATAAATCCTGAACTGCCATTACAGTCATATTTCATGTTGTGCATTAACTAATGTATCTCTGTATATATAATTGCCTGTGAATAGTATTGTGAATGCTTTTTTCATGTGATTTGTTTACGATAATAATCTTTCTTGTATTAACCCTATTAAGTAAATAAAGTAGCATTAGATTGTCGAACCCTGCCTGGTGTATCCGCTCTTGCATTCGAACCACCTGCTTACAGTAGTTTAACCCTTTAGATGCCATTTGTAATTATGATGTTAGGGTGCTGATGAGGGTGTCCCACTCCTCTGACATTCCTGCTGTTTAAATGTATGTGTACATGTATTTTATAGGAGTTTTACTGTACTGTATTGTAACTGTCCTGTTGTAGTTAACAGATTTCTCCCTGGGGTTGCTGTACTAACCAACAGCCACAAGATGTCACTGTCTCCCTCTTTGATTTTGTACAGAACTGGATGAAAGGTGAAGTCTGCCCACTGACAGTGGAACAGAGAAAGTTATAACAGGGTTAAGTGTAGGTCGGCCCAGGTTGGCTAGGAGGACTGGTGTAATAAGATTTTGCTAATGTTCTATGGAGACCGATGACATGGGTCAGAATGAAGGCAGACACGGTATATCTCAGTTCCAGATATATATATCTATAATGTAACGCTGGGAGCGTCCCTCTGTCCGAAGCCTTTATAGACTGCGCAAGCGCAACACGCCTGCGCAGTCTGGCTCCAGAAAGAGTGAGGCATCCAGCAGTGAGTACTCTGTATGGCGCCAGAGATTGCGGTATGCGTACTGGATGCATACCGCGATCTCCGGCGCCATACTCACATACTTACCTGACCGGGATGAGCGTTGCCGCGGCGCTTCTCTTCTCCCGGGGCAGGGGACCAGGAGTGCGCGTCGGAATCGCGCATGCGCAATAGTGCTATCCGGCGCCATTTTGCTGAAGACACATTTACAGTGTGTCTTCAGCAATATGGCGCCAGACCGCGCGGTATGGGCATGCGCGTACTCCGGCGCCACTCTCCTCCCCCGGCGTCCAGCAGAACGGAACAGCGCTGGATCACAGGGAAGAAAGGTGAGCATAAATGTTTGCTTTTTTTGGGGTATGTGTGCAGTTTAATAGCGGTGAGGGGGCCATGCACATCAGGATTGGGGGGTGAGCAGACCATGCACATCAGAATTGGGGGAGAGAGGCCATGCACATCAGGATTGGGGGATGAGGGCACCATGCAAATCAGGGTTGGGGGTGAGGGGACCATGCACATCAGGATTGGTGGGTGAGGGGGTCATGCACATCAGGATAGGGGGGTGAGGGGACCATGCACATCAGGGTTGGGGGGTGAGGGGACCATGCACACCAGGATTGCGGGGGTGCGGGGACCATGCATATCAGGATTGGGGGGTGAGGGGACCATGCATATCAGGATTGGGGGGTGAGGGGATCATGCATATCAGGATTGGGGGGTGAGGGGATCATGCACATCTGGATTGGGGGGTGAGGAGACCATGCACATCAGGATTGTGGGGAGAGGGGATCATGCACATCAGGACTGGGGGTGACGGGACCATGCACATCAGGATTGGGGGGTGAGGGGGCCATGCACATCAGGATTGGGGGTGAGGGGACCATGCACATCAGGATAGGGGGATGATGGGACCATGCACATCAGGATTGGGGGGTGACGGGACCATGCATATCAGGATTGGACAGGAGGGAACCATGCATACCAGGATTGGGGGGTGAGGGGACCATGCATACCAGGATTGGGGGGTGAGAGAACCATGAATACCAGGATATGGATGAGCAGGTACCATGCATACCAGGATAGGGATGAGGGGGTACCATTCATACCAGGATAGGGATGAGGGGTGCCTTGCATACCAGGATAGGAGGGGGGCAGCACATACCAGAATGGGAGACCATATACCTATAAAAATGCTTGCCACCCGGGCGTAGAACGGGTTAATAGCTAGTGTGTATATAATACATACAGTACAGACCAAAAGTTTGGACACACCTTCTCATTTAAAGATTTTTCTGTATTTTCATGACTATGAAAATTGTACATTCACACTGAAGGCATCAAAACTATGAATTAACACATGTGGAATTATAGACTTAACAAAAAAGTGTGTAACAACTGAAATTATGTCTTATATTCTAGGTTCTTCAAAGTAGCCACCTTTTGCTTCGATGACTGCTTTGCACACTCTTGGCATTCTCTTGATGAGCTTCAAGAGGTAGTCACCGGAAATGGTCTTCCAACAATCTTGAAGGAGTTCCCAGAGATGCTTGGTCCTTTTGCCTTTACTCTGCGGTCCAGCTCACCCAAACCATCTCGATTGGATTTAGGTCTGGTGACTGTGGAGGCCAGGTCATCTGGCGTAGCACCCCATCACTCTCCTTCTTGGTCAAATAGCCCTTACACAGCCTAGAAGTGTGTTTGGGGTCATTGTCCTGTTGAAAAATAAATGATGGTCCAACTAAACGCAAACCGGATGGAATAGCATGCCGCTGCAAGATGCTGTGGTAGCCATGCTGGTTCAGTATGCCTTCAATTTTGAATAAATCCCCAACAGTGTCACCAGCAAAGCACCCCTACACCATCACACCTCCTCCTCCATGCTTCACGGTGGGAACCAGGCATGTAGACTCCATCCGTTCACCTTTTCTGCATCGCACAAAGACACGGTGGTTGGAACCAAAGATCTGAAATTTGGACTCATCAGACCAAAGCACAGATTTCCACTGGTCTAATGTCCATTCCTTGTGTTCTTTAGCCCAAACAAGTCTTTTCTGCTTGTTGCCTGTCCTTAGCAGTGGTTTCCTAGCAGCTATTTTACCATGAAGGCCTGCTGCACAAAGTCTCCTCTTAAGGCCGGTGTCACACTTGTGAGTGTGATGCGAGAAACTCGCACGAGTTTCTCGCATCAACACCCGGCACTCGGACTGGAGCGTGCGACTACATGTGTTTCTATGCTGCCGCACGCTCCGGTCCAAGTGCCGCTGGCATTGCCGGGTGTTGATGCGCAAGTGTGACACCGGCCTAACAGTTGTTGTAGAGATGTGTCTGCTGCTAGAACTCTGTGTGGCATTGACCTGGTCTCTAATCTGAGCTGCTGCAAACCTGCGATTTCTGAGGCTGGTGACTTGGATAAACGTATCCTCAGAAGCAGAGGTGACTCTTGGTCTTCCTTTCCTGGGGCAGTCCTCATGTGAGCCAGTTTCTTTGTAGCGCTTGATGGTTTTTGCAACTGCACTTGGGGACACTTTCAAAGATTTCCCAATTTTTCGGACTGACTGACCTTCACTTCTTAAAAAAATGATGGCCACTCGTTTTACTTAACTTAGAATTTGTATTATGGCAAGAAAAAAGCAGCTAACAGTTTATTCAGTAGGACTGTCAGCAGTGTATCCACCAGACTTCTGCACGCAGGGGCGCATCTATAATGATTCGAGTTGAGCCTTCTGTCTAAGGCGGCGGCAGCTAGGGGGCGGCAGAGCGGAACTCAGAACACGTGATGTGGTGCCGGCTCTCCTTAATCCCTGCTGAGTCTTACACTCCTGCGCACTGTGCTGTGTTCCGCAGTGAGAAGCAGCCATGCCCCATGCACCCCTTCCTCACCCTCCCACCTTTCCACTTCAGCTTCTCGCAGCCAGGAGTCCGTTGCTGTGCTGTCCTCTTATGTGCGAGCAGAACCTGTGATGAGGTCACAGGAGGGGGAGGAGTCAGGGGTCACATGGTCAGGCTCCCTGTGTGCAGGTCTGCTGTGTGGGTTGTCATGGTGCTGGAAGAAGGTAAGTTTATGTGTGGAATCAGGAGGGGTTTACAGTGTGGATGTAGCAGAGCTGTGTGTGTACGAGGTGTACGGAGTGGAGCCGTGTGTGTACGAGGTGTACGGAGCGGAGCCGTGCTTGTACAAGGTGTACGGAGCGGAGCCGTGCGTGTACGAAGTGTATGGAGCAGAGCCGTGCGTGTACGAAGTGTACGTACACGCACCGCTCCGTACACTTCGTACACGCACGGCTCAGCTCCGTACACTTCGTACACACAGGGCTCCGTTTTGTACGCCCCATACACACACAGCACAGCTACATCCACCTCGTACACACACGGCTCCGCGCCGTACACTTCGTACACACACGGCTCCGCTCCGTACACCTCGTACACACGGCTCCGCTCCGTACACCTCGTACACACACGGCTCTGATCCGTGCACCTTGTACAGACACGGCTCCGCTCCGTACACCTCGTACACACACGGCTCCGCTCCGTGCACCTCGTACACACACGGCTCCGCTCCGTGCACCTCGTACACACACGGCTCCGCTCCGTGCACCTCGTACACACACGGCTCCGCTCCGTACACCTCGTACACACACGGCTCCGCTCCGTACACCTCGTACACACACGGCTCCGCTCCGTACACCTCGTACACACACGGCTCCGCTCCGTACACCTCGTACACACACGGCTCCGCTCCGTACACCTCGTACACACACGGCTCCGCTCCGTACACCTCATACAACACGGCTCCGCTCCGTACACCTCGTACACACACGGCTCTGCTCCGTACACCTCGTACACACACGGCTCCGCTCCGTACACCTCGTACACACACGGCTCCGCTCCGTACACTTTGTACACACACGGCTCCGCTCCGTACACTTCGTACACGCACCGCTCCGAAGTGTACGGAGCGGAGCCGTGTGTGTACGAGGTGCACGGAGCGGAGCCGTGTGTGTACGAGGTGCACGGAGCGGAGCCGTGTGTGTACGAGGTGCACAGAGCGGAGCCGTGTGTACGAGGTGTACGGAGCGGAGCCGTGTGTGTACGAAGTGTACGGCGCGGAGCCGTGTGTGTACGAGGTGGATGTAGCTGTGCTGTGTGTGTATGAGGCGTACAAAACGGAGCCCTGTGTGTACGAAGTGTACGGAGCTGAGCCGCTCAGCTCCGTACACAAGGCTCTGTGCTTGAGCCGTGTGTGTACGGAGCGGAGCAGAGCCATGTATGTACGGAGTGGAGCCGCGTGTGTATGGAGCGGAGCCGAGTGTGTACGGAGTGGAACCGCATGTGTATGAGGTATATGGTCCAAAGCCGCATGTGTACAAGGTTTATGGAGTGGAGCCATTTGTTTACAAGGTGTACTACTTATACAGAACTTTAACAAATATAAAAATCGATGTTTCAAACATATTCCTTTTTAAAAGTGTATGTATTTCACATGTGCGTCAGGTTAGGCTAGTAAGAGTAAACCAGATTTATTTGTACTGATTTTACAATGGGGGGGCCCCGTTTTGCTGTTCGCCTCAGGCAGCAGAGAGGCTAGGTTCACCACTGTCTGCACAACACAACTGATGGTCCCAACCCCATTTATAAGGCCAGAAATCCCACTTATTAAACCTGACAGGGCACACCTGTGAAGTGAAAACCATTTCCGGTGACTACCTCTTGAAGCTTATCAAGAGAATGCCAAGAGTGTGCAAAGCAGTCATCAAAGCAAAAGGTGGCTACTTTGAAGAACCTAGAATATAAGACATAATTTCAGTTGTTACACACTTTTTTGTTAAGTATATAATTCCACATGTGTTAATTGAAAGTTTTGATGCCTTCAGTGTGAATTTACAATTTTCATAGTCATGAAAATACAGAAAAATCTTTAAATGAGAAGGTGTGTCCAAACTTTTGGTCTGAACTGTATATATATATATATATATATGATAGATGAACTTCAAATAACTGATGTAAACTGCGGCTCTACAGGTAAGCAGGCAATAAACAGTCTCAAAAATCTGCAGATGTTAGTAGTACAGACCGAGGGTGTGAGTATAAGTCCAGCAATGCAGGATCCAGAGGTCCAGAGCCTGGACTGGCTCCTAGTGGAGGGCAGACCGTAGCAGAGGTGGCTGCAGAGCAGGGGTAGAACAACAGAGTCTTTCCAATGGTACGTAAATCCAGAAGCAAGCGGGGTATCCCGAGGTATAGAAGAAACAAGAAGGTTGCAAGTTCTTGAGCTTGGAATCAAGTGAGGTACAAGATACACAAGCAAGGTATAGTGTGCAGAGTTCCTTTATATATGCAGCAGACAGGAAACAAGGAGTATCAGACAGGAAACAAGATGGCCCCTCCGTGAAGCCAGCAACTCCATTTTGGGTAATGGCAGAATCCAACAGAACTAAGGGCAAGAACAGACAAAACAGGTCCTTACAACTGGGGATTGTGGCTTAGTTGCAGGAAAAGGAAGTTGAGTTAGTAAGTTTGGACAAGGAGAGAAGTAAGGACATCCCTCTGGTCCAAGTGAAGGAAAACAGAGAAACAGACAGAGAAGGAAACAACAACTAAAGAAATGAGCTTGAGTAGTGACCGTGGAATACCTCTAGCAGGCAAGTTGGGAAAGGGAACTTTGGTCCAGTAGAGAGTTCATATTAACCTCCAGGAACGGAAAGCGTCAGCCAAGTCTTGAGAGCTGTGGGTCCAAGAAGAGACAATTCAGCTAGGCTGGGGGCATATGCATTAAAGAAGTTAGTCATACGCGCTTTATTTATGTGGTTCCTAAAAAGTGGGCTGAAGATAGTGAAAACAGAAAAAGAACAGCTAAAGGGTCAAAGCTGTCTAGGAAGCTTGCAAATACCTAACGCTGCTAGTGTGAAGTTTCTTCAACTGTGTCATTGCAAATGTTTGTTGAAGACATGCCACTGCTCTGTCACCCAAAGAAAATGTCTGCATCTTCTGCTGTGCTTTGTTGATGACTAAAATGGACAGTAAAGTTGAAACTGTTATTATACACAACTGTGGACTTCTGTTCGTGGGGTCACGGGAAATCGGGGCCACGCTAAGTGCGGCGGACCAGAGGAGTCAGGAGGTGTCCACAGTCACAACAGCAACACACACATCCGAAGAAGGTCCCTGTTTTCTGTAACGTGCTGGAGGTGTCGTACTCAGGACACTCGCCTACTACTACCACCCTGGGCACCGTTACAGTGACAGCGGCACTTAAGCTTTTGGAGAAATCAAATGGTGTTGTCATATCAGAGGACGACCTTGGCTTTCTCTGGCTGGGCTTCATTGAAGAATTGTCAATCTAACAATAGAAGACTGTACTATTACAGTATTGTAGTGTATTGTATAATGATCAAGTGACTGCAGGTTCAAGTTACCGAGGAGGTCAAACAGAAAATGTAAAAAAAAAAGCTGTACAAAATAATTTTAGGAAATAAAGGTCAAATCGCCTCTCTTTTCAAAATGTAGCTAACAAATATAATAATAATATTGAAAAGGCAGAATTACTGTTTTTTAGTAACTTTGCCTCCAAAAAATGGAATTAAGAGATCAGAAAGTTGCATGTACCTCAAAATGGTGCCAATAAAAACTATAGCTTGTCCTACAAAAAAATCTTTATACAACTCTATCGACAGATAAATAAAAAAGTTATGTCTCAGAAAATGGTAACAAAAACATTTTTTTACAGATTATTTTTATATTTGTAGAAAAACAAGAAAATATAAAACATAATGAATGTTGTAAAAACAAGACTCAATAAATTATGGCAAAATTGCTATTTTTCCCATCTCCACCTCACTTAAAATTTATTTCCCAGTTTCAGTACATAATATGGTAAATTGAATGGTGTCACTCAGCACTAAAACTTGTCCCGGAAAAAAAATACAATATGGCTATGTTGGTAGCAAAACAAGGTTGAGTCTCTTGAAAGGCAAGGAGGAAAGAATGAAGGTGAAAAAGCAAAAACTCTGCATTTCCATGAAGTGAAAGGAATAAATCATAAGTCATGCCAATTTTTTTCCAACTAAAATATACAGATGCTTCTCACAAAATTAAAATATCATCCAAAAGTTACTTTATTTCAGTTTTTCAATACAAAAAGTGAAACTCATGTATTATATACTGTAGATGCAAAGCAGGTAAATGGATGCAGAACGCAAAGTCGCAGAGCAAGGGTTAACAGGAGTGCGGTTTACTTAACAATAATGAACTCCTTGAAGGAGATAACAGGAAGAGGGAAGACAGGTTAAGCAGGATAAATGTGGTTCAACACAACAGTCTCTCTATAAACTTTAACTTATCATGACTCCGCTGTCTTTTAGTCGCCTGTAGTCCAATAGATGATGTAATGCCGGCGGAGGCCGCTTCTGGATCGCCAACCAGGCAGTGAGATACTCGGTACCAGGCCGGGGTCTTAAAGGGATGTGTCACGGCAGCAGTGACCCGGTCCGTGGCCCAGGGCATCCAATAAAAGGGGAATATTTACAGGGATGATAGAGTTTGCAGTAATTGTTCGTGACACCACCTGTGGTTTCTGGTCAGAGATGACCAGCGCTGCAGTGCAGATCCTCTGAGACTGATGGTGTGATGCATCAGAGTTGGAATAGCTTCCCACAGGTGAAGCTCAGTGTCTCAGGGCAGAGAGATGTAGTAGAGAGCAATGGTGCTGGGAGGTGTAGCAGAGTGGAGTGTGTGCCGCAGGAAGAATTTGAGAGGACACAGATGCAGTTTCCAAAGCTTTACTCACAGTTCTGGTGTACACAGATGCCCGCTTGGTACCATGTCCTCCAGGCAAGGAGCCCTGCCAACTCCCAGGTAGATGGAGAACACCAGTCCAAAGCTCCCTGTCAGTATATGCCTTCCCTGGCCATCTCACTGTGCTGATTCCCACTCCTTTCTTCCTTCCCAGCACCTCGCTGAGCAGTGTCCCAGTCCGGTAGCTGCGGATCCTATAGGACAACGTGACCCAGGCGTTTCCTTGATCCTATATAGCTTGCCTTGCCGGAGAAGATGCTTGCGGTTGTGGCTGTGATCCCTAAATTTAACACAGCTGTCGGCTTGCTAGCTGAGTCTTAAAGTTCTCTACTAGTCTAGGGGCTGAGTCCCTTCTGCGACCTGGATTCTCCCAGCTGGCGTCCGCAGGTCCTGGAACAAGCCCCACGGGTAGCCTTCTGCTCAGTCGTGTCTCTAAGAAATCCCTTTTCCCTTCCAGGGAACCTTCCTTCTTTCTTTCTCTCTGTGAGCAGCTCCCCAGGACTTAGAGCCTGCTGCATGGTGCTATCTCCTTCCACTCTCCTCTATGGGAGGGCTGCCTATCAGCATCTGTCTTCTTCCTCCCTGAAGGGAAGACTGTCCTCTAACTTCCCTAAAACTCCTGCTCTGACCCACAAGCTCCACGCACCATCTAACACCCTTTGCTTGCTGCAGACATGCTAGTGGAACTCAGCTAGTGTGTGTGATGGATGCTGTGTTGCCAGAGCCAGGTGTAGTGGCTCCATCTTACCTGAAAGGTGGGATACCACATCTCTGGCTGAGATGCAGTACCTCTGTGGTGAATGTGGTTTCCTGCCCAACACACGGTCACGCTTCTGGCGACAGCGGGCGGTCTCCGGTTTTGCCCGCTGAGCCCCTAGTCCATTGAACAGCAGAGCCAAATTGTGAAGCTCCGCACAAGTCTCTCCTCGGCATGTGCTCCCCTATGCACCTGCCAATAACTGGATGCACGCACCACGATATCTCACTTGGCGCTCATCCCTCGGAACACCTGCTGGTACCTGAACACCAGCACGGTGCTGCTTTACCTGGCACCCGTCTCTCTGTGCGCCCAATGGTACCCAGGAGTTCTCACTAACCACAATTTTTCCTTCCTCTCAACTTTCCATTAATATGCTTGGATACAGCACTCTATAAACAGTCAGCTTCTTTAGCAATGATCTTTTGTGGTTTACCATCCTTGTGGAGTGCGTCAATGACTGTCTTCTGTACATCTGTCAAGTCAGCTGTCTTCCCCATGATTGTGGAGCCTACTGAAACAGACTAAGGGACATTTTTAAAGGCTTAGGAAGCCTTTGTATTGAAGAACTGGAATCGATTAACTTTTTGATGATATTCTAATTTTGTGAGAAGCACCTGTATATCAATCTGCTCGATTCCCCCTGCTGCATTATCCCTTTAAATCTAATAATTTATCTAATTTGTATTTTACCATCCAAATGGTTGTCCACAAGTGCATAACAGTTGTGGTCGCAGAAGGGGCAAACATGACCGAGCTCATGCGGGAGGGGAGCCCACCGATGCTTATCTTACCTGGCTGTGCGTCCTTGGACACACATTCAGATGAAAAGTATTGCAGCACAGAGACCCGCTGCCTTTCTGTGCAGCAATACATACCACCGGCCAACCAGAGGCCAGCAGCTGACATCAACTTGCCAGTGGAACATGGAGCATAGCAGTGATGCTGCACGTAATGACAAGACAGAGTCAACTGTTGGCTACAGAAGAGGATGCCATGCAGTCTGGGAGTGGAGGAAGGCGGGTAGAATTGTTTTGTTTCTTGTTAAAATGTGCTGGAGAAGAACAAAAGGGGACCAGAATAGAGGACATTATACCAGTATGGGGAAATTATAGCAAGAAGGAGGACATTATATGAGGAAGAGGCCTAGGATGGTGAAAATGTTATTCTGTAGCATGGGGCTCTGGATAGGGGAGATTATTACAAGAAGGATCCAGGACGGGGGACATTGTTACATGGGGATAAACGCATATGTCTTTAGGATCTAGAATGGTACATACTGTATATCTGACCAACATGCAGGTGGGGACCCAGATCCAAATATTGCATCGGGACTCATTAGACTCTAGTTATATCACTGATTATTCATATGCGACAGAATAATAAATGTCATGTATGATTTAAAATATGACTGTACAGTCAATTATAATGGTAAGTTTAAACGGTCTTTTAAATGAAGGCTATTCATTTTGCCTGAATAAGTAAAAAAAAATCACAGTGCGGGCTCTTAAATCTTTTTTACAACTTTGTAAATGTACAAGTCCTTCTCTGATGACCTACATATAATGTGATTCTCTCTGTATGGGATCATGCTCACTTGTGATGAAATCGGACGAATTCAATCCAATAAAAAAATCGGACTGAAGTCGGACCAATGTTAATTTATGATTGTGGACTGCAATATGAAAAAATGGGCGCACTGCGAAGTATTAAACAATCAATATCAGGGGGTGCAAACAGTGGTCAATAATAGTGGGAAGACTGGAGGAAGAAAAAAGATGACCACCAAAAATGTTGCACACCACCCTATATAATAATAAAAAATGACTTTATTGGCAAACAACAATAAAAACATACTAAAAACAGTGAGAAGCCAACCGCATACATCCTGCTATACAATAGTCAATAATAAGGCAAAACATGTAGTATAAGCCATCCTATAATCAGCAATAATGCCTAATATATAATTGACAAAATGTCCACAAAGAAAACCCCCATATGTATGGTTAAATGTGGACAAAACCACAAATGAACCAGCAGCTGTGTGAACATAGACAAAAATGTTCTGTGAACCAGAATGCACCCATGAGGTAGAGAAAGACAATAATTATGCACAGCAAAAGTTGCTAAGATATACTACCAGTCAGGGAAATCCATGCAATGTGCCCAGATGCAAGTCCAAAGAATGAAAAGCAATGAGCGATGTAGAAATGTGCTCACAAATCTGCCATGGTGAAGGAGGGCAAGTGACAAGGAAGCAGGAGGCAGAGGCGGAGGCTGCCCAACGCGTGTCGCCGTCACCCGGACTTTATGATTGTGTGCTCATCTGCGTTTTTTTTTACAGCTCGGATTGGATCACGATCGGACTGGAAAACAAAATCGCAGCATGCTGCGATTGTAATCAGAAAACGGATTGCATTCCGCAATAGAAGTCAATGGGTGCGATAAAAAATCACACAGTACTCGCACAGCAATTGTACCATGTGAGTGCTGTGCGATTTTTACGCATCGTTGTTGGAAAGCCGGCAATTCATATGCGACTACTGTAAAAAACACACTGACAGGTTAGAAAAGAATAGATAGAATACATATATATCTTTATATTTCATAGACAGATATATCAAAGAATAGATGTTAACTCATTTGTCGGCTTCTATAAAATTACTGCAGGAGCTGTGGTGTAATGACCCCTGATGCAGCTAGGGGGCACTGTGTATGGCCCTCGGGATATGCATGGAGGCATGTGATGGATGGACGGTATGTATCGCAGAGGTGGGTGGCCCTGTGATGGAAGCCTGGATATGTTTTGGTTCAGCAGATCTACTGCTGAGTTGTGCTATACATTGGGAGGCTTCCAGGTGACTTGGAGAGCTGGGCGGGTCCAGTCACTTAAAAACCCACCCAAGGGGTATGTGTCTGAATACCCGGAATAAAACCTGTATGTAATGGTGTGTATCTGAAGGACCTGTGGTGAGGTCATGACCATGTGACCTAACCATGTGATTCCTGACCTCACCTGTGGGTGGAGTTACACCTATGTAATGGAGTGTGTTTGGCACCTGGGGGAGAGTGTGTGGGAGTCTACCAGTGTGGACAGACTTCCATGTGTCCAGGCAGGACGTTACAGAGAGGTCTCTGTGTCTGAGGAGTGAGGCTCCAGGCTGGAGCTGAAGCATTGAAGATTTGTATTGTATGTTACTATGAGGTTTATGATGTAATAAACCTGATGAACTTTTGATATAAAAGTGCGTCCTGATTTACCTCTGAAGCAGCCGAGTGAGTGAAACCTTACAGAGCCAACAGGATAGAAGACATAGTTTACATACAGTAAATAGATGCAGAATAGTTAGATATGTATATGTCAGTAATCACTACAATTAGTATAGTGTGTGTGGAAATTATGGGACATGTATATAATAAAAGATTTTTTGGGGGATAAAATGGTGTGGGCTTCCGTGCAATTTTCTGAGCCAGAGAGCGAAAACCAGCGACGGGGGGCCGATGTTTATAGCCTAGGAAGGGGTTAATACTCATGGATCTTCCCAGGCTATGAATATCAGCCCTCAGCTGTATATTGAGCCTTTACTGGCTATTAAAATAGGGGGACCCCCCAAAAAAACAATGTGAGGTCCCCCTATAATTTATAGCCAGAAAAGGCTACGCAGACAGCTGTGGGCTGATATTCATATTGGACCCCCCTGGCTACAAACATCAGCTCACAGCTGCCGCAGAAATGGGGCATCTCTAAGATGCACCAATTCCGGCACTTAGCCTCTCTCCTCAAACTGCCCTGTAGCGGTGGCATATGGGGTAATAGGGGGTTGATGTGACCTTTATGTTGTAAGGTCACATCAAGCCTGGCTTAGTAATGGAGAGGTGTCAATAAGACACCTATCCATAACTAATTCTATAGTTGTTAAGTGGTTAAAAAAAGACACAGCCAGAATAAAGTCTGTTAATGAAATAAAACAATAAACACAGTTTCCCATCTTTATTGTACTGCTGATCCATGCGACGCCCTCGATCTCCTGTAATAAATAAAAAATAATAAGCTAACAATATACCATACCTGTCTGTCGTTCTGTCCCATGCGGTAATCTATATCTGGGGAAAATACAGTTTGCAACCAGGATGGTGCTAAGATGCGACCTCCCCGGCTGCAAACTACTGGTGAATGACTGAGATGCTGCCGGTGCAGCATCAGTGACCAGCAGTGACATCACTGAGTCTGTCCTCCCTGCTGCCCTGACCCGCGCTGAACTCTGAAGCATGTGAGTGTTAGGGTTCGAGTTCCCGCTGCTGCACAAGGGGAGTCTTGAACCAGTCCCGCTGCGGTCCCCCATCCATCTCCGGCCGCAGTGGAGCCTTCTCAGCAAAGACGTAGGTCCCAGCGTCTCGCCCGGTCTAATGCTGTGCAGAGACTTGCTGCTGCCTCTTCAGGTTCTGCTATTATAGCCAGTACTGGTCAGCGACGAGCAGACGTCTTTAGGTCTAAGTCCTTTCTTGCTTCGTCTGAGCATGCCCAGGGCGAGATCTCCCATTGGAGATCAGGGGTCACATGCTCAGACACAGCTGCCACTCCTATTGGTCCTTCAGGAAGGTCCTCTGGCTGTTGATGTTCTGAAGCAGCCTCCCATTGGTCCTTACTGGAAGGTCTTTTTCTCGTGGCTGCTATAAAAGGCTGTCCTTACCGCACGGCCATGCGCTAGGATCAATTGCATTATGTGCTTGGCGCCAGTGTGATCATGTACGCATGTGGTTAGGGCTCGGCTGAAATAAGCCCCCAGAATACCGGCACCTCCGGTGAGGAGATTTGGGTGCACGTGGTCAGGGCTTGGCTGAAATAAGCCCCTAGAATACCGGCTTCTCCGGTGAGGAGATTGCTTGATTGCGTTGCTGTCTGCGTGATCACAGACTACTATCAGCACAGCAGTAATCTGTGTATCCCTGTGGGGTTAACAGGACACAGTACCTATCTCTGCGTCTTTACCTCAGCGACTCTGTGGTGTAACAGAGTTTGCTTATATCGCCATATAGCGCTGTGGCATTCCCGCTAGCGGCTCTGTGGATTAACAGAGTTCGCATTAACTGCCACAGCGCACTGCGGCATTTATTTTAGCGACTCTGCGGGATAACAGAGTTCGCTACTTACGCCATTTTACTAGCAGCAGGCTCTGCCTGCACGGTGGACACCGGGCTGCGAATGCACCTCTCTACATCTTACATTTGATGCGTTCCGCAGACCCTAACATAATCCTAGTGCCAGGTCTGGCTAGTAAAATGGTGGACGACCAGCGTCTACAGCAGTACATCCAGGAGCTGGAGGGTAGGTTGGCGGCTCTAGAGCGCACAACCTCAGCTGTGGATGTTACCGCAGTCACTGTTCAGGCTGCTAGCGTAGCTGCAGCCAGTTTGTCCTCTGCCACCTCTGCCCCTACATTGTCCCACCTCCCGCTTCCAGACAAGTTTGCTGGTGACAGCAAGTAATGTCGGGGATTCGTGAGTCAGTGCTCCATACACCTGGAGCTTCTGGCTGTACGTTTCCCCACGGATCGGGCACAAGTGGGCTTTGTGATAGCTCTTCTGTCGGGCAGAGCGTTGGAGTGGGCAACGTCGCTGTGGGAGTGCGAACAAATTACCTATATGCGAAGTTGAAGAAGTGCATGTTTGAGCAGGAGTCTTTACCTTTCCTGGGCTATATCATCTCCACCCAGGGATTGGCTATGGATCCTGCCAAACTACAGGCTGTAATGGATTGTCAAGAACCCCACTCCTTTAAAGCGGTGCAGTGCTTTATGGGGTTCATCAACTACTATCAACTACTATCGCGAATTCATTCCCCACTTCTCTACTAATGCCAACAGGAGTGTTGGCATTAACACATTGGCAGCCCCAATGTTCAGACTAAATTTCTGTTGACTGTTACCTATTGTGAATGGGTTTGAGATGAGTTCTGAGCAGAGGCTCCCTCTGGTGGTTACAAGCGGTACTAGTGAAGATTGTGAGGACTGGGAATCAGATGTTACTGACTGGTCTTATATAAGGGAGTCATTTTCCCATCAGGGTTGCCGGTGATCAATTGTTCTGGTCTGAATCCTTCATTCCAGTTTCCCTTGTAGCCTGCTGTGTCGTGTCTGCATCTCCTGCTACCAGATAAGATTTTTTCTTCTTTTGTGTTATTGCTATATTTTTGCATTTTGTCTTGCACTTCTTTGGGGGCCTTCTGGGTCCTCTCCGGGGGCTTCTGCCTTCTCAGTTTAGTTCAGCCACTGAGTTTTGTTCTTTTGCTTTTTCCAGTTTTTTCAGTGGCTGCTGTTTTGATTTTGTTACACCAGAGAGCTAATTTAGGTGGTAGAGGTCGTGTGATCTCAGGTGATTTTGAAATTAGTGGAGTTGGTGTTTTTCAGGGTTTTCTGGGATTGCAGTAAGTACCCTTCCTGTCCTTTTCTTTTTAGATAGTTTGGGCCCCAGCGTTTGCTCATTCTATTTTCTTTCTGTGTCAGTATTTCCTCTTGTCTAACCGCCATTACATGTTTGGGGGCTTTCTATTATCTTTGGGGTTCTGCTCCGGGGCAGATAGCTTTCCTATTTCTATCTTTAGGTGTAGTTAGTTTCTCAGGCTGTGACGAGGCGTCTAGGACCAACGTAGGAACGCTCCACGGCTGCCTCTAGTTGTGGTGGTTAGTCAGGGTACTGCAATCTCATAGATTCCAACTGCTCTGGTGTATTGCCTTTTTTTTTACCTGCACTCCTCAGCTACCGAAACATAACAGCATCACCGGCCAATAGAAAATTGTATGGTACTCACAGAAGGGAAAAAATATTGTGATAGAAAAAAGGTTGTCAGAGTTGTCAGAGATATTTTTCTGTTTGTTGCATTTTTTTTTTTTCCCTCTGTATCTCTGGGTGCTGGGGAGGATCTTTTCTCCCAATGGAGTTTGCACAGTTGTCTGGCCGTGTGGATCAGCTTGCCACTGAGGTTCGGAGTATTGCTATCTATCTTGCTGGGTTGCCTGTTGTGGAACCTAGGATCCCCATGCCAGATTTGTTTTTAGGGGATCGAGCTAAGTTTCAGAATTTCAAAAATAATTGTAAATTGTTTTTTGCCTTAAAATCTAAGTCCTCAGGAAACGCAGCGCAGCAGGTTCAAATTATCATCTCTCTCCTGCGCGGCGATCCTCAGGATTGGGCTTTTTCCCTGATACCTGGGGATCCTGTTTTGAGTGATGTTGATGCGTTTTTTCAGGCTTTGGGGTTATTGTACGATGAGCCTAATGTCACTGATCAAGCTGAAAAGCCTTGTTGGCATTAAATCAGGGGCTTGATGACGCTGAGTTATACTGTCAGAGATTCCGTAGGTGGGCAGTCCTGACCAAATGGAATGACGACGCTTTGGCGGCCCTTTTCCGGAAGGGTCTGTCAGATAATGTAAAGGATGTTATGGTGGGATTCCCTGTCCCCTCTGGTCTCAATGATTCTATGTCATTAGCGATTCAAATTGACAGACGTTTGCGTGAGCGGAGAAGTATGCGTGGAATGGTGTTGCCTTGTGAACCAGCTCCTGAAACCATGCAGTGTGATAGAGTGGTGTCTGGGGCACAGCGTCATGAGTTTCGAAAGCGCAATGGGTTATGTTTCTACTGTGGTGATGCCTCTCATGCTGTTTCAGTCTGCACTAAGCGGGGAAGACGTTTTGCACGCTCAGTTGTCTTGGGTAGTGTTCAGACTAAGTTTTTATTAACTGTCACACTGATATGCTCTCTGTCCTCATTTTCTGCTCAGGCTTTCGTTGATTCTGGAGCAGCTATTAACCTGATGGATTATGATTTTGCTAAACGTTGTGGGTTCCCCTTGATACCCTACAGAAGTCTATTCCCCTACTGGGGATCGATTCTACCCCTTTGGCTGAGAATAAACCCCAGTTTTCTACTCAGGTGATAATGAGGGTTGAACCTGATCACCAGGAGTGCTGCAAATTTTTGGTTCTATATAATCTGCATGACATTATCGTGCTGGGTTTCCCTTGGTTGCAGTCTCATAATCCTGTTTTGGATTGGAAGTCTGTGTCTGTGGCCAGTTGGGGCTGCCAATGTGTTAATACCAACACTCCTGTTTTTTCTGCCTCCCCCCTTGCCTCCCCATAGGAGCTATGACTGCGCTATTGAATTAGTGCCGGGTAGTAAATTCCCTAAAGGTCGCCTTTTTAACTTGTCTGTACCTGAACATGACGCTATGCGGTCTTATATCAAGGAATCTTTGGAGAAGGGTCATATCAGACCATCCTCTTCACCCTTAGGTGCCGGTTTTTCTTTGTGGCCAAAAAAGATGGTTCATTAAGGCCGTGTATTGATTATCGTCTCTTGAACAATATTACTGTGAAATATCAATACCCGTTACCCTTGATTTCTGACCTGTTTTCCAGGGTGAAAAACGCTACTTGGTTTACCAAGCTTGACCTCAGGGGGGCGTATAACCTTATTCGCATTAAGCACGGGGATGAATGGAAGACGGCATTCAATACCCCTGAAGGGCATTTTGAGTACCTAGTGATGCCCTTTGGGCTCACTAATGCTCCTTCCGTCTTCCAGTCCTTCATGAATGACATTTTCAGGGATTTTGTGGACAAATTTCTGATTGTTTATTTGGATGAAATCTTGATTTTTTCTAATGACTGGGACTCTCATGTGAAACATGTTCGAACTGTGTTCCAGATTTTGAGAGAGAATGCTCTGTATGTGAAGGGATCAAAGTGTCTTTTTGGCGTACAGAGGATCTCATTTCTGGGATTCATTTTGTCCCCATCTGTTATTGAAATGGACCCGGTCAAGGTTCAAGCCATCTGTGATTGGGTCCAACCTACTTCATTAAAGGCTCTTCAGAGATTTTTGGGTTTTGCCAATTTTTATCGTAAATTTATTGGTAATTTCTCGGTTATTGTTAAACCATTAACTGATTTGACCAGAAAGGGCTCTGATGTGGTGAATTGGCCTCCTGAGGCAGTCTCTGCATTTCAGGAACTTAAGCAGAGATTCACTTCTGCTCCTGTTCTACGGCAGCCTGATGTTTCTCTGCCATTTCAGGTGGAGGTTGATGCCTCTGAAATTGGGGCAGGTGCCGTTTTGTCCCAAAAAGATCCAGAGACCTCTAAAAGTAACCCTTGTGCTTTTTCTCTCGAAAATTTTCTCCTACTGAACGTAATTATGACGTGGGTAATCGGGAGTTATTGGCCATGAAGTGGGCTTTTGAAGAGTGGAGACATTGGCTGGAGGGAGCCAAACATCAGGTGGTGGTCCTTACGGACCATAAGAATCTGGTCTATCTGGAATCTGCCAAGCGACTCAATCCTAGACAGGCCAGGTGGGCCTTGTTTTTCACACGTTTTAATTTTGTGGTTTACTTTCTTCCTGGCACTAAGAATGTTAAGGCGGATGCCCTCTCGAGGAGTTTCCTTGCGGACTCTCCTGAGTTATCTGATCCTTCTGTTATTTTGAAAGAGGGTGTAGTTCTTTCCGCCATCTCGCCCAATTTGAGACTTGCTCTGGAGGGGTGTCAGGAGGATAGGCCCGAGCGCTGCCCTGTTGGAAAATTGTTTGTCCCGGACCAATGGAAAAAGAGTGTGATGTCTGAGATTCATTGTTCCGCATTGGCTGGGCATCCCAGAATTTTTGGTACCAGAGACTTGGTTAGTCGGTCCTTTTGGTGGCCTACCTTGTCTCGTGATGTCAGGGAATTTGTACAGTCCTGCGGGACTTGCTCTCGCTCCAAGCCTTGCTCTCGCTCTAGTGGTTTGTTGATGCCATTGCCTGTGCCCAAGAGACCATGGACCCATATCTCTATGGATTTCATTTCCGATCTTCCTGTTTCTCAGAGAATGACCACCATCTGGGTAATTTGTGATAGGTTTTCCAAAATGATACATCTTGTGCCATTACCTAAGTTGCCTTCCTCCTCTGAATTGGTGCCGTTGTTCCTTCAGCACGTGGTTCGTTTACACGGCATTCCTGAGAACATTGTGTCTGACAGAGGAGTCCAGTTTGTTTCCAAATTTTGGAGGACTTTTTGTTCTAAACTGGGTGTTCAATTGTCTTTCTCCTCGGCATTTCATCCTCAGACCAATGGTCAAACTGAGAGAACAAACCAGACATTGGAGACTTATTTTAGATGCTTTGTGTCTGCTGATCAGGATGACTGGGTCTCTTTTTTGCCTTTGGCTGAGTTTGCTCTTAATAATAGGGCTAGCTCTGCCACTTTGATGTCTCCGTTTTTCTGTAATTCTGGGTTTCACCCTCGATTTTCTTCAGGACAGACGGAGGCTTCTGTCTGTCCAGGTGTTGACTCTGTTGTTGAGCGTATGCAACAGATTTGGGACCAGGTAGTGGAGAGGTTGTCCCTCTCTCAGGAGAAGGCCCAGCGGTTTGCTAACCGGCATAGGACTGATGGTCCTCGGTTTAAAGTGGGGACTTGGTCTGGTTGTCCTCAAAGAATATTCCTATGAGAGTAGCATCTCCTAAATTTAAGCCTAGGTTCATTGGACCTTATAAGATCATAGAGATTATTAATCCTGTTTCTTTTCGTTTGCTTCTTCCAGGGACATTTAAGATCCATAACGTGTTCCACAAGTCCTTGTTGAAGAGGTTTGTTGAGCCAGTGGTTCCTGCTGCTGTGCCTCCTGACCCTGTTTTGGTTGAGGGCAATCTGGAGTATGTGGTTGAGAAAATATTGGATTCTCGTTTTTCTAGACGGAAACTCCAGTATTTGTTTAAATGGAGAGGTTATGGTCAGGAAGACAATTCTTGGGTGTTTGCTTCGGACATCCATGCTAGGAGACTTATCCGTGCGTATCATAGAACTCATCCTGACCGACCTGGTTGCTCAAATGAGGGTTCGGTGACCCCTCCTCAAGGGGGGGGTACTGTTGTGAATGGGTTTGAGATGAGTTCTGAGCAGAGGCTCCCTCTGGTGGTTACAAGCGGTACTAGTGAAGATTGTGAGGACTGGGAATCAGGTGTTACTGACTGGTCTTATATAAGGGAGTCATTTTCCCATCAGGGTTGCCGGTGATCAATTGTTCTGGTCTGAATCCTTCATTCCAGTTTCCCTTGTAGCCTGCTGTGTCGTGTCTGCATCTCCTGCTACCAGATAAGATTTTTTCTTCTTTTGTGTTATTGCTATATTTTTGCATTTTGTCTTGCACTTCTTTGTGGGCCTTCTGGGTCCCCTCCGGGGGCTTCTGCCTTCTCAGTTTAGTTCAGCCACTGAGTTTTGTTCTTTTGCTTTTTCCAGTTTTTTCAGTGGCTGCTGTTTTGATTTTGTTACACCAGAGAGCTAATTTAGGTGGTAGAGGTCGTGTGATCTCAGGTGATTTTGAAATTAGTGGAGTTGGTGTTTTTCAGGGTTTTCTGGGATTGCAGTAAGTACCCTTCCTGTCCTTTTCTTTTTAGATAGTTTGGGCCCCAGCGTTTGCTCATTCTATTTTCTTTCTGTGTCAGTATTTCCTCTTGTCTAACCGCCATTACATGTTTGGGGGCTTTCTATTATCTTTGGGGTTCTGCTCCGGGGCAGATAGCTTTCCTATTTCTATCTTTAGGTGTAGTTAGTTTCTCAGGCTGTGACGAGGCGTCTAGGACCAACGTAGGAACGCTCCACGGCTGCCTCTAGTTGTGGTGGTTAGTCAGGGTACTGCAATCTCATAGATTCCAACTGCTCTGGTGTATTGCCTTTTTTTTTTACCTGCACTCCTCAGCTACCGAAACATAACAGTTACCCTGATTTGCTCCCTGTCCACATTTTCTGCTCAGGCTTTTGTTGATTCGGGAGCAGCTATTAACCTGATGGATTTTGATTTTGCCAAACGTTGTGGGTTTCCCTTGATACCCCTACGGAAGTCTATTCCCCTACTGGGGATTGATTCTACCACTTTGGCTGAGAATAAACCCCAGTTTTTTACTCAGGTGATAATGAGGGTTGAACCTGATCATCAGGAGAGTTGCAAATTTTTGGTACTGTATAATCTGCATGACATTATTGTACTAGGTTTCCCTTGGTTGCAGTCTCATAATCCTGTTTTGGATTGGAAATCTGTGTCTGTAACCAGTTGGGGCTGCCAATGTGTTAATGCCAACACTCCTGTTTTTTCTGCCTCTCCCCAGGCTCAGGATGTTCCTGACTTTTTGACTGATTTTTCTGATGTGTTTAGCGAAAGTAAATCTGCATCCTTGCCCCCCCATAGGAGCTATGACTGTGCTATTGAATTAGTGCCTGGTAGTAAATTCCCTAAAGGTCGCCTTTTTAACTTGTCTGTACCTGAACATGACGCTATGCGGTCTTATATCAAGGAGTCATTGGAGAAGGGTCATATCAGACCATCCTCTTCACCCTTGGGTGCCGGTTTTTTCTTTGTGGCCAAAAAGGATGGTTCATTAAGGCTGTGTATTGATTATCGTCTCTTGAACAAGATCACTGTGAAATATCATTATCCGTTACCCTTGATTTCTGACCTGTTTTCCAGGGTGAAAAGTGCTACTTGGTTTACCAAACTTGACCTCAGGGGGGCGTATAACCTTATTCGCATTAAGCACGGGGATGAATGGAAGACGGCGTTTAATACCCGGAGGGGCATTTTGAGTACCTAGTGATGCCCTTTGGGCTCACTAATGCTCCTTCCGTCTTCCTGTCCTTCATGAATGACATTTTCAGGGATTTTGTGGATAAATTTCTGATTGTTTATTTGGATGATATCTTGATTTTTTCCAATGACTGGGACTCTCATGTGAAACATGTTCGGACTATGTTCCAGATTTTGAGAGAGAATGCTCTGTATGTGAAGGGATCAAAGTGTCTTTTTGGCGTACAGAGGATCTCATTTCTGGGATTCATTTTGTCTCCATCTGTTATTGAAATGGACCCGGTCAAGGTTCAGGCCATCTGTGATTGGGTCCAACCTACTTCATTAAAGGCTCTTCAGAGATTCTTGGGTATTGCCAATTTTTATCGTAAATGTATTGGTAATTTCTCTGTTATTGTTAAACCATTGACTGATTTGACCAAAAAGGGTTCTGATGTGGTGAATTGGCCTCCTGAGGCTGTCTCTGCTTTTCAGGAACTTAAGCAGAGATTCACTTCTGCTCCTGTTCTACGGCAGCCTGATGTTTCTCTGCCATTTCAGGTGGAGGATGATGCCTCTGAAATTGGGGCAGGTGCCGTTTTGTCCCAAAGAGATCCTGAGACCTCTAAAAGTAATCCTTGTGCCTTTTTCTCTCGAAAATTTTCTCCAACTGAACGAAATTATGACGTGGGTAATGGGGAGTTATTGGCCATGAAGTGGGCTTTTGAAGAGTGGAGACATTGGCTGGAGGGAGCCAAACATCAGGTGGTGGTCCTCACAGACCATAAGAACTGGTTTATCTGGAATCAGCCAAGCGACTTAATCCTAGACAGGCCAGGTGAGCCTTGTTTTTCACACGTTTTAATTTTGTGGTTTCCTTTCTTCCTGGCACTAAGAATGTTAAGGTGGATGCCCTCTCAAGGAGTTTCCTTGCGGACTCTCCTGAGTTATCTGATCCTGCTGTTATTTTGAAAGAGGGTGTAGTTCTTTCCGCCATCTCGCCCAATTTGAGACTGGCTCTGGAAGGGTGTCAGGAGGATAAACCCGAGCGCTGCCCTATTGGGAAATTGTTTGTCTCAGACCGGTGGAAAAAGAGTGTGATGTCTGAGATTCATTGTTCCGGGTTGGCCGGTCATCCCGGAATTTTTGGTACCAGAGACTTGGTGAGTCGGTCCTTTTGGTGGCCTACTTTGTCTCGTGATGTCAGGGAGTTTGTGCAGTCCTGTGGGACTTGCTCTCGCTCCAAGCCTTGCTCTCGCTCTAGTGTTTTTTTGATGCCATTGCCTGTGCCCAAGAGACCATGGACCCATATCTCTATGGATTTTATTTCCGATCTCCCTGTTTCTCAGAGAATGACCGTTATCTGGGTGATTTGTGATAGGTTTTCCAAGATGATACATCTTGTACCATTACCTAAGTTGCCTTCCTCCTCCGAATAGGTGCCTTTTTTCCTTCAGCACGTGGTTCTGTTACACGGCATTCCTGAGAACATTGTGTCTGACAGAGGAGTCCAGTTTGTTTCCAAATTTTGGAGGACTTTTTGTTCTAAACTGGGTGTTCAATTGTCTTTCTCCTCGGCATTTCATCCTCAGACCAATGGTCAAACTGAGATAACAAACCAGACATTGGAGACTTATCTTAGATGCTTTGTGTCTGCTGATCAAGATGACTGGGTCTCTTTTTTGCCTTGGGCTGAGTTTGCTCTTAATAATAGGGCTAGCTCTGCCACTTTGATGTCTCCATTTTTCTGCAATTTTGGGTTTCACCCTCGATTTTCTTCGGGACAGACGGAGGCTTGTGTCTGTCCGGGTGTTGACTCTGTTGTGGAGCGTATGCAGCAGATTTGGGACCAGGTAGTGGAGAGATTGTCCCTCTCTCAGGAGAAGGCCCAGCGGTTTGCCAACCGGCATAGGACTGATGGTCCTCGGTTTAAAGTGGGTGACTTGGTCTGGTTGTCCTCAAGAAATATCCCTATGAGAGTTGCATCTCCTAAGTTTAAGCCTAGGTTCATTGGACCTTATAAGATCATGGAGATTCTTAATCCTGTTTCCTTTCGTTTACTTCTTCCAGAGACATTTAAGATCCATAACGTGTTCCACAAGTCCTTATTGAAGAGGTTTGTCGAGCCAGTGGTTCCTATGGCTGTGCCTCCTGACCCTGCTTTGGTTGAGGGAAATCTGGAGTATGTGGTTGAGAAAATATTGGATTCTCGTTTTTCTAGACGGAAACTCCAGTATTTGGTTAAGTAGAGAGGTTATGGTCAGGAGGACAATTCTTGGGTGTTTGCTTCGGACATCCATGCTAGGAGACTGATCTGTGCGTATCACTGAGCTCATCCTGACCGACCTGGTTGCACAAATGAGGGTTCGGTGACCCCTCCTCAAGGGGGGGTACTGTTGTGAATTTTTTGGAAATGAATTCTGAGCTGAAGCTCCCTCTGGTGGCTACAAACAGTACTGAACCATTCAATGAGGATTGGCAATCAGGATTCACAGACTGGCTTGATATAAGGGAGGTTCCCTCCCATCATGGTTGCCGGTGATCAATTGTTCTTGTCTCAACTGTGGTTCCTGGTTCACTTGGAAGCTTACTGAGTCTTGCCTCTTCTTCTGCTTTCAGATAAGATATTTTCTGTTTTTGTTTTTGTGCTTACCACTTGCATATTCCTCTGCATTTCTGTGAGGTTAGCCAGGTTCCCCCCCTGGGGGCTTGGGTTCCTCTCAGTTCCTCTGGAGCCATTGTTATTTGTTCATTTGCCTTTTCCAGTTTTTTCAGTGGCTGCGGCTTAGTTTTGTTACACCAGAGAACTGATTTAGGTGGTAGAGGTCGTGTGATCTCAGGTGTTTTTGCAATCAGTGGAGTTGGTATTTTTTAGGGTTTTTTTGGATTGCAGTGAGTATCCTTTCTATCCTTTTCTGTCTAGGCAGATTGGGCCCCAGCGTTTGCTCATACTATTTTCTGTCCGTGTCTGTATTTCCTCTTGTCTAACCACCATTACATGTTTGGCGGCTTCCTATGTTCTTTGGGGATCTGCTCCGGGCAGATAGCTTTCCTCTTTCTATCTTTAGGTGTAGTTAATCTCTCAGGCTGTGACGAGATGTCTAGGACCAACGTAGGAACGCTCCACGGCTGCCTTTAGTTGTTGTGGTTAGTCAGGGTACTGCAATCCAATAGATTCCAAACTGTCTGGTGTATTGCCGTTTTTGCCTGCTCTCCTCAGCTACCGAAACATAACAGTATCACCGGCCTAACTGAAAATTGTATGGTACTCACAGAAGGGAAAAATAGTGTGGAAAGAAAAAAGTTGTCAGAGTTGTCAGAGATTTTTTTTTTTTTTCCTGTTTCTTGCATTTTTTCCCTCTTTTTCTCTGGGTGCTGAGGAGGATTTTTTTTTCTCTCAATGGAGCTTGCACAGCTGTCTGGCCGTGTGGATCAGCTTGCCACTGAGGTTCGGAGTATTGCTGTCTATCTTGCTGGTTTGCCGGTTGTGGAACCTAGGATTTCCATGCCAGATTTGTTTTTGGGAGATCGGGCCAAATTTCTGAATTTCAAAAATAACTGTAAGTTGTTTTTTGCCTTAAAGCCTAAGTCCTCAGGGAACGCAGCACAGCAGGTTCAAATTGTCATCTCTCTCCTGCGCGGCGATCCTCAGGATTGGGCTTTTTCCCTGACACCTGGGGACCCTGTTTTGAGTGATGTTGATGCATTTTTTCTGGCTCTGGGGTTATTGTACGATGAGCCTAATGTCACTGATCAAGCTGAAAGAACCTGGTTGGCATTAAATCAGGGGCTTGAGGACGCTGAGTTGTACTGTCAGAAATTCCAAAAATGGGCAGTCCTAACCAAATGGAATGATGATGCTTTGGCAGCCCTTTTTTGGAAGGGGCTGTCAGAGAATGTAAAAGATGTTATGGTGGGTTTCCCTGCTCCCTCTGGTCTCAATGATTCTATGTCATTAGCGATTCAAATTGACAGACGTTTGCGTGAGCGTAGAGGTATGCGTGGAATAGTGTTGCCTTGTGAGCCAGCTTCTAAACCCATGCAGTGTGATAGAGTGGCTTCTGGGGCACAGCGTCATGAGTTTCGAAAACGCAATGGGTTATGTTTCTATTGTGGTGACGCCTCTCATGCTATTTCTGTCTGCCCTAAGCGGGGAAGACGTTTTACACGCTCAGTTGTCTTGGGTAGTGTTCAGACTAAATTTCTGTTAACTGTTACCCTGATTTGCTCCCTGTCCACATTTTCTGCTCAGGCTTTTGTTGATTCGGGAGCAGCTATTAACCTGATGGATTTTGATTTTGCCAAACGTTGTGGGTTTTCCTTGATACCCCTACGGAAGTCTATTCCCCTACTGGGGATTGATTCTACTCCTTTGGCTGAGAATAAACCCCAGTTTTCTACTCAGGTGATAATGAGGGTTGAACCTGATCATCAGGAGAGTTGCAAATTTTTGGTACTGTATAATCTGCATGACATTATTGTACTAGGTTTCCCTTGGTTGCAGTCTCATAATCCTGTTTTGGATTGGAAATCTGTGTCTGTAACCAGTTGGGGCTGCCAATGTGTTAATGCCAACACTCCTGTTTTTTCTGCCTCTCCCCAGTCTCAGGTTGTTCCTGACTTTTTGACTGATTTTTCTGATGTGCTTAGCGAAAGTAAATCTGCATCCTTGCCCCCCATAGGAGCTATGACTGCGTTATTGAATTAGTGCCTGGTAGTAAATTCCCTAAAGGTCGCCTTTTTAACTTGTCTGTACCTGAACATGACGCTATGCGGTCTTATATCAAGGAGTCATTGGAGAAGGGTCATATCAGACCATCCTCTTCACCCTTGGGTGCCGGTTTTTACTTTGTGGCCAAAAAGGATGGTTCATTAAGGCTGTGTATTGATTATCGTCTCTTGAACAAGATCACTGTGAAATATCAATATCCGTTACCCTTGATTTCTGACCTGTTTTCCAGGGTGAAAAGTGCTACTTGGTTTACCAAACTTGACCTCAGGGGGCGTATAACCTTATTCGCATTAAGCACGGGGATGAATGGAAGACGGCGTTTAATACCCCAGAGGGACATTTTGAGTACCTAGTGATGCCCTTTGGGCTCACTAATGCTCCTTCCGTCTTCCTGTCCTTCATGAATGACATTTTCAGGGATTTTGTGGATAAATTTCTGATTGTTTATTTGGATGATATCTTGATTTTTTCCAATGACTGGGACTCTCATGTGAAACATGTTCGGACTGTGTTCCAGATTTTGAGAGAGAATGCTCTGTATGTGAAGGGATCAAAGTGTCTTTTTGGCGTACAGAGGATCTCATTTCTGGGATTCATTTTGTCTCCATCTGTTATTGAAATGGACCCGGTCAAGGTTCAGGCCATCTGTGATTGGGTCCAACCTACTTCATTAAAGGCTCTTCAGAGATTCTTGGGTTTTGCCAATTTTTATCGTAAATTTATTGGTAATTTCTCTGTTATTGTTAAACCATTGACTGATTTGACCAAAAAGGGTTCTGATGTGGTGAATTGGCCTCCTGAGGCAGTCTCTGCGTTTCAGGAACTTAAGCAGAGATTCACTTCTGCTCCTGTTCTACGGCAGCCTGATGTTTCTCTGCGATTTCACGTGGAGGTTGATGCCTCTGAAATTGGGGCAGGTGCCGTTTTGTCCCAAAGAGATCCTGAGACCTCTAAAAGTAACCATTGTGCTTTTTTCTCTCGAAAATTTTCTCCAACTGAACGTAATTATGACGTGGGTAATCGGGAGTTATTGGCCATGAAGTGGGCTTTTGAAGAGTGGAGACATTGGCTGGAGGGAGCCAAACATCAGGTGGTGGTCCTCACAGACCATAAGAATCTGGTTTATCTGGAATCAGCCAAGCAACTTAATCCTAGACAGGCTGTTAGGGGTCGAGTTCCCGCTTCTGCACAAGGGGAATCTCGAGCCATTCCGGCTGCGGTCTCCCATTCGTCTCCGGCCGCAGTGGACTCTGCTCAGCTTAGACGTCGGTCCCAGCGTCTCACCCAGTCTGGCAGTGTGCAGAGGATTACTGCTGCTCCTCCAGACTCTGCTATTGTGGCCAGTACTGGTTAGCGGCAAGCAGACGTCTTTAGGACAAAGTCCTTGTTTTTCCCTTCTCAGCATGCCCAGGGTGAGATCTCTCATTGGAGATCAGGGGTCACATGCTCAGGTACTTCAGCAGCTCCTATTGGTCTGCCAGGAAGGTCCTGTGACTACTGGTGTTCTGGAACAAGTTTCATTGGTCCTTGTTTCTGGCAGGTCCTGTAGCTGTTATTATAAAAGGGTGGCAATGCTGAGCCGCCAATCGCTAGTATCATCCATTATATGCTTTGCGCCAGTGTGGTCATGCGTGTGTGTGGTTAGGGCTCCGGCTGAAATAAGCCCCTAGAATACCGACTTAATCGGTGAGGAGTTTGGTGTGCTAGCTGGTCAGGGTCGGTGTCCTAGATGCCCTAGATTACCGGCATAACCGGTGAGGAGTTTGATTGCCGTATTCAGGGTCTGGCGTTCAGACGCCATAGATTGCGGGTGACTCCCGCGAGGACATTAGCGCATGATCATGTTCTATGTTTGCATAACACTTAACTGTGTACCTGGGTGCCTGACAGGACACAGAACTTTTTCTCAGCGGCTCTGTGACGTAACAGGGTTCGCTTTCATCGCTAGACAGCGCTCTAGCGTGTTTATTTTGCGACTCAGTTGTGTTCAGTGAGTTCGCACACATCGCCATATTGCGCTGCGGCACTCCTTCTAGCGGCTCTGTGAAATAACAGAGTTTGCACATATTGCCACAGCGCATTGCGGTGTTTATTTTGGCGACTGCGGGATAACAGAGTTTGCGTCTTGCGCCATTTTACTAGCAGCAGGTTCCGCCTGCACGGTGGACCCCGGGCTGCGAACGCATCTCTCTACCTCATATATTTGGTGGGTTCCACAGACCCTAACACAGGCCAGGTGGGCCTTGTTTTTCACACGTTTTAATTTTGTGGTTTCCTTTCTTCCTGGCACTAAGAATGTTAAGGCGGATGCCCTCTCAAGGAGTTTCCTTGCGGACTCTCCTGAGTTATCTGATCCTGCTGTTATTTTGAAAGAGGGCGTAGTTCTTTCCGCCATCTCGCCCAATTTGAGACTGGCTCTGGAAGGGTGTCAGGAGGATAAACCCGAGCTCTGCCCTATTGGGAAATTGTTTGTCTCAGACCGGTGGAAAAAGAGTGTGATGTCTGAGATTCATTGTTCTGCATTGGCTGGTCATCCCGGAATTTTTTAGTACCAGAGACTTGGTGAGTCGGTCCTTTTGGTGGCCTACTTTGTCTCTTGACGTCAGGGAGTTTGTGCAGTCCTGTGGGACTTGCTCTCGTTCCAAGCCTTGCTCTCGCTCTAGTGGTTTGTTGATGCCATTGCCTGTGCCCAAGAGACCATGGACCCATATCTCTATGGATTTTATTTCCGACCTCCCTGTTTCTCAGAGAATGACCGTTATCTGGGTGATTTGTGATACGTTTTCCAAGATGATACATCTTGTGCCATTACCTAAGTTGCCTTCCTCCTCCGAATTGGTGCCTTTTTTCCTTCAGCACGTGGTTCGGTTTACACGGCATTCCTGAGAACATTGTGTCTGACAGAGGAGTCCAGTTTGTTTCCAGAGTTTGGAGGACTTTTTGTTCTAAACTTGGTGTTCAATTGTCTTTCTCCTCTGCTTTTCATCCTCAGACCAATGGACAAACTGAGAGAACAAACCAGACATTGGAGACTTATCTGAGATGCTTTGTGTCTGCTGATCAAGATGACTGGGTCTCTTTTTTGCCTTTGGCTGAGTTTGCTCTTAATAATAGGGCAAGCTCTGCCACTTTGATGTCTCCATTTTTCTGCAATTTTGGGTTTCACCCTCGATTTTCTTTGGGACAGACGGAGGCTTCTGTCTGTCCGGGTGTTGACTCTGTTGTGGAGCGTATGCAGCAGATTTGGGACCAGGTAGTGGAGAGGTTGTCCCTCTCTCAGGTGAAGGCCCAGCGGTTTGCCAACCGGCATAGGACTGATGGTCCTCGGTTTAAAGTGGGGGACTTGGTCTGGTTGTCCTCAAGAAATATCCCTATGAGAGTTGCATCTCCTAAGTTTAAGCCTAGTTTCATTGGACCTTATAAGATCATGGAGATTCTTAATCCTGTTTCCTTTCGTTTACTTCTTCCAGGGACTTTTAAGATCCATAACGTGTTCCACAAGTCCTTATTGATGAGGTTTGTCGAGCCAGTGGTTCCTATGGCTGCGCCTCCTGACCCTGTTTTGGTTGAGGACAATCTGGAGTACGTGGTTGAGAAAATATTGGATTCTCGTTTTTCTAGATGGAAACTCCAGTATTTGGTTAAGTGGAGAGGTTATGGTCAGGAGGACAATTCTTGGGTGTTTGCTTCGGACATCCATGCTAGGAGACTGATCCGTGCGTTTCACAGAGCTCATCCTGACCGACCTGGTTGCACAAATGAGGGTGCCGTGACCTCTCCTCAAGGGGGGGGCACTGTTATGAATGTTTTAGAAATGAATTCTGAGCTGAAGCTCCCTCTGGTGGTTACAAACAGTACTGAACCATTCAATGAGGATAGGCAATCAGGAATTCCAGACTGGCTGGATATAAGGGAGGTTTACCCCCATCATGGTTGCTGGTGATCAATTGTTCCTGTCTCAATGTTGTTTCCTGGTTCACTTGGAAGCTTGCTGAGTCTTGCCTCTTCTCCTGCTCTCAGATAAGATATTTTCTGTTTTTTGTTTTTGTGCTTGCCATTTGCATTTTTCTCTGCATTTCTGTGAGGTTGGCCAGGTTTCCCCTTGGGCCCCTCTCGGTTCCTCTGGAGCCACTGTTGTTTGTTCATTTGCCTTCTCCAGTTTTTTCAGTGGCTGCGGCTGAGTTTTGTTACACCAGAGAACTAATTTAGGTGGTAGAGGTCGTGTGATCTCAGGTGTTTTTGCAATTAGCAGCGTTGGCTTTTTTTTAGGGTTTTTTTGGATTGCAGTAAGTATCCTTCCTATCCGTTTCTGTCTAGCCAGATTGGGCCCCAACGTTTGCTCATACTATTTTCTGTCTGTGTCTGTATTTCCTCTTCTCTAACCGCCATTACATGTTTGGGGGCTTCCTATGTTCTTTGGGGATCTGCTCCGGGGCAGATATCTTTCCTCTTTCTATCTTTAGGTGTAGTTATCCTCTCAGGCTGTGACGAGGGCTCTAGGACCAACGTAGGAACGCTCCACGGCTGCCTTTAGTTGTGGTGGTTAGTCAGGGTACTGCAATCCAGTAGATTCCAACCTCTCTGGTGTATTGCCGTTTTTGCCTGCTCTCCTCAGCTACCAAAACATAACAGTATCACCGGCCCAACTGAAAATTGTATGGTACTCACAGAAGGGAAAAATAGTGTGGAAACAAAAAAGGTTGTCAGAGTTGTCAGAGATTTTTTTTTTTCTGTTTGTTGCATTTTTCCCTCTTTTTCTCTGGGTGCTGAGGAGGATTTTTTTTTTCTCAATGGAGTTTGCACAGTTGTCTGGCCGTGTGGATCAGCTTGCCACTGAGGTTCGGAGTATTGCTACCTTTCTTGCTAGGTTGCCAGTTGTGGAACCCAGATCCCATGCCAGATTTGTTTTTGGGGGATCGAGCTAAATTTCTGAATTTCAAAAATAACTGTAAGTTGTTTTTTGCCTTAAAACCTAAGTCCTCAGGGAACGCAGCACAGCAGGTTCAAATTGTCATCTCTCTCCTGCACGGCAATCCTCAGGATTGGGCTTTTTCCCTGACACCTGGGGACCCTGTTTTGAGTAATGTTGATGCATTTTTTCTGGCTCTGGGGTTATTGTACGATGAACCTAATGTCACTGATCAAGCTGAAAAAACCTTGTTGGCATTAAATCAGGGGCTTGAGGACGCTGAATTGTACTGTCAGAAATTCTGAAAGTGGGCAGTCCTGACCAAATGGAATGATGATGCTTTGGCAGCCCTTTTTCGGAAGGGTCTGTCAGAGAATGTAAAAGATGTTATGGTGGGTTTCCCTGCTCCCTCTGGTCTCAGTGATTCTATGTCATTAGCGATTCAAATTGACAGACGTTTGCGTGAGCGTAGAAGTATGTGTGGAATAGTGTTGCCTTGTGAACCAGCTTCTGAACCCATGCAGTGTGATAGAGTGGCTTCTGGGGCACAGCGTCATGAGTTTCAAAAACGCAATGGGTTATGTTTCTACTGTGGTGATGCCTCTCATGCTATTTCAGTCTGCCCTAAGCGGGGAAGACGTTTTGCACGCTCAGTTGTCTTGGGTAGTGTTCAGACTAAATTTCTGTTGACTGTTACCCTGATTTGCTCCCTGTCCACATTTTCTGCTCAGGCTTTTGTTGATTCGGGAGCAGCTATTGACCTGATGGATTTTGATTTTGCTAAACGTTGTGGGTTTCCCTTGATGCCCCTACGGAAGTCTATTCCCCTACTGGGGATTGATTCTACCCCTTTGGCGGAGAATAAACCCCAATTTTCTACTCAGGTGATAATGAGGGTTGAACCTGATCATCAGGAGAGTTGCAAATTTTTGGTGTTGTATAATCTGCATGACATTATTGTACAAGAAAAGGGGAAGAAGCCAGCGCCGCACGTGGTCAGAATGAAATACATTAAGTGCATCTGCACATATTAGTTTCTAACTGTTTTTTTAAAAATGAGACAATTGGCAAATAATTGATCAATTCTCTGAGCCACCCCGCCACGACAAGGCATTCTCATATGGGGCAGTCCTACTCTACGTTTTCTATTTTCGCTGTGCCATTGTGGCCTCCTAAATATAAAAAAAAAAAAAACTGCAAAAATAAGACTGCAAATAAACTGCAAAAGTACCTGAAGCATTGCTGAATCACTCCCATGGTGCCAGTAAGGCAAGCACGGGTAAAAGCCGACCAGGTCCAAAGATGGACATTTCAGATCTGACCTCCACACTTGCCAAACCAGCAACCACAGATGAAGGGTGAAACAGGCCCAGACACAGGTGCACAATTACACAGAGCCTGAGGCAGGGCAGGGCTGCTGTATGTGTGTACAGCAGCCTAGGTCAATCACAAAAAGAAAAAAAACAGATAAAATAGCCTGCATAACCCGGCGCGCACGGCAACAAGTGGTGGTCAGCTACGTACCAATATCGAACAAGAAAAGGGGAAGAAGCCAGCGCCGCACGTGGTCAGAATGAAATACATTAAGTGCATCTGACATATTAGTTTCTGTTTTTTTAAAAATGAGACATTTGGCAAATAATTGATCAATTCTCTGAGCCACCCCGCCACGACAAGGCATTCTCATATGGGGCAGTCCTACTCTACGTTTTCTATTTTCGCTGTGCCATTGTGGCCTCCTAAATATAAAAAAAAAAAAAACTGCAAAAATAAGACTGCAAATAAACTGCAAAAGTACCTGAAGCATTACTGAATCACTCCCATGGTGCCAGTAAGGCAAGCACGGGTAAAAGCTGACCAGGTCCAAAGATGGACATTTCAGATCTGACCTCCACACTTGCCAAACCAGCAACCACAGATGAAGGGTGAAACAGGCCCAGACACAGGTGCACAATTACACAGAGCCTGAGGCAGGGCAGGGCTGCTGTATGTGTGTACAGCAGCCTAGGTCAATCACAAAAAGAAAAAAAACAGATAAAATAGCCTGCATAACCCGGCGCGCACGGCAACAAGTGGTGGTCAGCCACGTACCAATATCGAACAAGAAAAGGGGAAGAAGCCAGCGCCGCACGTGGTCAGAATGAAATACATTAAGTGCATCTGTACATATTAGTTTCTAACTGTTTTTTTAAAAATGAGACAATTGGCAAATAATTGATCAATTCTCTGAGCCACCCCGCCACGACAAGGCATTCTCATATGGGGCAGTCCTACTCTACGTTTTCTATTTTCGCTGTGCCATTGTGGCCTCCTAAATATAAAAAAAAAAAAAAACTGCAAAAATAAGACTGCAAATAAACTGCAAAAGTACCTGAAGCATTGCTGAATCACTCCCATGGTGCCAGTAAGGCAAGCACGGGTAAAAGCTGACCAGGTCCAAAGATGGACATTTCAGATCTGACCTCCACACTTGCCAAACCAGCAACCACAGATGAAGGGTGAAACAGGCCCAGACACAGGTGCACAATTACACAGAGCCTGAGGCAGGGCAGGGCTGCTGTATGTGTGTACAGCAGCCTAGGTCAATCACAAAAAGAAAAAAAACAGATAAAATAGCCTGCATAACCCGGCGCGCACGGCAACAAGTGGTGGTCAGCCACGTACCAATATCGAACAAGAAAAGGGGAAGAAGCCAGCGCCGCACGTGGTCAGAATGAAATACATTAAGTGCATCTGTACATATTAGTTTCTAACTGTTTTTTTAAAAATGAGACAATTGGCAAATAATTGATCAATTCTCTGAGCCACCCCGCCACGACAAGGCATTCTCATATGGGGCAGTCCTACTCTACGTTTTCTATTTTCGCTGTGCCATTGTGGCCTCCTAAATATAAAAAAAAAAAAAACTGCAAAAATAAGACTGCAAATAAACTGCAAAAGTACCTGAAGCATTGCTGAATCACTCCCATGGTGCCAGTAAGGCAAGCACGGGTAAAAGCCGACCAGGTCCAAAGATGGACATTTCAGATCTGACCTCCACACTTGCCAAACCAGCAACCACAGATGAAGGGTGAAACAGGCCCAGACACAGGTGCACAATTACACAGAGCCTGAGGCAGGGCAGGGCTGCTGTATGTGTGTACAGCAGCCTAGGTCAATCACAAAAAGGAAAAAAACAGATAAAATAGCCTGCATAACCCGGCGCGCACAGCAACAAGTGGTGGTCAGCCACGTACCAATATCGAACAAGAAAAGGGGAAGAAGCCAGCGCCGCACGTGGTCAGAATGAAATACATTAAGTGCATCTGCACATATTAGTTTCTGTTTTTTTTTCTTTCTTATAATTGACTTAGGCTGCTGTACATACATACAGCAGCCCTGCCCTGCCCCAGGCTATATGTAATTGTGCACCTGTGCCTGTGCCTGTTTCACTTTTTATCTGTGGTTGCTGGTTTGGCGAATGTGGAGGTCAGATCTGACATGTCCATCCCTGGACCTGGTCGGCCTTTACCTGCATCTGTCTTACTGGCACCATGGGGGTGATTCAGCAATGCTTCAGGTACTTTTGCAGTTTTTGCAGTCTTGCTTCTGCAGTTTTTTTGCAGTTATGCTTTTAATAATTTCAGGAGGCCGTAATGGCACATTGAAAATGGAAAACATAGAGTAGGTACTGCCCCATATGAGAATGCCTTGTCGTGGCGGGGTAGCTCAAAGAATTGATCAATTATTTGCTAAATGTCTCAATTTTAAAAAACAGTTAGAATATACATGTGCAGATGCACTTAAATTATTTCATGCTGATCATGTGCGGCGCTGGCTTTCCCCCTTTTTTTATGACATTATTGTACTAGGTTTCCCTTGGTTACAGTCTCATAATCCTGTTTTGGATTGGAAATCTGTGTCTGTAACCAGTTGGGGCTGCCAATGTGTTAATGCCAACACTCCTGTTTTTTCTGCCTCTCCCCAGGCTCAAGATGTTCCTGACTTTTTGACTGATTTTTCTGATGTGTTTAGCGAAAGTAAATCTGCATCCTTGCCCCCCATTAGGAGCTATGACTGCGCTATTGAATTAGTGCCTGGTAGTAAATTCCCTAAAGGTTGCCTTTTTAACTTGTCTGTACCTGAACATGACGCTATGCGGTATTATATCAAGGAGTCATTGGAGAAGGGTCATATCAGACCATCCTCTTCACCCTTGGGTGCCGGTTTTTTCTTTGTGGCCAAAAAGGATGGTTCATTAAGGCCGTGTATTGATTATCATCTCTTGAACAATATCACTGTGAAATATCAATATCCGTTACCCTTGATTTCTGACCTGTTTTCCAGTGTGAAAAGTGCTACTTGGTTTACCAAGCTTGACCTCAGGGGGGCGTATAACCTTATTCGCATTAAGCACAGGGATGAATGGAAGACGGCGTTTAATACCCCAGAGGGGCATTTTGAGTACCTAGTGATGCCCTTTGGGCTCACTAATGCTCCTTCCGTCTTCCAATCCTTCATGAATGACATTTTCAGGGATTTTGTGGATAAATTTCTGATTGTTTATTTGGATGATATCTTGATTTTTTCCAATGACTGGGACTCTCATGTGAAACATGTTCGGACTGTGTTCCAGATTTTGAGAGAGAATGCTCTGTATGTGAAGGGATCAAAGTGTCTTTTTGGCGTACAGAGGATCTCATTTCTGGGATTCATTTTGTCTCCATCTGTTATTGAAATGGACCCGGTCAAAGTTTAGGCCATCTGTGATTGGGTCCAACCTACTTCATTAAAGGCTCTTCAGAGATTCTTGGGTTTTGCCAATTTTTATCGTAAATTTATTGGTAATTTCTCTGTTATTGTTAAACCATTGACTGATTTGACCAAAAAGGGTTCTGATGTGGTGAATTGGCCTCCTGAGGCAGTCTCTGCGTTTCAGGAACTTAAACAGAGATTCACTTCTGCTCCTGTTCTACGGCAGCCTGATGTTTCTCTGCCATTTCAGGTGGAGGTTGATGCCTCTGAAATTGGGGCAGGTGCCGTTTTGTCCCAAAGAGATCCTGAGACCTCTAAAAGTAACCCTTGTGCTTTTTTCTCTCGAAAATTTTCTCCAACTGAACGTAATTATGACGTGGGTAATCGGGAGTTATTGGCCATGAAGTGGGCTTTTGAAGAGTGGAGACATTGGATGGAGGGAGCCAAACATCAGGTGGTGGTCCTCACAGACCATAAGAATCTGGTTTATCTGGAATCAGCCAAGCGACTTAATCCTAGACAGGCCAGGTGGGCCTTGTTTTTCACACGTTTTAATTTTGTGGTTTCCTTTCTTCCTGGCATTAAGAATGTTAAGGCGGATGCCCTCTCGAGGAGTTTCCTTGCGGACTCTCCTGAGTTATCTGATCCTGCTGTTATTTTGAAAGAGGGTGTAGTTCTTTCCGCCATCTCGCCCAATTTGAGACTGGCTCTGGAAGGGTGTCAGGAGGATAAACCCGAGCGCAGCCCTGTTGGGAAATTGTTTGTCCCAGACCAGTGGAAGAAGAGTGTGATGTCTGAGATTCATTGTTCCACGTTGGCCGGTCATCCCGGAATTTTTGGTATCAGAGACTTGGTGAGTCGGTCCTTTTGGTGGCCTACTTTGTCTTGTGACGTCAGGGAGTTTGTGCAGTCCTGTGGGACTTGCCCTCGCTCCAAGCCTTGCTCTCGCTCTAGTGGTTTGTTGATGCCATTGCCTGTGCCCAAGAGACCATGGACCCATATCTCTATGGATTTTATTTCCAACCTCCCTGTTTGTCAGAGAATGACCGATATCTGGGTGATTTGTGATAGGTTTTCCAAGATGATACATCTTGTGCCATTACCTAAGTTGCCTTCCTCCTCCGAATTGGTGCCTTTGTTCCTTCAGAACGTGGTTCGGTTACATGGCATTCCTGAGAACATTGTGTCTGACAGAGGAGTCCAGTTTGTTTCCAGATTTTGGAGGACTTTTTGTTCTAAACTTGGTGTTCAATTGTCCTTCTCCTCTGATTTTCATCCTCAGACCAATGGACAAACTGAGAGAGCAAACCAGACATTGGAGACTTATCTGAGATGCTTTGTGTCTGCTGATCAAGATGACTGGGTCTCTTTTTTGCCTTTGGCTGAGTTTGCTCTTAATAATAGGGCAAGCTCTGCCACTTTGATGTCTCCATTTTTCTGCAATTTTGGGTTTCACCCTCGATTTTCTTTGGGACAGACGGAGGCTTCTGTCTGTCCGGGTGTTGACTCTGTTGTGGAGCGTATGCAGCAGATTTGGGACCAGGTAGTGGAGAGGTTGTCCCTCTCTCAGGTGAAGGCCCAGTGGTTTGCCAACCGGCATAGGACTGATGGTCCTCGTTTAAAGTGGGGGACTTGGTCTGGTTGTCCTCAAGAAATATCCCTATGAGAGTTGCATCTCCTAAGTTTAAGCCTAGGTTCATTGGACCTTATAAGATCATGGAGATTCTTAATCCTGTTTCCTTTCGTTTACTTCTTCCAGGGACTTTTAAGATCCATAATGTGTTCCACAAGTCCTTATTGAAGAGGTTTGTCGAGCCAGTGGTTCCTATGGCTGCGCCTCCTGACCCTGTTTTGGTTGAGGGCAATCTGGAGTACGTGGTTGAGAAAATATTGGATTCTCATTTTTCTAGACGGAAACTCCAGTATTTGGTTAAGTGGAGAGGTTATGGTCAGGAGGACAATTCTTGGGTGTTTGCTTCGGACATCAATGCTAGGAGACTGATCCGTGCGTTTCACAGAGCTCATCCTGACCGACCTGGTTGCACAAATGAGGGTTCGGTAACCTCTCCTCAAGGGGAGGGCACTGTTATGAATGTTTTAGAAATGAATTCTGAGCTGAAGCTCCCTCTGGTGGTTACAAACAGTACTGAACCATTCAATGAGGATAGGCAATCAGGAATTCCAGACTGGCTGGATATAAGGGAGGTTTACCCCCATCATGGTTGCTGGTGATCAATTGTTCCGGTCTCAACGTTGTTTCCTGGTTCACTTGGAAGCTTGCTGAGTCTTGCCTCTTCTCCTGCTCTCAGATAAGATATTTTCTGTTTTTTTTTTTGTGCTTGCCATTTGCATTTTTCTCTGCATTTCTGTGAGGTTGGCCAGGTTCCCCTCCCGGGGGGCTTGGGCCCCTCTCGGTTCCTCTGGAGCCACTGTTGTTTGTTCATTTGCCTTTTCCAGTTTTTTCAGTGGCTGCGGCTGAGTTTTGTTACACCAGAGAACTAATTTAGGTGGTAGAGGTCGTGTGATCTCAGGTGTTTTTGCAATTAGCAGCGTTGGCTTTTTTTTAGGGTTTTTTTGGATTGCAGTAAGTATCCTTCCTATCCGTTTCTGTCTAGGCAGATTGGACCCCAACGTTTGCTCATACTATTTTCTGTCTGTGTCTGTATTTCCTCTTCTCTAACCGCCATTACATGTTTGGGGGCTTCCTATGTTCTTTGGGGATCTGCTCCGGGGCAGATATCTTTCCTCTTTCTATCTTTAGGTGTAGTTATCCTCTCAGGCTGTGACGAGGCGTCTAGGACCAACGTAGGAACGCTCCACGGCTGCCTTTAGTTGTGGTGGTTAGTCAGGGTACTGCAATCCAGTAGATTCCAACCTCTCTGGTGTATTGCCGTTTTTGCCTGCTCTCCTCAGCTACCAAAACATAATAGTATCACCGGCCCAACTGAAAATTGTATGGTACTCACAGAAGGGAAAAATAGTGTGGAAACAAAAAAGGTTGTCAGAGTTGTCAGAGATTTTTTTTTTCTGTTTGTTGCATTTTTCCCTCTTTTTCTCTGGGTGCTGAGGAGGTTTTTTTTTTTCTCAATGGAGTTTGCACAGTTGTCTGGCCGTGTGGATCAGCTTGCCACTGAGGTTCGGAGTATTGCTACCTTTCTTGCTAGGTTGCCAGTTGTGGAACCCAGATCCCCATGCCAGATTTGTTTTTGGGGGATCGAGCTAAATTTCTGAATTTCAAAAATAACTGTAAGTTGTTTTTTGCCTTAAAACCTAAGTCCTCAGGGAACGCAGCACAGCAGGTTCAAATTGTCATCTCTCTCCTGCACGGCAATCCTCAGGATTGGGCTTTTTCCCTGACACCTGGGGACCCTGTTTTGAGTAATGTTGATGCATTTTTTCTGGCTCTGGGGTTATTGTACGATGAACCTAATGTCACTGATCAAGCTGAAAAAACCTTGTTGGCATTAAATCAGGGGCTTGAGGACGCTGAATTGTACTGTCAGAAATTCTGAAAGTGGGCAGTCCTGACCAAATGGAATGATGATGCTTTGGCAGCCCTTTTTCGGAAGGGTCTGTCAGAGAATGTAAAAGATGTTATGGTGGGTTTCCCTGCTCCCTCTGGTCTCAGTGATTCTATGTCATTAGCGATTCAAATTGACAGATGTTTGCGTGAGCGTAGAAGTATGTGTGGAATAGTGTTGCCTTGTGAACCAGCTTCTGAACCCATGCAGTGTGATAGAGTGGCTTCTGGGGCACAGCGTCATGAGTTTCAAAAACGCAATGGGTTATGTTTCTACTGTGGTGATGCCTCTCATGCTATTTCAGTCTGCCCTAAGCGGGGAAGACGTTTTGCACGCTCAGTTGTCTTGGGTAGTGTTCAGACTAAATTTCTGTTGACTGTTACCCTGATTTGCTCCCTGTCCACATTTTCTGCTCAGGCTTTTGTTGATTCGGGAGCAGCTATTGACCTGATGGATTTTGATTTTGCTAAACGTTGTGGGTTTCCCTTGATGCCCCTACGGAAGTCTATTCCCCTACTGGGGATTGATTCTACCCCTTTGGCGGAGAATAAACCCCAATTTTCTACTCAGGTGATAATGAGGGTTGAACCTGATCATCAGGAGAGTTGCAAATTTTTGGTGTTGTATAATCTGCATGACATTATTGTACTAGGTTTCCCTTGGTTACAGTCTCATAATCCTGTTTTGGATTGGAAATCTGTCTCTGTAACCAGTTGGGGCTGCCAATGTGTTAATGCCAACACTCCTGTTTTTTCTGCCTCTCCCAGGCTCAAGATGTTCCTGACTTTTTGACTGATTTTTCTGATGTGTTTAGCGAAAGTAAATCTGCATCCTTGCCCCCCATTAGGAGCTATGACTGCGCTATTGAATTAGTGCCTGGTAGTAAATTCCCTAAAGGTTGCCTTTTTAACTTGTCTGTACCTGAACATGACGCTATGCGGTCTTATATCAAGGAGTCATTGGAGAAGGGTCATATCAGACCATCCTCTTCACCCTTGGGTGCCGGTTTTTTCTTTGTGGCCAAAAAGGATGGTTCATTAAGGCCGTGTATTGATTATCATCTCTTGAACAATATCACTGTGAAATATCAATATCCGTTACCCTTGATTTCTGACCTGTTTTCCAGTGTGAAAAGTGCTACTTGGTTTACCAAGCTTGACCTCAGGGGGGCGTATAACCTTATTCGCATTAAGCACAGGGATGAATGGAAGACAGCGTTTAATACCCCAGAGGGGCATTTTGAGTACCTAGTGATGCCCTTTGGGCTCACTAATGCTCCTTCCGTCTTCCAATCCTTCATGAATGACATTTTCAGGGATTTTGTGGATAAATTTCTGATTGTTTATTTGGATGATATCTTGATTTTTTCCAATGACTGGGACTTGCCTCTTCTCCTGCTCTCAGATAAGATATTTTATGTTTTTTGTTTTTGTGCTTGCCATTTGCATTTTTCTCTGCATTTCTGTGAGGTTGGCCAGGTTCCCCTCCCCGGTGGGCTTGGGCCCCTCTCGGTTCCTCTGTAGCCACTGTATTTTGTTCATTTGCCTTTTCCAGTTTTTTCAGTGGCTGCGGCTGAGTTTTGTTACACCAGAGAACTAATTTAGGTGGTAGAGGTCGTGTGATCTCAGGTGTTTTTGCAATTCGTAGCGTTGGCTTTTTTTTAGGGTTTTTTTGGATTGCAGTAAGTATCCTTCCTATCCATTTCTGTCTAGGCAGATTGGACCCCAACGTTTGCTCATACTATTTTCTGTCTGTGTCTGTATTTCCTCTTGTCTAACCGCCATTACATGTTTGGGGGCTTCCTATGTTCTTTGGGGATCTGCTCCGGGGCAGATAGCTTTCCTCTTTCTATCTTTAGGTGTAGTTATCCTCTCAGGCTGTGACGAGGCGTCTAGGACCAACGTAGGAACGCTCCACGGCTGCCGTTTAGTTGTGGTGGTTAGTCAGGGTACTGCAATCCAGTAGATTCCAACCTCTCTGGTGTATTGCCGTTTTTGCCTGCTCTCCTCAGCTACCAAAACATAACATCGGGCGCCTGAACAGGTGACTCCAGAGGGGTGGTGAAGGTAGGAGCCAACCGGACACTCTGCCTACACTGGCCACGTTCCAGCCTCCGCTCGTGGAAACGGAGGTCGACGCGGGTGGAAATAGCGATAAGCTTCTCCAGTGTGGCAGGAATCTCCCTGGTAGCCAAGGCGTCTTTCACATGACCCGCCAGTCCTCTCCAGAACACGGGAATGAGGACTTTATCTGGCCACTCTAATTCCGAGGCCAGAGTCCGAAATTGGACAGCAAAATGGCTGACCAAACCCTGGGTACTTGCCAGCAGTTAGAGCGCCGTATCGTGGGTGACCTGAGGTCCTAGAAAAACCTTTTTTCAGAGCCTCCAGAAAACGAGAAGCGCTCTGCACCACACGGTCGTCGCGCTCCCACAGCGGCGTTGCCCACTCCAACGCTCTGCCCGACAAAAGAGCTATCACAAAGCCCACTTGTGCCCGATCCGTGGGGAAACGTGCAGCCAGAAGCTCGAGGTGTATGGAGCACTGACTTACGAATCCCCGACATTGCTTGCTGTCACCAGTAAACTTGTCTGGAAGCGGGAGGTGGGACAATGTAGGGACAGAGGTGGCAGAGGACAAACTGGCTGCAGCTACGCTAGCAGCCTGAACAGCGACTGCGGTAACATCCACAGCTGAGGGTGTGCGCTCAAGAGCCGCCAACCTACCCTCCAGCTGCTGGATGTACAGCTGTAAATGCTGTTCATCCGCCATTTTACTAGCCAGACCCTGGCGCTAATATTATGTTAGGATCTGCGGAACGCACCAAATATAAGATGTGGAGAGATGCGTTCGCAGCCCGGGGTCCACCATGCAGGCAGAGCCTGCTGCTAGTAAAATGGCGCAAGAAGCGAACTCTGTTATCCCGCAGAGTCGCCAAAATAAACGCTGTAACGCGCTGTGGCAATATGTGCGAACTCACTTAACACAACTGAGTCGCAAAATAAACACGCTAGGGCGCTGTCTAGCGTTGAAAGCGAACCCTGTTACGTCACAGAGCCGCTAGACAAACTTCTGTGTCTTGTCAGGCACCCAGGTACACAGTGAACAGCTAAGCGAACATAGAACGTGATCATGCGCTAATGTCCTCGCGGGAGTCACCCGCAATCTATGGCGTCTGAACGCCAGGCCCTGAATACGGCAAACTCCTCACCGGTTATGCCGGTAATCTAGGGCATCTAGGACACCAACCCTGACCAGCTAGCATACCAAACTCCTCACCGATTAAGTCGGTATTCTAGGGGCTTATTTCAGCCGGGCCCTAACCACACACACGCATGACCACACTGGCGCTAAGCATATAACGATTGATATTAGTGCATGGCGGCCCAGCCATGCCACCCTTTTATAGCAACAGCTACAAGACCTGCCAGAAACAAGGACCAATGAGAAACTGTTCCAAACACATGTAGTTTCAGGACCTTCCTGGCGGACCAATAGGAGCTGCTGCAGTACCTGAACATGTGACCCCTGATCTCCAATGAGAGATCTTACCCTGGGCATGCTCAGAAGGGGAAACGCAGGACTTCGTCCCAAAGACGTCTGCTCCAGCACTGGCTATAATAGCAGATACAGGAGAGGCAGCAGCAAGTCTCTGCACAGTACTGGAATTGGCAAGACGCTGGGACCGACGTCTCTGCTGAGCAGGCTCCACTGCGGCCGGAGATGAATGGGGGACCGCAGCGGGACTGGTTCGAGACTCCCCTTGTGCAGCAGCGGGAACTCGAACCCTAACAGTAGGCAGCTGCTTAGAAGAACCCATGGCTGCTGTTTTTTGGTACAAGGTTAGAGGAGGCTTGGTTTTTATAAAGCTGGGAAATTTGCATCACCTGGCCTTTCTTAACAATGATAGTGAACAAGCCATAACCCTAACAGGTTAATTAAAGTCTGAAACCTTAGTCAAAGTTATCTGAACACATAAATCTCCAATAATGTATATACTGCTAAATAATGACCCCTGCGCCTCCAATAAAGGCTCAAATAAATGAATAATGTTGATTCGCCTAAACACAAAAGCAATAGAAGGTCCAGAGGTACTTGTATAAGGAAACCGTAATATTGTTCCTATATGGAACCTGATATAAACAAGTCGGGACTTACTTGGATCCTATGTGCTGTGACTAGTGCTTGGACATGGGAGCCCGGCTTCTCTGGAGGGTGTTCACAGGCCCAGAGAGCGCGTTGACAGTGAAAAGCAAGGCAGGCGATTTTGCAAGGGAGCGTCCTCCCTATGAAGCAAAGTGCCTCCTGAGCTACCACGCAGCTGAGTCTTTGTGCCACGGCGTCCTACAGCCAAAAGGCGCCGCTGAGATAATACGGGATGAGCGGGGAGTGGGGGTGGAAATACGGGTGACGTCACTACAGGACGGGGACCGGGGAGAGTCAATACTAGCCAACGAGTTTCAAAGGCTCTCAGGCCTTCTTCATCAGGGATAGAGACCCACTGAATCCCTGGTCTTAAATCCCTATCGGTGTCCCACGCCCCTCCTCCGCCAATAAAGAGCCCATGTCGCCACAATATGTTCATTTGATTGCATGACTTATTGTTAAAAAGGCAACTAATACTAATATGTACCTGGAGAAAATATTAAAATCAAGAACCTTTATTGAATAAAATTAATTAAAAAAGTATCAAATGTATGTGTACACTATAAATAATTAAAAACATGTATGCTGTTTAAATAAAATACCTAATGGCCAAAGGAGCCAATGAAATAGCTAGAAAATATATATTGAACCATAGATGGTAAATATTCACCACAGTAGTGAAAATGAAAATGGTTGTAGCCAATATACCATATAGCTTATATGTACTTTTCACGTATACATAAAGTATAGAAAATAGAATAAAAACATTACTCCTTATAAAGGGAAATAATAATTATATAGGCCACACTTATGTTAATATGAGCATTCCCGTAATGGAAGCCACGAGATAATTGCCTATGCACCACACCCCAAATGGAATCCATAGAGTACTCATGAAAAGGCAAAAAGTTCTATCTCCTGGTTCAACCCTATAGGGGCCAAGCTGTCTAGAGTGAAAATCCAGCGGGATTCCGTACGTGACATTTGTTTAAGATAGTCACCTCCCCTAATGTTTTTTCGAACTACTTGTATCCCACAAAAATGGGCACCCCTTACGGACTTGTTGTGGTACTCTAAAAAATGCCTGGAGAGTGGGTGACCGTTGAAGCCTTTCTTAATAATATTAAAATGTTCCTTCATACGGTCCATGAGCTTTCGTTTGGTGCGACCTACATACATTTTCCTACAGGGGCACTGTATTAAATAAATTACCCCAGTGGTAAAACAGGAGATAGAATCCTTAATATAAAATTGTTGTTTATTATGTGCATCATGGAACATAGTTTGTTTATCTTTACGGAAAACAGTCTGGATACAACATGGGCATGTGCCACATGGTGTAAAACCCTTGGATGCAGCACTTGAAAGTGTCGGTTGTCCCTTCCCCACAGTTGGAGCTACCAGATTGCCTAATGTTTGAGCTTTCCTAAATACAAATTTGGGGCATTCTGGTAAAAGCTCGCCAATTTTTTTTATCAGCCTGAAGAATAAACCAATGTTTGCGAATAATATTTGTAAATTGTTTATAATTATGATGATACTGGGTGATAATCGGCAAATCATGAATTTGTTCCACAATAGTAGGTGTAGTGGTCAAATTAGGTTGAGACTTATAGATTAAGGTCTGTCTAGACAATGATCCGACCTCCCATTTTGCTGTTTGTAATGAAGACTCAGAATATCCCTTTTCCAGGAATTGTTGAATCAAATGGTCGGCTTTTTTAGTATAGTCCTGAATGTTAGAACAGTTACGCCTTACCCGCGTAAATTGCCCTTTAGGAATATTAGTCAGCCATATAGGAAGGTGACAACTGTGAATGTCGATATAACTATTAGCGTCAACATCCTTAAGGTGGCACCTAGTATGAATGGCATCCTTTTCCATATATATTTCCAAGTCCAAAAATGTAATGCTACTTGGACTAATGGTCGACGTAAATTCAAGTCCAAATGTATTATTATTAAGGGTAGATATAAACCCTTCAAGGGCCTCTTGCGGCCCATCCCAAATAAACAGGACATCATCAATGAATCTACGCCACATGATTAGGCCAGGATGCAACTGCCCTGACTGAAAATTGTATAGCTCCTCCCACTTGCCTACATATAAATTCACGTAGCTGGGTGCGAAGCGTGTACCCATTGCCCGTACCCCAGGTTTGTAAATAGAATTGCCCCTCATAGGTAAAGTAGTTATGTTGAAGGATAAATAGTATACTTTCAGTAATGAACGAAACCTGGGGTTCAGTATATGTTCCAAGTTTTCTAAGGAAATAATCTGCTGCTTCACACCCCTTTTGATGATTAATGACAGTGTAGAGTGATTTGATGTCTACAGTCATGGCCAAAAGTTTTGAGAATGACACAAATATTAATTTTTACAAAGTCTACTGCTTCACTTTTTCTAATGGCAATTTGCATATACTCCAGAATGTTATAAAGAGTGATCAGCTTAACAGCAATTACTTGCAAAGTCAATATTTGGCAAGAAAATGAACTTTATCCCCCAAAACACATGACAACATCATTGCAGCCCTGCCTTAAAAGGACCAACTAACCTCTTTTCAGTGATTGCTCCATTAACACAGGTGTGGGTGTTGATGAGGTCATGGCTGGAGATCAATCTGTCATGATTAAGTAAGAATGACACCACTGGACACTTTAAAAGGAGGCTGGTGCTTGGCATCATTGTTTCTCTTCTGTTAACCATGGTTATCTCTAAAGAAACACGTGCAGTCATCATTGCAATGCACAAAAATGGCCTAACAGGGAAGAGTATCGCAGCTAGAAAGATTGTACCTCAGTCAACAATCTATCGCATCATCAAGAACTTCAAGGAGAGAGGTTCCATTGTTGCCAAAAGGCTCCAGGGCGCCCAAGAAAGACCAGCAAGCGCCAGGACCATCTCTTAAAAGTGTTTCAGCTGCGGGATCGGGCTACCAGCAGTGCAGAGCTTGCTCAGGAATGGCAGCAGGCAGGTGTGAGTGCATCAGCACGCACTGTGAGGCGGAGACTCTTGGAGCAAGGCCTGGTCTCAAGGAGGGCAGCAAAGAAGCCACTTCTCTCCAGAAAAAACATAATGGACAGACTGTTATTCTGCAAAAGGTACAGGCAGTGGACTGCTGAGGACTGGGGTAAAGTTATTTTCTCTGATGAATCCCCTTTTCGATTGTTTGGGACATCAGGAAAACACCTCATTCGGAGAAGACAAGGTGAGCGCTACCACCAGTCTTGTCTCATGCCAACTGTTAAGCATCCTGAAACCATTTATGTGTGGGGTTGCTTCTCAGCCAAGGGAATCGGCTCTCTCACAGTCTTGCCTAAAAACACAGCCATGAATAAAGAATGGTACCAGAATGTCCTCCAAGAGCAAGTTCTCCCAACCCTCCAAGAGCAGTTTGGCTATCAACAATGCCTTTTCCAGCATGATGGAGCACCTTGCCATAAAGCAAAGATGATAACTAAATGGCTCAGGGAACAAAACATAGAGATTTTGGGTCCATGGCCTGGAAACTCCCCAGATCTTAATCCCATTGAGAACTTGTGGTCAATCATCAAGAGACAGGTGGACAAACAAAAACCTAAAAATTCTGACAAAATGAAAGCATTGATTGTGCAAGAATGGACTGCTATCAGTCAGGATTTGGTCTAGAAGTTGATTGAGAGCATGCCAGGGAGAATTGCAGAGGTCCTGAAGAAGAAGGGTCAACACTGCAAATATTGACTTGCTGCATTAACTCATTCTAACTGTCAATATAAGCTTTTGTTACTCATATGTTTGCAATTATATATTTCTGTCTGTGCTAAAAACATCTGTCAAACACACATAAAAACCAGAGGGCAGCAGATCATGTGAAAATATAATATTTGTGTCATTCTCAAAACTTTTGGCCATGATTGTAGAGTACCTAGAATAAGCTCCTTTTTCCACCTTACACCCTCAAGGACTTGTATCGTATGGTTAGTGTCCTTGAGGTAGGCCGGGACTAAAGTTAGACACTTTTGAAGGTGCATATCGACATACCGAGATAGAATGGATGTAAGGCAATTAATGCCCGAAATTATGGGCCTTCCTGGAGGGCATGCTCTATCTTTGTGCAATTTAGGAATGTGATAAAAAGCAGCTATGCTGGGTATTTTGTTCATAATGTAACAGAACTCCTTATTGTTGAGTATACCCTCCCGTTTGCTTTTTATGGCCAAGATATTAAGATGGTTAATATACCGGGTGGTGGGGTCATTAATTAGTTTTTTTATACGTTATTTGATCACCTAATAACCTTAAAGATTCATCGTAATACATAGCCTTGTTTAGTATCACAATCCCACCACCTTTATCTGCCGGACGTATAATAATATCATTATTGGATTGAAGGTTCTGAATAGCTCTTCGTTCATGGGTATTTAGGTTATCTGGTAAGTACCTCCAGTTTTTTTGTTTCATTCGTCTGATGTCCGCCACTACCATTGTTTCAAACGTGCAAAATGCACTAGAGTATTCCTGTACTGGATTAAACTTACCGTATATACTCATTAAAGGAATAGAAGAATCCAGGATATCTATAAACAGAAAGACAGTGAGGAAACACTTAGCTAACCTAAATGTATTCAAGTCTCCAGGTCCAGATGAATTACACCCCAGGGTACTGAAGGAGATAGCAGAAGAAATTCTTGAACCACTGTCCATAATCTTTGAAAATTCTTGGAGAACAGGAGAAGTCCCAGAAGACTGGAGAAGAGCAAATGTTGTTCCTATCTTCAAAAAGGGGAAGAAGGTGGACCCAGGGAACTACAGGCCGGTGAGTCTGACTTCTATACCAGGAAAGATCTTTGAACAAATTATTAAAGAACATGTATGCAAGTACCTGGATAAGAATGAAGTGATTAAACAGAGTCAGCATGGGTTTGTAACTAATAAGTCATGTCAGACTAACTTAATTTCCTTCTATGACAGAATCACTGACTGGGTGGATCAGGGAAATGCTGTAGATATAGTATATCTTGACTTCAGCAAAGCATTTGACAAAGTATCTCACACAATCCTTATTGAAAAAATGACTAAGTATGGAATGGACAAGGCAACTGTTAGGTGGATTCATAACTGGCTTAGTGATCGGACCCAAAGAGTGGTTGTAAATGGCTGCACATCCAGTTGGAAGAATGTCTCAAGTGGGGTACCACAAGGCTCTGTTTTGGGCCCTGTATTGTTCAACATCTTTATCAATGATTTAGATGAAGGAATTGAGGGTAAACTGATCAAATTTGCTGATGACACAAAGCTAGGAGGGGTAGCTAATACTAGAGAAGAGAGAGAGAGGATTCAAAAAGATATACATAAACTGGAGCAGTGGGCAGCAACTAACAGAATGGATTTTAACAGGGAAAAATGCAAAGTACTACATCTGGGCAATAAAAATGAAAAAAGCATATACAAAATGGGAGGAATAGGGCTAAGTAACAGCACATGTGAAAAAGACTTGGGTATACTAATTGATCACAGACTTAACATGAGTCAACAGTGTGATGCAGCAGCAAAAAAGGCAAATGCAATTCTAGGATGTATCAACAGAAGCATACAGTCTAGATCACGTGAGGTCATTATTGCCCTCTACTCCTCTTTGGTCAGACCTCATCTGGAATACTGTGTCCAGTTTTGGGCACCACATTTTAAAAAAGACATCAACAAACTGGAGCAAGTTCAGAGAAGAGCCACCAGAATGGTGACCGGTCTGCAAACCATGTCCTATGAGGAACGGTTGCAGGATTTGGGAATGTTTAGCTTGCAAAAAAGAAGACTGAGAGGAGACTTAATAGCTGTCTACAAATATCTCAAGGGCTGTCACATTGTAGAAGGATCATCTTTATTCTCATTTGCGCAAGGAAAGACTAGAAGCAATGGGATGAAGCTGAATGGGAGGAGACACAGATTAGATATTAGAAAAAACTTTTTGACAGTTAGGGTGATCAATGAGTGGAACAGGCTGCCACAAGAGGTGGTGAGTTCTCCTTCAATGGAAGTCTTCAAACAGAGGCTGGATAGACATCTGTCTGGGATGATTTAGAGAATCCTGCTTTGAGCAGGGGGTTGACCAGATGACCCAGGAGGTCCCTTCCAACTCTACCATTCTATGATTCTATGATTCTATGATTCTATGTATAAGCCGACCAGTGTATAAGCCGACCCCCTAATTTTGCCACAAAAAAATGGTAAAACTTATTGAGTCGCGTATAAGCCTAGGGTGAAAAATGATTATGCCCCCATATGATGCTCCACAGATTATGCCCAATATGCTCCACAGATTATGCTCCTATATGCTCCAGATTATGCCCCCATATGCTCCAGATTATGCCCAATATGCTTCAGAGATTATGCCCCCATATGCTCCAGATTATGCCCCCATATATTCCACAGATTATGCCCCCGTATGATCCACAGATTATGCCCCCATATGCTCCAGATTATGCCCCATATGCTCCAGATTATGCCCCATATGTTCCACAGTTTATGCCCCCATATGTTCCACAGCTTATGCCCCCATATGCTCCATATTATGCCCCCATATGTTCCACAGTTTATGCCCCATATGCTCCATATTATGCCCCCCATATGTTCCACAGTTTATGCCCCCATATGCTCCAGATTATGCCCCCATATGTTCCACAGCTTATGGCCCCATATGCTCCATATTATGCCTCCATATGTTCCACAGCTTATGCCCCCATATGCTCCATATTATGCCCCCATATGCTCCAGATTATGCCCCCATATGCTCCAGATTATGCCCCCATATGTTCCACAGTTTATGCCCCCATATGCTCCATATTATGCCCCCATATGTTCCACAGCTTATACCCCCATATGCTCCAGATTATGCCCCATATGTTCCACAGCTTATGCCCCCATATGCTCCATATTATGCCCCCATATGCTCCATATTATGCCCCCATATGTTCCACAGCTTATGCCCCCATATGCTCCATATTATGCCCCATATGTTCCACAGCTTATGCCCCCATATGCTCCAGATTATGCCCCATATGCTCCATATTATGCCCCCATATGCTCCAGATTATGCCACCATATGTTCCACAGCTTATGCCCCCATATGCTCCATATTATGCCCCCAAATGCTCCAGATTATGCCCCCATATGTTCCACAGCTTATGCCCCATATGCTCCATATTATGCCCCCATATGCTCTATATTATGCCCCCATATGTTCCACCGCTTATGCCCCCATATGCTCCATATTATGCCCCCATATGTTCCAGATTATGCCCCATATGCTGCTGCAAGAAAAAAAAAATGACATACTCACCTCTCGTCGTACTCACCGCTCGCTCAGGACCCCGGCACCTGAGATATTTACCTGTCCTCTCTGCACCGCTGCGTTGCGTCCTCGTCTGACTCCTTTGGCTGTGAATGATCTGTCAGGGGGTGGGGCGCGCACTAGCGACGTCATCGCGCCCACTGCCTGATCATTCACAGCCAGAGGAGTCAGACGAGGACGCAGCACAGCGGTGGAACGGGACAGGTAAATATCGCTGTACTCACCCCTCCGCCGCGCGTCCCTGCAGCCTTTCCTCTTCTCCCGGCGCTCTACACAGCGCTTCCTTCCTACAGCGGTCACATGGTACCGCTCATTAAAGTCATGAATATGTGCATATTCATGACTTTAATGAGTGGTGCCATGTGACCGCTGCAGGAAGGAGCCGGAGATCGTGGGAGAAGCAGGGGGGCTGCAGAGACCGCGGCGGCGGAGAGGTGAGTATAATCCGACACCCCCGCTCCCCCTCCCCGCCGTATATGACCCGCGTATAAGCCGAGAGGGGGACTTTCAGCCCTAAAAAATGGGCTGAAAATCTCGGCTTATACACGAGTATATACGGTAGATGGATTTGCCAGGTTAGTATGAATATAACTTGGTGGCGTTAACCGGGCTTGGGTAGATGCAAAAGGGCCTTTCTTTAAAAAATATCTCTTAACTGCCAAATTCCGTAGGAATTTTTTTATAATAATTTACAGATCAAAAGGTTTAGATCTAACCATAGGTGCAAATTTCAAGCCTTTTTGGAGGAGTGAGCATTCATGGTTTGATAATATATAAGAACTTAAGTTAAAAAATTTTTGTGCCATGGTATTTTTAAAACTACTTTCTTTTTGGCGAGTTGCCCCCCTCTCTTACCCCTCTTTGTTTGTTTGTTCTTACCTGAAAAAATTTTCGGTTAATTAAAGAGTGGGAGATAGGGCCCTTAGTCTTCTTAGGAGCAGTATGGGAGGGCTTGCTTTTATTCATATTGATTTTATTAATATTCGTGCCCTTTAATCGATTTACTGATGTCAGTTTAGGTGCTGGCATGGATTTTAGCCGTAAAAGAGGTTGAATGGTGGCCGAGGTTGTAGCTATCTCACGATCCGGGGGAATATCCTCCTGAAGGCCAGAAGCCTCACCCTCTGTTTCCATGAGTGTCAGTGGCGCATATCTATTAGTCATGGATATGCGGGGGGATGCTAAACTGCTCTGCAATCCTGTTATGGATGTTGAAAACCGTCATTGGGGTGGCACTGGCATCAAATGAAAGTTCAAAGGCAGTCGGACTGGTTGGTCTTGACTGATCTTGGAATGTCTGTTTATTTCTCTCTTTGTAATAATTGGGAACCAGGGTATTCTGGGTGGAGTTCGTATTTGTATATACCGAAAATGCCATTGATTGATCAGATACATTGTGTGATGGAGTGATATTATATTCATCCAAGACCAATAGATCGTCTGGTCTCTGATGGATACTGGAAGTTTCAGTTTCCACGTGTTCTGATACATTGAGATATGTCTCTTTTGGGATATTGTCCCTATGAAACTTCCTAATTTTTTTGGCAATAATCTCCTGTTCCTTGTTTCTTAATCTGGATAATATGTTATCTATTAAACCTTGAAAGTCATCCATGTGATCGAACCGCTCAAGTTGATCAAGTAACTTGACCACCTAGTGGTCTTAAGATTAGCCGATCTTTTTTCAATAATAAATTGTAATGTTTTAAGGGAGAAGTTGTTAAACATCATGTCCCATTCTTGTTGAATACCATCATTACCAAAATCTCCTGCCAAGGTTTTGTAAATGACTAAGCCTTTAGGAACAATTTTGGTTTGAGCATACTTTTCAAGTGTAGCTACCTCCCACAAATCTCGCAATTCAGTGAGAAGATGCTTTTCCAAAGATCTGAGAAGGTCTTTCACCTGGTGGTCTGAGTTGATCCTGGGGCCACTAAGAGGAAAACGCTCCTGAACGCAAGAAAAACGTAGGTCCCTATCTGCTTTAAGTGCATTGATAGCCATCTAGTGCTGCCCTTGTGTATGTGCACAGAAATTAAACAAGGTTTATATTAAAAAATTATACACTGGCGCGACCTAGAAGATTGAGCGTGTAAAATCGTGTATATATGTATGTGGGTGTGTAGGTGTATAAGGCGATAAATATATTCACACCCACATGTATATACACTCCTGTGGAGGCTGCTGGGGTGCTGTCAGCTTCTGTGCATCTGCTGACTGAGAGGAAAAAACTGTATATACTGCTAAATAATGACCCCTGCGCCTCCAATAAAAGCTCAAATAAATGAATAATGTTGATTCGCCTAAACACAAAAACAATAGAAGGTCCCAAGGTACTTGTATAAGGAAACCGTAATATTGTTCCTATATGAAACCTGATATAAACAAGTCGGGACTTACTTGGATCCTATATGCTGTGACTAGTGCTTGGACATGGGAGCCCGGCTTCTCTGGAGGGTGTTCACAGGCCCAGAGCGCGCGTTGACAGTGAAAAGCAGGCAGGCGATTTTGCAAGGGAGCGTCCTCCCTATGAAGCAAAGTGTCTCCTGAGCTACCGCGCAGCTGAGTCTGTGTGCTGCGGCGTCCTGCGGCCGAAAGGCGCCGCTGAGAGAAAACGGGATGAGCGGGGAGTGGGGGTGGAAATACGGGTGATATCACCACAGGACGGGGACCGGGGAGAGTCAATACTAGCCAACGCGTTTCAAAGGCTCTCAGGCCTTCTTCATCAGGGATAGAGACCCACTGAATCCCTGGTCTTAAATCCCTATCGGTGTCCCACGCCCCTCCTCCACCAATAAAGAGCCCCTGTCGCCACAATATGTTCATTTGATTGCATGACTTATTGTTAAAAAGGCAACTAATACTAATATGTACCTGGAGAAAATATTAAAATCAAGAACCTTTATTGAATAAATTAATTAAAAAAGTATCAAATGTATGTGTACACTATAAATAATTAAAAACATGTATGCTGTTTAAATAAAATACCTAATGGCCAAAGGAGCCAATGAAATAGCTAGAAAATATATATTGAACCATAGATGGTAAATATTCACCACAGTAATGAAAATGAAAATGGTTGTAGTCAATATACCATATAGCTTATATGTACCTTTCACGTATACATAAAGTATAGAAAATAGAATAAAAACATTACTTCACATTACATCAGTACGAATATCTGTGATTGGGCTTGTGATTTTGGCCTGAGGAGGGAGTGAAAGGTGTCAAAAAGTTTCTTGGGTTGTTGGCTAGCGAGGAGATCAGGGTGGTAAAGTAGGTCTGTTTGGTGAGGTGAAGGGCAGAGTTATAGGTTCTTAACATAAATTTGAAGTGGATGAAGTCTTCTGGTGTGCTACTTTTTCTCCATAGGCGTTCAGCACTCCTAGAGCATCGCTGGAGAAGTCGAGTTTGCGATGTGAGCCAGGGCTGTTTTACTCTGTGTTTGGAAGTTCTGAGGGTGAGGGGTGCTACTTGGTCAAGGGTGCTTCTAAGGGCCCCGTCTCACATAGCGACTCACCAGCGATACCGACAACGATATGCACTTGTCAGGATCGCTGCTGAGTCGCTACATGATCGCTGCTGAGCTGCCAAACAGGCAGATCTCAGCAGCGATCAGGACAGCGAGTACGCCGGTAACAAGCGACACACGTCGCTTAGTTACCGGCATAACAGCGCGCTGGTGCAGGGAGCTGGTAATCAAGGTACACATCGGGTTTCCAGGCGCTGGGCGGCACCTGGAAACCCGATGTGTACCTTGGTTACCAGCTGATCGCTGGTCTCCTGCCTGCCATATGCAGCGATGCGTGCTAGCCAGCGGGAGACCAGCGATCAAAGAAAAGTCCAGGACATTCAGCAACGATCAGCGATACCCAGCAGGGGGCTGATCGTCGCTGCATGTCAAACTTGGCGAGATCGCTTCTGAGATCACTGTTGAGTCACAAAATTTGTGACTCAGCACCAATCTCGATAGCGATCTCGCTATGTGAGACGGTGCCCTTAGAGGGTCGTTGTAGTGATGAGCAGCCAGATCAGGTCAGGAAAAAGAGGAGATTGGGGAGAGTGATGAGTGTAGGGAGTCTGAAAGTGTCTGAGGATTAATGGCTTTTAGATTTCTGAAAGTGTGGTAGGTAGGAGTGTGCCGTCTAACACTGTGCTGCAGCAGTGAGAAAATGGTGGCGAGGGGAAATGGCTTGGTCTTATAGGGCAAGGACATGTGACATACACAGCCAATGACACATGCCCTTGCTTGTGTGAAAAAAAAGCACTTCGCTCCGTGTGTGCGCTGCTGATAGGCTGACAGACTGCACCGCCCACTGGAAATGCGGGAGAGAGAAAAAAAAATGGAGATCTTCATTATTTCTGCAGAGATCCATCCCATGCCCCTCCCCCCGCCCCGCTGTAGACTCAAACTGTGTATTAACAGTGATTCTCAGCATTACTGTGAAAAAATCCAGTGACGATTTAGGTGCACGAACAGTTATCGAACATAACCTCGAACAGTCAGCAAGGTAGAAGTGCAGGATAAAAATTAACCTTTAATTATATTATTTAAAAAAGAACCAGCCGGTTCACATATAAATGTATAAAAACGAAACAAACATTAATAACACTTTAACAAATGTGTAAGTCACCACTCGTTGATGAGAGGAGAATGATATGAATAGAACTAAAAATAGTTCTCCCCTCAATGAATAATACTCTTCATAATATTCCTGGGGTCAACAGTTTTGAATAACAACAACACATTAATATCAAAAAATGTAAGATTCCTCATCAGTTTGCATATATCAAAAATATGAGACCATGAGGTAGCAGACAGTGTGCACTAGTATGAGTATATAACAACACATTAATATCAGAAAATGCAAGATTCCTCATCAGTTTGCATATATAAAAATATGGGACCATGAGGTAGCAGATAGTGTACACTAATATGAATGTATAACCAGAATTAAAGGATCAGGAAAGAATATCGCTTGTCTATAAGACTATTATTGGAACAATCTCACCAAATAATCATCTGATCCAGAATACCCGTTGTTGTCCATAAGCGGTTTCTTTAACTCGGGGAGGCTTTCAACACTCCATACATTACCCCTAAGAAAACCGTGGACCTTTGGGGTGTAATCTGTGAATTAACTCCCAATGCGTTTCTCTGGCTCGATCATCAGGGGATCACATGCCATTTCACTTAAATTATAAGGTGCAGTCATCCATCACATGCGTTCATGTTGTCAAAACGGGTGCACAGATGATACCCACATGGGCTTTAAATAAGACGCCAAAGCGACCAGCAGGCGACGTCACATCCGGTGCGCCACCCTGCTGGGGCGCATCCGTGCAGCGTCGCATAACCAGAGACGTTCACAAGCCTTGACGTCACATCCGGTGCGGCGTCCCCATGGAACGCATCCGTGGAGCGCAAACACTAATTTCACTCGCGTTATATCTATTGCGCCGTAACCATAACCATGGAAACAGGCTAACATGCAAATACTAATGGTGAGGACCTTCCAGTCATGTGACCCCATCCATAATGTCATGTCATAACGTCCCATATTTGCCGAGATTACAAATCAATAAATACCTGATTAATCATATCGCATCAATTTTAATGTATTTTAACTGGTTAAGTCCTGAAAATACGGACTTATCATGGGAAGTGATAAGATAAGGGTGGAAACACAGTGGTGATGAACCATTTAGACTACCAAGAAATGTGTTTAAGTATATTAAATGATCGGAAATCATATGAAAAACTGCCGGGCAATCCTATTAACAATTTTTTGAGCCAACTGAAAGAAATATTGGATGATGGTATTAACGAGTCACTTATTGATAAGAATGAGTATGATTATTTGTATCCTTCATTCCCGGTGATGGCAACGTTCTATTGCCTCCCTAAAATTCATAAGGGATTGTCCCCCTTAAAAGGTAGACCTATAGTCTCGGGCATTGATAGCATGACACATCATATTGGGGTTTATCTAGATGAGATACTTAAACCATTTGTTGTATCGTTGAATTCCTACACTAGAGACTCTACAGATCTGTTAAGAAAGCTTGATGGCTTGAACTTGGATGGTAATTCAGTCCTATGTAGTATTGATGTTGAGGCGCTCTACTCCTCTATTAACCATGTGAACGGTTTGAATGCAGTCAACTTCTATCTGAGGAAGAGAGGCCAACAATGCCTGCAGCATAATGCCTTCGTACTGAAATTACTGAATTTTTGCTTGACCAACAATTACTTCTTGTTTAATAACAATGTGTACCACCAGCTCAGTGGCACAGCAATGGGGAACCCATGTGCACCATCCTATGCTAACTTGCTCCTGGGCTGGTGGGAAGAAACTATAGTATTCAGTGATCTATACACTGAAGAATGTGAGAAAATTATTTTTTGGTCGAGATATATCGATGACGTTTTTTTGGTATGGAATGGGAGCATTCTAGAATTAGAGGATTTTGTAGCCAAATTAAACATCAATCCATTGGGCCTCTCATTTACCTTTGAACACCATATGCAGGAACTTCCGTTCTTGGATATCAACATCAAAAAGACTGTTGATGGGAACATTGATACCAAAATTTATAGAAAACCCACGTCCACGAATGCCCTTCTTAGGTAGGATAGTCACCATCCAGTACCCCTTAAGAAGGGAATCCCAAAAGGACAATATATGAGGGTACGTAGAAACTGTTCCTCGGAGGACGACTTTCAAGAATAGGCAGTTGATCTACGACAGCGCTTTCTTAATCGGGGATACCCGGATGGGATCCTCCGTAAGGCATATCATGATACAAGAACCCTCAATCGGACCGAATTGTTGAATACCACAAAACCCAAAAGCGAGTCCTCAGTATGTCGGTTCATTACAACCTACAATTCTGGAGCACAACATATACGATCAGTTTTGAATAAACATTGGTCAATTTTGCGGATGGATGAGGACATTGGGGACCTGGTGGGAAGCTATCCCAAAATTACCTTTTCAAAAGGAAAATCTATAGGGGATAGGGTTGTACACAGCCATTACAACCCCCCAAAGACAGAAACATGGCTCACCAGCAATCTTAGGGGCTGCTACAAATGCAGCGGTTGTGTAGCATGTCCAGTTATATCCACTGGAGGTACATTCAGAAGTTATGTTAATGAACGACATTATGAGATACGCCACTTCATCAACTGCCGAACAAAGGGTGTCATTTACAAGGCCACTTGTCCATGTAATCTTGAATATGTAGGAAAAACTATACGAGAATTTAGACGAAGAATTGGTGAACACCTACGAGATATTGCCCTGGAAAGGGATACACCTTTGGCTAGACATATGGTTAGTAATCATGAGGGGGATACAACCAATCTGAAATTTATAGGCATTGATAAAGTAGGAGCACCAAAGAGGGGTGGCAACTGGGATAGGAGGATTCTACAATGCGAAACAAAATGGATTTTTCGTTTAAAAACACAACAGCCATTGGGCCTAAATGAATTGCTCACATACAATTGTTTCGTATAATCCTCCAATCCCCTGGTATTATGCTTAGCCTCAAAAATCCCTTTTCCTCAATCTATCTCGTTCCTATCTTTGTAATCTCTTTTTTCCACACTTATACTAGCTTTAAATAGGGCCTTGTAGGACATAACAGGATGAGCCATCGTTGAGTGGGGGCGCCAATGTCGTTTCTTTTTAGGGTGCCAACCTCCACGGACAGGTAGGGTAAAATAGTGTTATATAGGGCTATGTAGGCATCAGTGTACCCCCTCACACCGGGTCTCTTCTGTCCTCCAGATACATCCTTTATGACCCTAAATAATATTGACATGGCCTCGTTTCTCATTGGTCCTATGTTTTTGTTCTTTTTTCAATTCTCCACCAATGCCACATATCATGGGATTTTTTTAAAAGCATTCTGAGAATTAAATGGTCCCTGTGTAGTGTTGAGCGATACGATAATGCAAATATCGGCTATCGGCCGATATTAGCTCTATCGGCCTTTCGATAATTCGTTTCGATATTTTCGTCTTATCGAATACCGGAATCGGAAGTTCCCATAATTATTTGCGAGGCAATGTGATTTTATTCAGCCAATAAGGAATCCTAAGAAGTGTGGGCACATCCTGTACTGCTGCGGTCATGTTAACTAATGGCATGGCTGTGATTGGATGCTGAAATGATGTCAGAATGCACTATAAAAGGCGCCGCCGCCATTTTAGCGTCACTGTGCTGTGAATTCAGTAAGGGACAGAACGCTGCTGTGCTGACTCTGAGGGACAGTTAGAGATTGCGATTTAGTGTACTGTGCTTTAGGCAGGCTAGCACCAACTGCTGTGTAAAGCTTCCTTTTGCCTGCAGTGTTGTTTTAACAGCTCTGCAAGGTGTGTGTGAGTGCAGGTGACGCTGCAGTTTGCTCTGCATGCAACGCTGTCTGTAGGCATCTGCACCTGTCACTCACAGACTCTTTTTTTTTCCTTCAGTGTAATTCTTGCTGCTCCATGCAATTTAACTATTAGTGTGACGCGCTTCCATCCGTATACAATACATTGGTTGCAAACACTATAGAAGTAGACAAAGGAGTAGCCTTTCACAGATTGTGATTTGTGAACAGTTGTGTTTCAGTGTTCACTTCAGTCTCTGCGTAATAACCACACTTAGGCCTTATAACTTTTCTGACTTTCTTTATCAATCTACCAAGATGAAGAAGTCAGTGAGTAAGGCACGTGGTCGTGGCCGTGGAGTTTCAGCAGGGAGAGGACGTGGGGATTCTGTGTCTGCTGCCGCCCTCAGTGACACAGCATCCACTATTTATCCCCGTGAGCGTTCCTTTATGCGCACTTTGGTAGGAGCTCGGCGTGCCCCCCTGCTGCGGGAAGAACAAATTGAAGCCGTTGTTGGTTGGATGGCAGCCAATGCATCGACTTCAATTCCTTCCACCTCCTCTCAGGAACACAACACTGTTGAGCAACCATCTGTCTGTTCACCGCCTGTCAAATTGCCAAGGCAGTCAGAGAGTTCTGTACAGGAGCCAGCTGAGTCTCTGCTTCTGTTCTCAGAATCTGTTGGCTCGCAAACACGGGCACAGGCAAGCAGCATTCTGCAATTTGAAGAAGAGGGAGTATGCAGTGATGCGCAACAGCTGTGTCTCTCTCAATCTGAAGAGGCGGGTGAGCCAGTGCCGATGGACAGCACACCGCAGAACGCATCTTATGATGATGATGAGACTCAGGTGCCAGGTTTTGTGGAGCATGGTGCTGCCCAGACCATCCAACAGCAGCAGGTGTTGGAAGAGGGTAGTGGAGATGATGAAGTCCGAGACCCAACATGGCGTGAGCAACAGCAAGGTGGTGGGAGCAGCTCTGAGGAAGAGATTGTCCCAACGGTACAAAGAGGAGGGAGAGGTAGGCTGCAGACTAGCTTGCCTGTAGCCTCCAGTTTGGCACCTGTTGGGAGCAGTTCTCTTAGAAATGTCAAAATTGGCGCTCCCATGACTTGCACTGCGTGGTCCTTTTTTGACAGACTTGTAGATAATATTTGCTATGTTCAATGCAAGCTGTGTAAGCAAAAAGTTAAAAGAGGTAAAAATATCAGGAACCTGAATACCACAAATATGTGGACACATGTACGGACAAAGCACGTAGCTGAGTTACAAAGACACACTGGAGATGTAGGCCAACCTACAGCAGCACCTACATCTTTACGTCATGTTCGAGCCTCTACCTCCAGCTCTCACACACCTGTTTTGGCTTCCTCACAGGATCTCCATGGAAGAACCTCGGTCACTGTTGTCCATAGACAAACTGTTATTCCACCCACTGCAGCAAGTTCACAGTCATCGTCACACTCCCAGTACAAAAAACAGCCATCGGTAACACAGGCATGGGATAAAAGACGGCCATACTCGGCAAACCATCCACGAGCACAGGCTCTGAATGCTGGCCTTGCAAAACTCCTGTCCCTTGAAATGCTGTCATTCAGGCTGGTGGAGACTGACAGTTTCAGGAACTTTATGGCATTGGCAGTCCCACAATATAATGTGCCAAGCCGATTTTATTTCAGCAGGCAAGCTGTCCCTGCTCTGCAAAAACATGTCGAGGGAAACATTAAACATGCGCTACTAAACGCCGTCAGTAGCAGGGTCCACCTGACCACCGATGCGTGGACCAGTACCCATGGCCAGGGACGATACCTTTCCCTCACTGCCCATTGGGTCAATGTTGTGGAGCCGGGTACAGATCTTGCCAGTGGCGCTGTACGTGTTCTGCCAACTCCAAGGATTGCAGGAATCCAGTCTGTGCACATTGATTCCTCCTCCTACTCCAGTTCCTCAGAATCATCGCTGCACGAGCCGTCACGGTATACCTCCACATGGACCCGTGAACGCTTACCTGTTGCGACCGATATGAGCACAGCCGTGGCCAAACGTCAACAGGCCGTCCTGAAATTAATTCCCATGGGGAATCGAAGCCACACAGCGCAGGAGCTCTGGGATGCCATCAAGCAGGAGAGCGACGTGTGGTTTTTGTCAGCTAATCTGCAGCCAGGCTTGGTAGTGTGTGACAATGGCCGAAATCTGGTGGCAGCTCTGGGCCTTGGCAACCTCACTCACATACCATGTCTGGCACATGTGCTCAACTTGGTCGTGCAGAGTTTTTTGAGGGACTATCCGGATCTTGATGCACTGCTGCACAAGGTCCGCCTAGAGTGCGCTCACTTGCGACGTTCCAGCATGGCCAGATCGCGCATTGCAGCTCTGCAAGTCAGATTTCGCCTTCCTGAACATCGCATCATATGTGACGTACCCACCAGGTGGAATTCCACGTTACATATGTTGGAGCGGTTGTGTGAGCAGCAGCCAGCAGTAATGGAGTATCAGCTGCAACAGGCGCAATCAACTCGCAATTTGCGCCGTTCACACTTCACCACTACTGAGTGGGCCTCTATGAAGGACATCTGCGACGTTTTGCGTGCGTTTGATGTCTCAACGCGGATGGCGAGTGCAGATGATGCACTAGTCAGCATGACTGTCCCCCTTATCTGCCTGCTTCAGAAATCACTGAAAGCACTAAAGGAAGAGGTTTTGGAAGAGGTGGAGGATGAGGAGTCACAAATTCAATTACCTTCAGGACAGTCAGCGCAACGTGGTTCCTCACAAAGGGCTGGGCAGGGCTCACTTTGTGAGGAGGATGAGGAGGAGGAGGAGTCAATGGAGGAGGAAGAAATCCCTATAGAGGAAGGTACACAACGCTGTAGTCAGTATGTAGAGCGAGGGTGGGGTGATGCAGAGGAGACAGAGATGACGCCTCTTCCAGAGGACAGCCCTTGTTGGCCAGTTGGGAGTCTGCAGCACATGGTTTATTTCATGCTTCAGTGCCTAAGAAACGACCGCCGCATCGCCCACATTCTCAGCACGTCAGATTATTGGGTGTACACCCTCCTAGACCCTCGCTACCGTGACAACTTACAAACCCTCATCACACCGGTGAACCGTAAAATGCAGGAGTACCAAGACACACTGGTGCAATCCATACTGTTGTACATTCCAGCCGAGAGAGATGCTGCTGCTGCTGCTGCTGCTACTGCTTTACAAAGCAGCTCTGTGCGTCGAGGCAGTGTAGACACCTCTACAACAAGAGGGAGCAGAAGCAGCGCCTCTGCACAGGGCAAGAACTGTATGTTACAAATGTGGCAAAGTTTTGTGACAGCGCCAGCAAGGTCTACACCATCCGAGACGGCTCCAGTCACCAGGAAGAAACGTTTCCGTAAGATGGTGACAGACTACTTGGCTTTCCCTCTAAGTGTACTCCCAGATGCCTCTTCCCCTTTCAAATTTTGGGTCTCTAAGTTGGATACATGGCCAGAGCTTAGCCAGTATGCATTGGAGGTGCTGGCTTGCCCTGCTGCCAGTGTATTATCTGAGCGTGTCTTTAGTGCTGCAGGTGGTGTAGTAACAGACCGTCGCATGCGACTATCCTCAGAGAATGTAGACCGGCTTACTTTTCTGAAAATGAACAAGGCATGGATCTCACCTGAATTTGCCTGTCCGTTTTCAGATTAAATAACTGTTTGGCAACGTTTTCCATGTCTCCGGTTATGTTCATCTTTCTACCACCTGAACTCTACTCCCTGGGCTACAACACCGCCATTTGTTGCTCGTAAGTAATTGGCAGGGGTACTGACTCCTGGCCAGCCTGGTTACAGCACGACAGCTGTTTCCTGGCAGTGTGAACGTCAATTATCCTCCAATAAGTTGTGCTGTCGTGTTGCATTCGGGTTAGCCGACTCTATGGTGCCTGCAGTTTAGGTGATTCCTATGTGTGCTGTGGGATATGTAAATAAAGGCGTTTCCATTGTGACAATAGGATAAGCACCCACTGTAGGACTGTGTGATTCTGTAACTGCGGACGGCTTGCGTCCTGTCAACTTACATTTTCATGGGTGCGTTCTTCTACCCGTCCGGGGTCCAGTACCGCCAAGTGGTTCTCCCAGTGCCTTTGGCCTAGGTGCCTCCATCTCCGTATCCGAGTTCCAGCAACGTCTGCTGGTCCTTGGTAGTGCTTTGGAGCACAGGTACCTCCTGCTTAGTAACCGTGTCACAGTAACGTCAGCTGGTACTCGGTTGTGACATTGCCTCTTTTCCTTCTGCTACCCGTCCGGGGTCCAGTACCGTCAAGTGGTTCTCCCCAGTGCTTTTGGCCTAGGTGCCTCCATCTCCGTATCCGAGTTCCAGCAACGTCTGCTGGTCCTTGGTAGTGCTTTGGAGCACAGGTACCTCCTGCTTAGTAACCGTGTCACAGTAACGTCAGCTGGTACTCGGTTGTGACATTGCCTCTTTTCCTTCTGCTACCCGTCCGGGGTCCAGTACCGTCAAGTGGTTCTCCCCAGTGCCTTTGGCCTAGGTGCCTCCATCTCCGTATCCGAGTTCCAGCAACGTCTGTTGGTCCTTGGTAGTGCTTTGGAGCACAGGTACCTCCTGCTTAGTAACCGTGTCACAGTAACGTCAGCTGGTACTCGGTTGTGACATTGCCTCTTTTCCTTCTGCTACCCGTCCGGGGTCCAGTACCGTCAAGTGGTTCTCCCCAGTGCCTTTGACCTAGGTGCCTCCATCTCCGTATCCGAGTTCCAGCAACGTCTGCTGGTCCTTGGTAGTGCTTTGGAGCACAGGTACCTCCTGCTTAGTAACCGTGTCACAGTAACGTCAGCTGGTACTCGGTTGTGACATTGCCTCTTTTCCTTCTGCTACCCGTCCGGGGTCCAGTATCGTCAAGTGGTTCTCCCCAGTGCCTTTGGCCTAGGTGCCTCCATCTCCGTATCAGAGTTCCAGCAACGTCTGCTGGTCCTTGGTAGTGCTTTGGAGCACAGGTACCTCCTGCTTAGTAACCGTGTCACAGTAACGTCAGCTGGTACTCGGTTGTGACATTGCCTCTTTTCCTTCTGCTACCCGTCCGGGGTCCAGTACCGTCAAGTGGTTCTCCCAGTGCCTTTGGCCTAGGTGCCTCCATCTCCGTATCCGAGTTCCAGCAACGTCTGCTGGTCCTTGGTAGTGCTTTGGAGCACAGGTACCTCCTGCTTAGTAACCGTGTCACAGTAACGTCAGCTGGTACTCGGTTGTGACATTGCCTCTTTTCCTTCTGCTACCCGTCCGGGGTCCAGCACAGTCAGTGTCATGGGTGCATCGCTACGAAGATCGTCGCGATTGCACATTCTGACTTCTCACAGCTGAGCTGCTGTTTCTTTGTGTTTGGTAATGAGAGAGTTAATTTTACCTAGCTCTTTGCTAAGACTAGGTCCAGCCTCGCCCGGCTGCTTTGGATTATGTTCTAATTAGTTTCCTTTATATTCCTGCCAGTCTGGGTGTTTGATGCCGGTGAAAGCATTCATATAGTTTAGCAGACTGGATCGGTTCTGGGAATACTTAAGCTAAGAGCTCCTTAGTTGTTTTACTCTTATAGCTTATAGTTTATCTCTGAGACCTAAGGTGTTCCTACTGTGTGTGAGTGTTGTATGTAAGACTTTATTTACTTTATTTCTTATCTTTCTTGTATGTCTTTCTGTTCATTAACCGTTACCTGGTCATTCCCTTTGGTGGTATTCAGGGTCCTTCTTAGGACTAGAATACAGTTGGCAGGGATTGATAGGAGACAGGGTTTACGCTGGTGGCCTGGACCTCTGTACCTTTAACAGTACCTCCAGGTTGAGGGATTAGTTAGGACCCCAGTTTAGGGTCAGCTTAGACCCCGGTCACCCTCTAGCCGGAGACAGCGTATAACGGATTCCGTTTTGACCCACTGGACATTCTGTCAGGTAAAATCTATGTTATCATATATCTATGCGCATGTTATATAGTATGTTGCCCTTTTGATATAGATTACTGTCATCACATATATATATCTGCTATACAGCGTGACATTTTCACCGGCCATACTAAAGATTCTCCCCAGCTGTCATGGATCCAGTAGCCCAGCTGGCCCGGCAGTTGCAGGGATTGTCCATGGAGTTGGCAGACATTAAGTCCAAGGTTTTGTCCCCCCGGAGCAAACCAGATCTGAACCTAAGGTTGCTCTCCCAGACAGGTTCACTGGTGGGCGGGACAAATTTTTTACTTTCCGGGAGGCATGTAAATTGTACTTTCGGCTGCGGCCTCGGTCATCTGGGAGTGAAGAGCAGAGGGTGGGAATTGTTATCTCGCTCTTACAAGGGGATCCTCAATCTTGGGCGTTCTCTATTCCTCCAGGCTCCCCAGATCTCCAGTCAGTGGATCGATTTTTTACTGCCCTGGGTCTGGTATATGATGATCCGGATCGAGTCTCCCTTGCTGAAACAAGGTTACGTAAAATACGGCAAGGAAATCGTCCAGCGGAGGAATATTCTTCTGAGTTCCGTAGATGGGCAACAGATACTCAGTGGAATGACCCAGCTCTTAGGAGCCAGTTTTGTCAAGGGTTGTCTGACAAATTAAAGGATGTGTTAGCTCAGTATGATTCTCCTCCATCACTGGAGGCTGCTATGGCCCTCGCTATTCGCATTGATAGACGTCTTCGGGGAAGACGCGAGGTAACTCCGCCTCCCGTGATGACTCCACCTACTACTAAAGTCCCTTATACTGAGGTTCCCCTGGTCTGTTCTGAGGAACCCATGCAGTTGGGAGGGACATCATTTTGTAGAGGGAATCAGCGGTGCGCCGCAAGACTAGAAGGTGTTTCTTTTGCGGGAGAGAGGGACATTATGTTGGGGGGTGTCCATCCCGGACCTCTTTGAACCAAGGAGTTAACCTGGGAGTGTGTATTTCGTCCCCAAATCCCTCTCAGTTTCTCGTGCCTGCGGAGGTGGTGATTGGTACTAGAACTGAGAGGATTTCTGTTTTTCTTGATAGTGGGTCCGGGCTAATTTGGTGGACACTCGGTTTGCCCAGGTGCATGGTATGCAACTGAGTGTATTGGCCAAACCGGTCCCTATACTCTCTATTGATTCTAGACCTCTTGGTCAAGGTAGCTTGGTACAAGCTGTTCATAACATAGATCTTCGAGTAGGGGCAATACATAAAGAGCAATTGTCTTGTTATGTGTTGGAGGGTCTGCCTGCTCCTATTGTGTTGGGACTTCCTTGGTTGGCTAAACATAACCCAGTGATTGATTGGCAATCCAGAAAGATAAGCCAGTGGGGTGAATTTTGCAAGAATAACTGCATGAGCACGGTCATCGGTGCGGTTGTGCCTAGGACTTTGCCTCCTTTTTTGGAGGACTTTTGGGAGAGGTTCTCAGAGGAGGGGTGTAAAGAGTTACCTCCTCATCGCACATATGACTTCTCAATAAAGTTGCTTCCTGATGCCTTATCTCGTACTTTCCCAGGGCCGGGAAGACGGATGATCCGGTTCCTATTCCTCAGGAGGGAGTTGTAGTGTCAGCTGTATGCTCTGAGCTTGAGGGGGAGGTATTGGGGGCTCAGGGGACGCCCCTGTGGGACTTCCAGGGAGACTGATAGTTCCAGATCGCTTAAGACTGAAGGTTACGGAGAACCCTTACAAACGGATGGCTGATAGGAGGAGAGTTTCTGGTCTAGATCTGAGGGTGAACGATCTGGTGTGGTTGTCTACCAGGAATATAAAACTTAAAGTTCCCTCCTGGAGGTTGGGTCCCAGATTCATCGGGCCATACAGGATCAGTTCCATAATTAATCCTGTGGCATTTCGTCTGGACCTCCCTCCTACGTTTAAAATTCATAATGTGTTTCACAAGTCATTACTTAAAAAGTATGTGGCACCAGTCATACCGTCACCTCTACCTCCTCCTTCAGTGGTAGTCAATGATAACGTGGAAGTTCATTGGAGGGGGTATGGTCCTGAGGAGAGGACGTGGGTCCCTGCGTCTGATGATAACGCAGATCGATTGGTTCGGACCTTTCACACAATTTACCCGGACAGACCTGGTCATGAGGGTCCGGAGGCCCCTCGTAGAAGGGGGGGTACTGTCATGGGTGCATCGCTACGAAGATCGTCGCGATTGCACATTCTGACTTCTCACAGCTGAGCTGCTGTTTCTTTGTGTTTGGTAATGAGAGAGTTAATTTTACCTAGCTCTTTGCTAAGACTAGGTCCAGCCTCGCCCGGCTGCTTTGGATTATGTTCTAATTAGTTTCCTTTATATTCCTGCCAGTCTGGGTGTTTGATGCCGGTGAAAGCATTCATATAGTTTAGCAGACTGGATCGGTTCTGGGAATACTTAAGCTAAGAGCTCCTTAGTTGTTTTACTCTTATAGCTTATAGTTTATCTCTGAGACCTAAGGTGTTCCTACTGTGTGTGAGTGTTGTATGTAAGACTTTATTTACTTTATTTCTTATCTTTCTTGTATGTCTTTCTGTTCATTAACCGTTACCTGGTCATTCCCTTTGGTGGTATTCAGGGTCCTTCTTAGGACTAGAATACAGTTGGCAGGGATTGATAGGAGACAGGGTTTACGCTGGTGGCCTGGACCTCTGTACCTTTAACAGTACCTCCAGGTTGAGGGATTAGTTAGGACCCCAGTTTAGGGTCAGCTTAGACCCCGGTCACCCTCTAGCCGGAGACAGCGTATAACGGATTCCGTTTTGACCCACTGGACATTCTGTCAGGTAAAATCTATGTTATCATATATCTATGCGCATGTTATATAGTATGTTGCCCTTTTGATATAGATTACTGTCATCACATATATATATCTGCTATACAGCGTGACAGTCAGCTGGTCCTTGTTACTTCCATTGTCTCTTGCTCCATCTGATACCCGTCAGGGTTCCAGTAACGTCAGCTGTTTCTCGGAAATTAGACGACATTAAAGACCACCCAGAAGAAGATGACAACAACAAGGACGACGAGCATGAAGCCAACCAGCCTGAACACCATCACAAAGAAAAAATAAAAGATTACCAAGAAGAAGATCACCAACAGGACAAAGAAGGTTAAGACAAACTACAAGATACAGAACAAGAGACAGAAGAACAATAAGCAAAAGATCAAAAAGCAGAAGAACATTAAGTATAAGACCAAAATGAAGAGCAAAATATATGCTCTAAATTCTAAGCAGAAGAAGACTAAGCAGTGTATGGGGGTGAGTCCGTTCCTCCTCGTGGTGCCCCTGGAAAATGCCTGCTGCTGCAGGCTAAACTGAACACGGACAAATACTGTTGTAATTTAAATTTTTTGTGACAGCAAGAACGGAAGGATGAACAATTCATACTTTTACAGATTACAAGTACAGGAATCTCTGTCACAAATAAGAATATGATGAAGAAGATGAAGAGGAAGAAGATGAAGAATTTGAATATGAAGAAGATTAATTAGTTTAATAATAACAATATGAGTAATGTAAACAAAAACATGAATAGCAAGAAGTTTAAGAAGAAAATTAAGAAGGTGAAGATGAAGAATAATTTGATGAGAAAGATGATGCTGCTGCTGAAGATTATGAAGGAGAAAGTGTGGCACTGGCAAAAGTTAAAAAGGTGAAGAGCATGGAAGTTGTGAAACATACATATTTGCCAAAATAGAAAAAAGGTTAACAACATTGTCAATTTGTTAGTCAATCCAAACGTATTTCCAAAAAAAAATATATGAATGCTATTCCAATGCATTGGGTTAAACATGTATGCCTTTATTGTCTCCTCAACCTCCCCCAATACATTCTACATTAGTCTTTGTTGTTTTCCTTCATGTACAATTAACCAACAAGGCAAGAATGTTTTTTTTTAATTTCGATATTTTGTTCCCATAGACTTACATGGGACTTCCGGTATCGAAATCGGATATCGGCGATATTTAGTGCTATCGGCGATACAATTTCGATACGATATTTTTAGATATCGAGCAATATCGCTCAACACTATCCCTGTGTCTTTAATAAGACATACATCATATAGGAACCTTAACTTGTTTTGTATTCATTAATATGGTCACGCTCTTTGATTTGTCAAAGTTCTTTGAAAATCATATCTCATACCGAGTTCAGGAATATATATGGTATAGCATCATTAATTATACGTGACTGAAATAATATGGGTTAGTGTTTAGACAATAAGCTATTTTAAGAGCTGGTGTGTTGCGGTTCTGAGAAGAGTAGAGCAACATCTAAATTCATATATGGATACCATGACCATGGTATATACACATGGTGATTACTGATAATGTGTCTACCACTTATTGTTCCTTTCTTAAAAATCACTTCCCATGATAAGTCCGTATTTTCAGGACTTAACCAGTTAAAATACATTAAAATTGATGCGATATGATTAATCAGGTATTTATTGATTTGTAATCTCGGCAAATATGGGACGTTATGACATGACATTATGGATGGGGTCACATGACTGGAAGGTCCTCACCATTAGTATTTGCATGTTAGCCTTTTTCCATGGTTATGGTTACGGCGCAATAGATATAACGCGAGTGAAATTAGTGTTTGCGCTCCACGGATGCGTTCCATGGGGACGCCGCACTGGATGTGACGTCAAGGCTTGTGAACGTCTCTGGTTATGCGACGCTGCACGGATGCGCCCCAGCAGGGTGGTGCACCGGATGTGACGTCGCCTGCTGGTCGCTTTGGCGTCTTATTTAAAGCCCATGTGGGTATCATCTGTGCACCCGTTTTGACAACATGAACGCATGTGATGGATGACTGCACGTTATAATTGAAGTGAAATGGCATGTGCTCCCCTGATGATCAAGCCAGAGAAACGCATTGGGAGTTAATTCACAGATTACACCCCAAAGATCCACGGTTTTCTTAGGGGTAATGTATGGAGTGTTGAAAGCCTCCCCGAGTTAAAGAAACCGCTTATGGACAACAACGGGTATTCTGGATCAGATGATTATTTGGTGAGATTGTTCCAATAATAGTCTTATAGACAAGTGATATTCTTTCCTGATCCTTTAATTCTGGTTATACATTCATATTAGTGTACACTATCTGCTACCTCATGGTCCCATATTTTTATATATGCAAACTGATGAGGAATCTTGCATTTTCTGATATTAATGTGTTGTTATATACTCATACTAGTGCACACTATCTGCTACCTCATGGTCTCATATTTTTGATATATGCAAACTGATGAGGAATCTTACATTTTTTGATATTAATGTGTTGTTGTTATTCAAAACTGTTGACCCCAGGAATATTATGAAGAGTATAATTCATTGAGGGGAGAACTATTTTTAGTTCTATTCATATCATTCTCCTCTCATCAACGAGTGGTGACTTACACATTTGTTAAAGTGTTATTAATGTTTGTTTCGTTTTTATACATTTATATGTGAACCGGCTGGTTCTTTTTTAAATAATATAATTAAAGGTTAATTTTTATCCTGCACTTCTACCTTGCTGACTGTTCGAGGTTATGTTCGATAACTGTTCGTGCACCTAAATCGTCACTGGATTTTTTCACAGTAATGCTGAGAATCACTGTTAATACACAGTTTGAGTCTACAGCAGGGCGGGGGGAGGGGCATGGGATGGATCTCTGCAGAAATAATGAAGATCTCCATTTTTTTTTCTCTCTCCCGCATTTCCAGTGGGCGGTGCAGTCTGTCAGCCTATCAGCAGCGCACACACGGAGCGAAGTGCTTTTTTTTCACACAAGCAAGGGCATGTGTCATTGGCTGTGTATGTCACATGTCCTTGCCCTATAAGACCAAGCCATTTCCCCCTCGCCACCATTTTCTCACTGCTGCAGCACAGTGTTAGACGGCACTGCTCCTGCTGTTAGCGTTATCTTTCTAACAGTGACTGTGAAGCGAATTTGCAGTTAGACAGGAAGGTTTAGGGAGTAGGAGGGACTAGTTTGTAATTGCAGCCCTTTTAAGGGCTAGATTGCAGCAGTTCCTAGCACTTTTAGCAGGCAGGTCTGTGATCTACATAGATAGATAGGTAAACTTGGGATTAGTGACTATTTGTAATTGCAGCCCTTTTGAGGGCTAGGTTACATCAGTTGCTATCACATTTTGCAAGCTCCACCAGCGTTGAAATACTCATAATTTTTGGCTGCATCTTGCCTGCAATATAATTGTGGGCATAGTAGCAGTCTGTGGTACTGATTGTATTAGGCCATCTATACATTAGAGATCCTTTTTGGATCGCAAACATGAGAATTTCGATAGCATTTGTTAGCGTCACATTTGGTGTCGCACTTCCTGTGAGCGTCACTATATGCAACGCTAAATATTTTTGGCTCGAGACCATATGTAACGTCACTTCCGGTGACGCTGTTCCGGTTCAACGTCACGATCATAATCCCGCCTCTAGCACATATAATGGCGGTTATTTTGAATCAGAGGCCCACTTGAACAAGCGGCGGACACCGCGTTCAGTGAGGACCTGTCTATCTATTCTCATCTCCATTGGTAAGATATTTTTATGTTAGCGACTAAATTCGCACCTCCTAACATAGTAGCGTTATTTCAGTGTTTGCTATACTTTCACGATCCTTTTTGGATCACTATCCAATTTATTATAACGGTCACATTTAGTGATCCAATCCACATCTCCTAACAGAGTAACGGTATTCTAGTGATTGTCACATTTCACGATCCTATTAGGGTCACAATCCAGGACGCACCACGCCACCTAGATTTTTCATAGTGATCTTTTTTTGCATCTTTAGTATAACAGCATCACAGCTAGGAAGCATCTCTCTACCCTATAGCGATCACTTTTGTATCTCTAATATATCATCATTGCATTCAGTTTTTATCATATTTCCACAGCTATTCGGGTGTCATAATCCAGTCCTGACATCCGGTTGCTTGTTTTTCCAGTGGATACTGGCTATACCTACTAATACAAAAAATATACATCAAGAAATATATATCAGGTAATATATATTGTATATATAAGAAATGTACTTTATGGCACATACCGCCCTATCTGAGACACATTTTCTTATATAGAGGTATATTTGGGATCTTAATTAATACTGATACGAATCTCATTTCCACCATAGGTATGGTATTTGCATTCCAACATGTATTTTTTTGCTATTTTTTTGCTCTTTTGCTTTTGTCCTTGCTGATGAATCTAACATACTTTATTAGTTCATAGATCTCCTGTAGATCATGTAAAGAGTATTCCGGACATTACTTTACCTACCTATAAGAGTACCATTCTACAAGCAGTCGGGTAGGCGTTCTTTGATAATTTTTTTCATGTTAGTATCTCATTTATACTTAGACTTTTGATCATATTATGTTCATATTTCAAATATTTTTCTATATTACATATTCTGTTTTGTTTTTCCTCTCTGGTTACATTACTATTTCATCTAATGATTTGTCAATAATATATTATACCAATTTTTATTTTCTGCAGTACTTTGATGAAGGTCCGAATAGGACCGAAACGTTGTTTTTGACTGCAATAAAAAATTTTTTCGTTTCACAAAAGTTGAGTGCCAAGTTCTTTTTTGATATTGCACTGGGTTGGGTTCCTACTTGAGCACCTTCACAGTAGTGCCACGCTATATTATTCATCTATACAAAGCTCCACCAGCGTTGAAATACTCATCATTTTTTGTTGCATCTTGCCTGTAGAATAATTGTGGGCATAGAAGCAGTCTGTGGTACTCATTGTATTAGGCCATCTATTCAAAGCTCCACCAGTGTTGAAATACTCATAATTTTTTGCTGCATCTTGCCTGTAGAATAATTGTGGGCATATTAGCAGTGTGTGTTACTCATTCTATTAGGCCATGTATACAAAGCTACACAAGCGTTAAAAAAAAAAGAATTTTTATCTGCATCTTGCCTGGACAATAATTTTGTGCATAGTAGCAGTGTGTGGTACTCATTCTATTAGGCCATCTATATAAAGCTCCACCAGAGTTTAAAAAAAAGAATTTTTATCTGAATCTTGCCTGGACAATAATTTTGGGCATAGTAGCAATGTGTGGTACTCATTCTATTAGGCCATCTAAACAAAGCTCCACCAGCCTTTAAAAAAAAAAGAATTTCTATCTGCATCTTGACTGTAGAATAATTGTGGGCATAGTAGCAGTGTGTGGTACTCATTCTATTAGGCCATCTATACAAAGCTCCACCAGCCTTTAAAAAAAAAAGAATTTTTTTCTGCATCTTGCCTGGACAATAATTTTGGGCATAGTAGCAGTGTGTGGTGCTCATTCTATTAGGCCATCTATACAAAGCTCCAGCAGCGTTAAAAAAAAAGAATTTTTATCTGCATCTTGCCTGGACAATAATTTTGGGCATAGTAGCAGTGTGTAGTACTCATTCTATTGGGCCATCTATACAAAGGTCCAGCAGCGTTAAAAAAAAATAATTTCTATCTGCATCTGACCTGAACAATAATTTTGGGCATAGTAGCAGTGTGTGGTACTCATTGTATTAGGCCATCTATACAAAGCTCCACAAGCGTTGAAATACTCATAATTTTTTGCTGCATCTTGCCTGTACAATAATTTTGGGCATAGTAGCAATCTGTGGTACTCATTGTATTAGGCCATCTATTCAAAGCTCCACCAGCGTTGAAATACTCATAATTTTTTGCTGCATCTTTCCTGTAATATAATTGAGGGAATAGTAGCAGTGTGTGGTACTCATTGTATTAGGCCATCTATACAAAGCTCCACCAGTATTGAAATACTCATAATTTTTTGCTGCATCTTGCCTGTAGAATAATTGTGGGCATAGTAACAGTGTGTGGTACTCATTCTTTTAGGCCATCTATACAAAGCTCCAGCAGCGTTAAAAAAAAAAAGAATTTCTATATGCATCTTGCCTGTAGAATAATTGTGGGCATAGTAGCACTCTGTGGTACTCATTGTATTAGGCCATCTATACAAAGCTCCACCAGTGTTGAAATGCTCATAATTTTTTGCTGCATCTTGCCTGTGGAATAATTGTGGGCATAGTAGCAATCTGTGGTACTCATTGTATTAGGCCATCTATACAAAGCTCCACAAGCCTTAAAAAAAAGAATTTTTATCTGCATTTTGCCTGGAGAATAATTGTGGGCATAGTAGCACTCTGTGGTACTCATTGTATTAGGCCATCTATACAAAGCTCCACCAGTGTTGAAATGCTCATAATTTTTTGCTGCATCTTGCCTGTGGAATAATTGTGGGCATAGTAGCAGTCTGTGGTACTCATTGTATTAGACCATCTATACAAAGCTCCACCAGTGTTGAAATGCTCATAATTTTTTGCTGCATCTTGCCTGTAATATAATTGAGGGAATAGTAGCAGTCTGTGGTACTCATTGCATTAGGCCATCTATACAAAGCTCCACCAGAGTTAAAAAAAAAAAGATTTTTTATCTGCATCTTGCCTGGACAATAATTTTGGGCATAGTAGCAGTCTGTGGTACTCATTGTATTAGGCCATCTATACAAAGCTCCACCAGCGTTAAAATACTCATATTTTTTTGCTGCATCTTGACTGTAGAATAATTGTGGGCATAGTAGCAGTGTGTGGTACTCATTCTATTAGGCCATCTATACAAAGCTCCACCAGCGTTAAAAAAAAAAGAATTTTTTTCTGCATCTTGCCTGGACAATAATTTTGGGCATAGTAGCAGTGTGTGGTGATCATTCTATTAGGCCATCTATACAAAGCTACAGCAGCGTTAAAAAAAAATAATTTTTATCTGCATCTTGCCTGGACAATAATTTTGGGCATAGTAACAGTGTGTGGTACTCATTCTATTGGGCCATCTATACAAAGGTCCAGCAGCGTTAAAAAAAAAGAATTTCTATCTGCATCTTGTCTATAGAATAATTGTGGGCATAGTAGCAGTCTGTTGTACTCATTGTATTAGGCCATCTATACAAAGCTCCAACAGCGTTGAAATACTCATAATTTTTTGCTGCATCTTGCCTGTAGAATAATTATGGGCATTGTAGCAGTCTATGGTACTCATTGTATTTGGCCATCTATACAAAGCTCCACAAGCCTTAAAAAAAGAATTTTTATCTGCATCTTGCCTGGACAATAGTTTTGGGCATAGTAGCAGTGTGTGTTGCTCATTCTATTAGGCCATCTATACAAAGCTCCACCAGCGTTAAAAGAAAAAGAATTTTTATCTGCATCTTGCCTGGACAATAATTTTGGAAATAGTAGCAGTGTGTGGTACTCATTCTATTAGGTCATCTATACAAAGCTTCACCAGCGGTGAAATACTCATAATTTTTTGCTGCATCTTGCCTGTAGAATAATTGTGGGCATAGTAGCATAGTAGCAATGTGTGGTACTCATTCTATTAGGCCATCTATACAAAGTTCCAGCAGCATTAAAAAAAAAAGAATTTCTATCTGCATTTTGCCTGTAGAATAATTGTGGCAGAGTAGCAGTCTGTGGTGCTCATTGTATTAGGCCATCTATACATAGCTCCACCAGCGTTGAAATACTCATAATTTTTTGCTGCATCTTCCCTGTAGAATAATTGTGGGCATAGTAGCAGTGTGTGGTACTCATTGTATTAGGCCATCTATACAAAGTTCCACAAGCCTTAAAAAAAAGAATTTTTATCTGCATCTTGCCTGGACAATAATTTTGGGCATAGTAGCAGTGTGTGGTACTCATTCTTTTAGGCCATCTATACAAAGCTCCACCAGCATTGAAATACTCATAATTTTTTGCTGCATCTTGCCTGTAAAATAATTGTGGGCATAGTAACAGTGTGTGGTACTCATTCTTTTAGGCCATCTCTACAAAGCTCCAGCAGCGTTAAAAAAAAAGAATTTCTATATGCATCTTGCCTGTAGAATAATTGTGGGCAGGTAGCACTCTGTGGTACTCATTGTATTAGGCCATCTATACAAAGCTCCACCAGTGTTGAAATGCTCATAATTTTTTGATGCATCTTGAGTGTGGAATAATTGTGGGCATAGTAGCAGTCTGTGGTACTCATTGTATTAGGCCATCTATACAAAGCTCCACAAGCCTTAAAAAAAGAATTTTTATCTGCATCTTGCCTGGACAATAATTTAGGGCATAGTAGCAGTGTGTGGTACTCATTCTATTAGGCCATCTATACAAAGCTCCACCAGAGTTTAAAAAAAAAAACAATTTTTACCTGCATCTTGCCTGGACAATAATTTTGGGCATAGTAGCAGTCTTTGGTATTCATTCTATTAGGCCATCTATACAAAGGTCCAGCAGCGTTAAAAAAAAGAATTTCTATCTGCATCTGGCCTGGAGAATAATTTTGGGCATAGTAGCAGTGTGTGGTACTCATTGTATTAGGCCATCTATACAAAGCTCCACAAGCGTTGAAATACTCATAATTTTTTGCTGCATCTTGCCTGTAGAATAATTGTGGGTATAGTAGCACTCTGTGGTACTCATTGTATGAGGCCATCTATACAAAGCTCCACCAGAATTTAAAAAAAAAAAAAAGAATTTCTATCTGCATCTTGCCTGGACAATAATTTTGGGCATAGTAGCAGTCTGTGGTACTCATTGTATTAGGCCATCTATACAAAGCTCCACCAGCGTTGAAATACTCATAATTTTTTGCTGCATCTTGCCTGTACAATAATTTTGGGCATAGTAGCAATCTGTGGTACTCATTGTATTAGGACATCTATTCAAAGATCCACCAGCGTTGAAATACTCATAATTTTTTGCTGCATCTTGCCTGTAATATAATTGAGGGAATAGTAGCAGTCTGTGGTACTCATTGCATTAGGCCATCTATACAAAGCTCCACCAGCATTGAAATACTCATAATTTTTTGCTGCATCTTGCCTGTAGAATAATTGTGGGCATAGTAATATGTGTGTGTACTCATTCTTTTAGGCTATCTATACAAAGCTCCAGCAGCGTTAAAAAAAAAAGAATTTCTAAATGCATCTTGCCTGTAGAATAATTGTGGGCATAGTAGCACTCTGTGGTACTCATTGTATTAGGCCATCTATCCAAAGCTCCACAAGCCTTAAAAAAAAGAATTTTTATCTGCATCTTGCCTGGACAATAATTTTGGGCATAGTAGCAGTGTGTGGTACTCATTGTATTAGGCCATCTATACAAAGCTCCACCAGCGTTGAAATACTCATAATTTTTTGCCGCATCTTGCCTGTAGAATAATTGTGGGCATAGTAGCAGTCTGTGGTACTCATTGTATTAGGCCATCTATACAAAGCTCCACCAGCGTTGAAATACTCATAATTTTTTGCTGCATCTTGCCTGTAATATAATTGAGCTAATAGTAGCAGTCTGTGGTACTCATTGTATTAGGCCATCTATACAAAGCTCCACCAGAGTTAAAAAAAAAGAATTTTTATCTGCATCTTGCCTGGACAATAATTTTGGGCATAGTAGCAGTGTGTGGTACTCATTGTATTAGGCCATCTATACAAAGCTCCACCAGCATTGAAATACTCATAATTTTTTGCTGCATCTTGCCTGTAGAATAATTGTGGGCATAGTAACAGTGTGTGGTACTCATTCTTTTAGGTCATCTATACAAAGCTCCAGCAGCGTTAAAAAAAAAGAATTTCTATATGCATATTGCCTGTAGAATAATTGTGGGCAGAGTAGCAGTCTGTGGTGCTCATTGTATTAGGCCATCTATACAAAGCTCCACCAGCGTTGAAATACTCATAATTTTTTGCTGCATCTTGCCTGTAGAATAATTGTGGGCATAGTAGCACTCTGTGGTACTCATTGTATTAGGCCATCTATACAAAGCTCCACCAGTGTTGAAATGCTCATAATTTTTTGCTGCAACTTGCCTGTGGAATAATTGTGGGCATAGTAGCAGTCTGTGGTACTCATTGTATTAGGCCATCTATACAAAGCTCCACAAGCGTTGAAATACTCATAATTTTTTGCTGCATCTTGCCTGTACAATAATTTTGGGCATAGTAGCAATCTGTGGTACTCATTGTATTAGGCCATCTATTTAAAGCTCCACCAGCGTTGAAATACTCATAATTTTTTGCTGCATCTTGCCTGTAATATAATTGAGCTAATAGTAGCAGTCTGTGGTACTCATTGTATTAGGCCATCTATACAAAGCTCCACCAGAGTTAAAAAAAAGAATTTTTATCTGCATCTTGCCTGGACAATAATTTTGGGCATAGTAGCAGTATGTGGTACTCATTGTATTAGGCCATCTATACAAAGCTCCACCAGCATTAAAATACTCATAATTTTTTGCTGCATCTTGCCTGTAGAATAATTGTGGGCATAGTAACAGTGTGTGGTACTCATTCTTTTAGGCCATCTACACAAAGCTCCACAAGCCTTAAAAAAAAGAAATTTTATCTGCATCTTGCCTCGACAATAATTTGGGCATATTAGCCGTGTGTGGTACTCATTCTATTAGGCCATCTATACAAAGCTCCACAAGAGTTTAAAAAAAAAACAATTTTTACCTGCATCTTGCTTGGACAATAATTTTGGGCATAGTAGCAGTCTTTGGTATTCATTCTATTAGGCCATCTATACAAAGGTCCAGCAGCGTTAAAAAAAAGAATTTCTATCTGCATCTGGCCTGGACAATATTTTTGGCATAGTAGCAGTGTGTGGTACTCATTGTATTAGGCCATCTATACAAAGCTCCACCAGCGTGGAAAATACTCATAATTTTTTGCTGCATCTTGCCTGTAGAATAATTGAGGGCATAGTAGCAGTCTGTGGTACTCATTGTATTAGGCCATCTATACAAAGCTCCACCAGCGTTGAAATACTCATAATTTTTTGCTGCATCTTGCCTGTAGAATAATTGTGGGCATAGTAGCACTCTGTGGTACTCATTGTATTAGGCCATCTATACAAAGCTCCACCAGTGTTGAAATGCTCATAATTTTTTGCTGCAACTTGCCTGTGGAATAATTGTGGGCATAGTAGCAGTCTGTGGTACTCATTGTATTAGGCCTCTATACAAAGCTCCACCAGCGTTGAAATACTCATAATTTTTTGCTGCATCTTGCCTGTACAATAATTTTGGGCATAGTAGCAATCTGTGGTACTCATTGTATTAGGCCATCTATTTAAAGCTCCACCAGCGTTGAAATACTCATAATTTTTTGCTGCATCTTGCCTGTAATATAATTGAGCTAATAGTAGCAGTCTCTGGTACTCATTGTATTAGGCCATCTATACAAAGCTCCACCAGAGTTAAAAAAAAGAATTTTTATCTGCATCTTGCCTGGACAATAATTTTGGGCATAGTAGCAGTATGTGGTACTCATTGTATTAGGCCATCTATACAAAGCTCCACCAGCATTGAAATACTCATAATTTTTTGCTGCATCTTGCCTGTAGAATAATTGTGGGCATAGTAACAGTGTGTGGTACTCATTCTTTTAGGCCATCTACACAAAGCTCCACAAGCCTTAAAAAAAAGAAATTTTATCTGCATCTTGCCTCGACAATAATTTTGGGCATATTAGCCGTGTGTGGTACTCATTCTATTAGGCCATCTATACAAAGCTCCACAAGAGTTTAAAAAAAAAACAATTTTTACCTGCATCTTGCTTGGACAATAATTTTGGGCATAGTAGCAGTCTTTGGTATTCATTCTATTAGGCCATCTATATAAAGGTCCAGCAGCGTTAAAAAAAAAGAATTTCTATCTGCATCTGGCCTGGACAATAATTTTGGGCATAGTAGCAGTGTGTGGTACTCATTGTATTAGGCCATCTATACAAAGCTCCACCAGCGTTGAAATACTCATAATTTTTTGCTGCATCTTGCCTGTAGAATAATTGAGGGCATAGTAGCACTCTGTGGTACTCATTGTATTAGGCCATCTATACAAAGCTCCACCAGCGTTGAAATACTCATAATTTTTAGATGCATCTTGCCTGTACATTAATTTTGGGCATAGTAGCAATCTGTGGTACTCATTGTATTAGGCCATCTATTCAAAGCTCCACCAGCGTTGAAATACTCATAATTTTTTGCTGCATCTTGCCTGTAAAATAATTGTGGGCATAGTAACAGTGTGTGGTATTCATTCTTTTAGGCCATCTATACAAAGCTCCAGCAGCGTTAAAAAAAAGGAATTTCTATATGCATCTTGCCTGTAGAATAATTGTGGGCAGAGTAGCAGTCTGTGGTGCTCATTGTATTAGGCCATCTATACAAAGCTCCACCAGTGTTGAAATGCTCATATTTTTTTGCTGCATCATGCCTGCAGAATAATTGTGGGCATAGTATCACTCTGTGGTCCTCATTGTATTAGGCCATCTATACAAAGCTCCACCAGTGTTGAAATGCTCATAATTTTTTGCTGCATCTTGCCTGTGGAATAACTGTGGGCATAGTAGTAGTCTGTGGTACTCATTGTATTAGGCCATCTATACAATGCTCCACAAGCCTTAAAAAAAAGAATTTTTATCTGCATCTTGCCTGGACAATAATTTTGGGCATAGTAGCAGTGTGTGGTACTCATTCTATTAGGCCATCTATACAAAGCTCCACCAGAGTTTAAAAAAAAGCCAATTTTTACCTGCATCTTGCCAGGACAATAATTTTGGGCATAGTAGCAGTGTGTGGTACTCATTGTATTAGGCCATCTATACAAAGCTCCACCAGAGTTTAAAAAAAAAGAATTTTTATCTGCATCTTGTCTGGACAATAATTTTGGGCATAGTAGCAGTGTGTGGTTCTCATTGTATTAGGCCATCTAATACAAAGCTCCACCAGTATTGAAATACTCATAATTTTTTGCTGCATCTTGCCTGTAGAATAATTGTGGGCATAGTATCACTCTGTGGTACTCATTGTAATAGGCCATCAATACAAAGCTCCACAAGCCTTAAAAAAATAATTTTTATCTGCATCTTGCCTGGACAATAATTTTGGGCATAGTAGCAGTGTGTGGTACTCATTTTATTAGGCCATCTATACAAAGCTCAACCAGAGTTTAAAAAAAAAAAACATTTTTTTCCTGCATCTTGCCTGGACAATAATTTTGGGCATAGTAGCAGTCTTTGGTATTCATTCTATTAGGCATCTATACAAAGGTCCAGCAGCGTTAAAAAAAAAAGAATTTCTATCTGCATCTGGCCTGGACAATAATTTTGGGCATAGTAGCAGTGTGTGGTACTCATTGTATTAGGCCATCTATACAAAGCCCACCAGCGTTGAAATACTCATAATTTTTTACTGCATCTTGCCTGTAGAATAATTGTGGGCATAGTAGCAGTCTGTGGTACTCATTGTATTAGGCCATCTATACAAAGCTCCACCAGCGTTGAAATACTCACAATTTTTTGCTGCATCTTGACTGTACAATAATTTTGGGCATAGTAGCAGTGTGTGGTATCATTCTTTTAGGCTATCTATACAAAGCTCCAAAAGCATTAAAAAAAAAAGAATTTCTAAATGCATCTTGCCTGTAGAATAATTGTGGGCATAGTAGCACTCTGTGGTACTCATTGTATTAGGCCATCTATACAAAGCTCCACCAGAGTTTAAAAATAAAAGAATTTTTATCTGCATCTTGCCTGGACAATAATTTTGGGCATAGTAGCAGTGTGTGGTACTCATTCTTTTAGGCCATCTATACAAAGCTCCACCAGAGTTTAAAAAAAAAAGAATTTTTATCTGCATCTTGCCTGGACAATAATTTTGGGCATAGTAGCAGTGTGTGGTACTCATTGTATTAGGCCATCTATACAAAGCTCCACCAGCATTGAAGCACTCATAATTTTTGCTGCATCTTGCCTGTAAAATAATTGTGGCATAGTAGCAGTCTTTGATATTCTTTCTATTAGGCCATCTATACAAAGGTCCAGCAGCGTTAAAAAAAAAAATTTCTATCTGCATCTGGCCTGGACAATAATTTTGGGCATAGTAGCAGTGTGCGGTACTCATTGTATTAGGCCATCTATACAAAGCTTCACAAGCGTTGAAATACTCATAATTTTTTGCTGCATCTTGCCTGTAGAATAATTGTGGGCATAGTAGCAGTCTGTGGTACTCATTGTATTAGGCCATCTATACAAAGCTCTACCAGCGTTGAAATACTCATAATTTTTTGCTGCATCTTGCCTGTACAATAATTTTGGGCATAGTAGCAATCTGTGGTACTCATTGTATTAGGCCATCTATTCAAAGCTCCACCAGAGTTAAAAAAAAAGAATTTTTATCTGCATCTTGCCTGGACAATAATTTTGGGCATAGTAGCAGTGTGTGGTACTCATTGTATTAGGCCATCTATACAAAGCTCCACCAGCATTGAAATACTCATAATTTGTTGCTGCATCTTGCCTGTAGAATAATTGTGGGCATAGTAACAGTGTGTGGTACTCATTCTTTTAGGCTATCTATACAAAGCTCCAGCAGCGTTAAAAAAAAAGAATTTCTATATGCATCTTGCCTGTAGAATAATTGTGGGCAGAGTAGCAGTCTGTGGTGCTCATTGTATTAGGCCATCTATACAAAGCTCCACCAGCGTTGAAATACTCATAATTTTTTGCTGCATCTTGCCTGTAGAATAATTGTGGGCATAGTAGAACTCTGTAGTACTCATTGTATTAGGCCATCTATACAAATCTACACCATTGTTGAAATGCTCATAATTTTTTGCTGCAACTTGCCTGTGGAATAATTGTGGGCATTGTAGCAGTCTGTAGTACTCATTGTATTAGGCCATCTATACAAAGCTCCACAAGCCTTAAAAAAAAGAATTTTTATCTGCATCTTGCCTGGACAATTAATTTTGGGCATATTAGCCGTGTGTGGTACTCATTCTATTAGGCCATCTATACAAAGCTCCACCAGAGTTTAAAAAAAACAATTTTTACTGCATCTTGCTTGGACAATAATTTTGGGCATAGTAGCAGTCTTTGGTATGCATTCTATTAGGCCATCTATACAAAGGTCCAGCAGCGTTAAAAAAAAGAATTTCTATCTGCATCTGGCCTGGACAATAATTTTGGGCATAGTAGCAGTGTTTGGTACTCATTGTATTAGGCCATCTATACAAAGCTCCACCAGCATTGAAATACTCATAATTTTTTTCTGCATCTTGCCTGTACAATAATTTTGGGTATAGTAGCAATCTGTGGTACTCATTGTATTAGGCCATCTATTCAAAGCTCCACCAGCGTTGAAATACTCATAATTTTTTGCTGCATCTTGCCTGTAATATAATTATTGAGGGAATAGTAGCAGTCTGTGGTACTCATTGTATTAGGCTATCTATACAAAGCTCCACCAGAGTTAAAAAAAAGAATTTTTATCTGCATCCTGCCTGGACAATAATTTTGAGCATAGTAGCAGTGTGTGGTTCTCATTGTATTAGGCCATCTATACAAAGCTGCACCAGCATTGAAATACTCATAATTTTTTGCTGCATCTTGCCTGTAAAATAATTGTGGGCATAGTAACAGTGTGTGGTACTCATTCTTTTAGGCCATCTATACAATGCTCCAGCAGCGTTAAAAAAAAAGAATTTCTATATGCATCTTGACTGTAGAATAATTGTGGGCAGAGTAGCAGTCTGTGGTGCTCATTGTATTAGGCAATCTATACAAAGCTCCACCAGCGTTGAAATACTCAATTTTTTGCTGCATCTTGCCTGCAGAATAATTGTGGGCATAGTATCAATCTGTGGTACTCAATGTATTAGGCCATCTATACAAAGCTCCACCAGTGTTGAAATGCTCATAATTTTTCCTGCATCTTGCCTGTGGAATAACTGTGGGCTGTAGCGCAGGCGTCCTGCCCTCTGTCAGGGAGGGACGCTGTTCCCCTCACCCCTCTGCTCCGGGGCCAGCGTCCTCCTCCCGCTTGCTGGCGGCGCGCGCTCCTTCCCGGCCACTGTGCTTAGGTCGCGCGCGCGTGCGCTCCCCCCCTCTTAAAGGGGCCGTGCGCGTCATCCTAAGGAGTCCCGGCCAATGGCCGGAGGACTTCACCTTATATAAGGCACTTCCTCCAAAATGGAGGTGCCCGAGCAATGTTGTTGCACTGTTCACTTACTCTGCTTCAGTCCTCAGGGTCCATTGCCAGTTACCTGCCAGATTCCTGCCAGTTTGCTGTCTGTTCCTGCCGGTGATTCGCTTAACTACTTGCTAGCCTACCTGGAGGCTCGTCCGTCACGTACCGTGACCTTCTGCTATTCCAGCGACTCTCGCCCGCTCACCTGGGAGCGTTCATCTGTTACCTGTCTGCTAGCCTACCTGGAGGCTCGGCCGTCACGTGCGGTGACCTTCTGCCATTCCAGTGACTCTCGCCCGCTCACCTGGGAGCGTTCATCTGTTACCTGTCTGCTAGCCTACCTGGAGGCTCGGCCGTCACGTGCGGTGACCTTCTGCCATTCCAGTGACTCTCGCCCGCTCACCTGGGAGCGTTCATCTGTTACCTGTCTGCTAGCCTACCTGGAGGCTCGGCCGTCACGTGCTGTGACCTTCTGCTATTTCAGCGACTCTCGTCCGTTCACCTGGGAGCGCTCATCTGCTATCTTCCTGCTAGCCTACCGGGAGGCTCAGCCATCACAGGTCGTATCTACCTTCATCCAGAGACTGCCCCGGTCACTTACCGTGATCTCCTGCCCGCTCATCCAGAGACTGCCCCGGTCACTTACCGTGATCTCCTGCCCACTCATCCAGAGACTGCCCCGGTCACTTACCGTGATCTCCTGCCCGCTCATCCAGAGACTGCCCCGGTCACTTGCCGTGACCTCATGCCCGTTCATCCAGAGACTACCCCGGTTATCTGCTGTGACTACCTGCCCGTTTACCCTGGTTGCCACCCGCTCCCTTACAAGTACCGCCCATTTGTATAGTAGCTCAGAGGTTCCGCCTCCCAGACCCGTTACAGTTTGCTCGGGTCATGGAACCCGGTGGCACCCAAGCTCCCTCCATTTCGGACCTGTGTCATGAACTGTCCCGTCAGAGGTCCCAACAGGAGTCCATCCTGGGTCACCTGCGGAATGTCAATTCTCGCCTGGACACTCTAACAGCTCCACCAGCAACCTCCGCTGGTGCCACTACTCGCAATCCGGCAGCTCCTCTACTCCCCAATTCCATGGTTTCCTGTCACGGACCCCGGCTTTCCGCTCCTCCTCACTTCGGAGGCGACCCCGTTCAGGCTCGGGCTTCATTAACCAGTGCACCCTGCACTTTGAACTTCTCTCCCACCAGTTTAACTCCGACAGGGCCAAAATTGCCTTCATTATGTCCCATCTCACCGGGGAGGCCCTGGCCTGGCTAAATCCTCTCTGGAGAGAGAGAGACCCCTTGGTGTCCGACCTGTCTGCCTTTCTCGCGGCTTTCCGGAAAGTCTTCGATGAACCCGGACGGAAGATCTCATCCGCATCATCTCTGCTACGCCTTCGTCAGGGAAGTCTCACTGTGGGCCAATATGCCATACGGTTCCGTACCCTTGCCTCGGAGCTAGCCTGGGATAACGACGCTCTGGTATCTGTTTTCTGGGAGGGTCTGTCCGGCCGTATTAAAGATGAACTCGCCGGTCGAGACATTCCTACCACTCTCGATGACCTAATAACTCTTGCCACCCGGATTGACCTACGGTTTCAGGAGCGGGCCAAAGAGGTCACCCGTGAGAGGAAGTTTCCACGTCTAGCCCCTACGTTTCAGAAACCCGTCACTCCCTCCGTTTCTCCCCAATTACACTCTCCTGAGCCTATGCAAGTCGACCAGACCAAGATGGTCAAAACCCGTCAGGACTTACGCCGTGCTGAGGGGAGTTGCTTCTACTGTGGCAGTAAGGAGCACCGGATTCGTACCTGTCCGGAGAGGCCGGGAAACGCCTGTGTCTAGGTTCGCTCAGAGAGGTCGACCTAGACAAGAAGAAAGCCTCTCCATCTCTTTTGCTGTCAGTCTCAATTCTCTGCGGGGAGAATCGTTACTTCGAACTAGCCCAACTTGATTCTGGAGCAGCCGGGAATCTTATTTCTCAGTCCCTGGTAGAAAAATACCGCATTCCCACCGAATCTCTGGCTGTACCATTATCGGTCGCTGCTGTGGATGGGGGTCTCTTACCATGCCCCATCCAACTCATCACCGAATCCATAACTCTACAAGTGGGAATGCTGCATTCTGAGAGCATCTCTTTTCATGTTCTGCCTGGACTTTCTCATGCACTCTTACTAGGTCTACCTTGGCTCCAGAGACATGCACCTGTGCTCGACTGGCAGACTGGAAAGGTCCTTCGCTGGGGACAGGATTGTCATAAGACGTGTTTGGTTCCTGTTCATCCTGTCTGTCCTTCTCCTACCCCAACTAATCTACCTGGACTTCCGATTCCCTATTGGTCATTTACTGATGTCTTTAATAAAAAGGAGGCAGAGACATTACCTCCTCACAGACCATACGACTGTCCTATTGACCTGTTACCTGGTACTACGCCTCCCCGTGGGCGTATTTACCCATTGTCTGCTGCTGAGACCCGGTCAATGTCCGAATATATCGAGGAGAATTTGGCCAGGGGATTCATCCGGAAATCTACCTCCCCGGCGGGAGCAGGCTTCTTTTTCGTGAAAAAGAAGGACTGCTCTCTCCGTCCCTGTATGGACTATAGAGGACTCAATCAGATCACGGTGAAGAATAAGTATCCCCTTCCGCTCATTCCGGAATTATTTGATCGTCTGCGGGGGGCTAGAATCTTCACCAAACTGGACCTCCGTGGGGCGTACAACCTAGTCCGTATCCGTCAAGGGGATGAATGGAAGACGACCTTCAACACCCGGGACGGCCATTATGAATATCTAGTGATGCCCTTTGGTCTCTGTAATGCTCCCGCCGTCTTTCAAGAGCTAGTCAATGACATCTTCCGGGATCTTCTCTATTCCTGCGTAGTAGTGTACCTGGACGACATCTTGGTCTTCTCTCCGGATCTCCAGACCCACCGGAGGGACATTCGTCAGGTTCTGCTCAGGCTCAGGCAGAATCACCTCTTCGCTAAATACGAGAAGTGCCTCTTTGAGCAGACCTCGCTTCTGTTTTTGGGCTACATTATTTCTCAGACCAGTCTACGAATGGATCCAGAAAAACTGTCTGCCATCGAGAAATGGCCCCGACCGGAGGGATTGAAGGCCATTCAGCGGTTTCTGGGCTTTGCCAATTATTACCGTCTCTTCATACCGCACTTCTCTTCCCGGACTGCCCCAATTTCCGCGCTCACCCGTAAGGGCACTAACCCCAAGGTGTGGACGCCCGAAGCAGAGGAGGCCTTTCTTTCCTTAAAACAGGCTTTCTCTTCCGCCTCGGTACTGCATCGCCCGGATGGCAACAAGCAGTTCTTCCTGGAGGTTGACGCTTCCTCCTCTGGAGCCGGAGCGGTACTTACTCAGAAATCATCTTCCGGGAGGATGGTAACTTGTGGCTTCTTCTCCAAACTCTTCTCCTCTTCTGAGCGCAATTATTCCATAGGAGACCGAGAGTTATTGGCCATCAAGCTGGCATTGGAGGAGTGGCGTTACCTACTCGAGGGGGCTCTTCATCCGGTAATTATTTACACTGACCACAAAAACTTGGCTTACCTCCAGCATACCCAGAGGTTTAACCCGCGTCAAGCCCGGTGGTCCTTGTTTTTTGCTCGCTTTGACTTTGTTCTACATTTTCGCCCGGCTGACAAGAATGTCAAGGTGGACGCCTTGTCCCGATCCTTCCTGGTGTCGGATTTCGAGGAAGAACCTAAACATATCATCGATCCCGCCAGAGTCATGCAGGTGGCTCCCGTGAGTCTGAACCGTCTTCCTCCCGGTAAGACGTTCGTATCGGTAACCGATCGGGAGAGGATCCTACACTGGGGTCATTCGTCTAAACTTGCTGGCCACGCCGGTCAGAGGAAGACCCTCCAACTTATTTCTCGGCATTACTGGTGGCCTACCCTGCACAAGGACGTAATAGATTTTGTTGCTGCCTGTGCCTCCTGTGGACGCAACAAAGTTCCGAGACACCTGCCTGACGGTCGCCTTCTTCCGCTGCCTGTACCCACTGCCCCCTTGCCATGGACTTCATAACGGATCTCCCTGTCTCTGCTGGTTATACGGTCATTTGGGTGGTCGCTGACCGATTTTCCAAGATGGCTCACTTTATTCCCCTGCCAGGCCTTCCATCTGCACCCGAGCTGGCTAAAGACTTTATCCGCCACATTTTCCGACTTCATGGCCTGCCCCGTCACATCGTGTCGGATCGAGGGGTACAGTTCACCTCACGTTTCTGGAGAGCCACTTGTAAATTATTAGACGTTACCCTGGACTTCTCCTCCGCTTACCACCCACAGTCCAATGGTCAAGTGGAGCGGATCAACCAGATCCTGACCAGTTACCTTCGGCACTTTGTTAATGCCCACCATTCTGACTGGGTGGATCTCCTGCCATGGGCCGAATTTTCTTACAACAATCACGAGAGCGAATCTTCCTCCAAATCTCCGTTTTTTGTAGTCTTCGGTCAGCATCCTCGGATCCCATTTCCCGTCTCCACTTCAGTGGATAATCCGGCTGCAGAATCTCTTGTTAACAAATTTTCCTCCATATGGGAGAGTACCCGGTCCGCACTTCTTCTGTCATCCGAACGTATGAAAAGACATGCTGACAAAAAACGTCTGGATCCTCCCCTATTCCGTCCTGGGGATAAGGTTTGGCTCTCGTCCAAGTACGTTCGGCTCAAGATTCCTTCCTATAAGTTAGGCCCTCGGTTCATCGGTCCTCTGGAGGTCATCAGTCAGATCAACCCGGTGGCCTATAAATTGAAACTCCCGGCCAACTTGCGGATCCCTAACTCCTTCCATGTATCTCTCCTCAAACCGGTGGTACTTAACTCTTTTTCTAAGTCTACAGGCACGCCTCCTGCTCCGGTTTTGGCTGAAAATGAATTTGAGGTAGAGAATATTCTGGCCACCAAAAGGGTAAGAGGGAGGACCTATTTTTTGGTGGATTGGAAGGGGTTTGGTCCTGAGGAGAGAACGTGGGAGCCGCGGAGAACATCCATGCCCCTCTCATCCTAGCTAAATTTCTCTCTGGCCTAAAAAGGGGGGTACCTAAAGGGGGGGTACTGTAGCGCAGGCGTCCCTGCCCTCTGCCAGGCAGGGACGCTTTTCCCCTCACCCCTCTGCTCCGAGGCCGGCGTCCTCCTCCCGCTCTGCTGGCTGCGCGCGCTCCTCTGCTCGGGGCCGGCGTACTCCTCCCGCTCTGCTGGCGGCGCGCGCTCCTTCCCGGCCACTGTGCTTAGGTCGCGCGCGCGTGCGCTCCACCCCTCTTAAAGGGGCCGCGCGCGTCATCCTAAGGAGTCCCCGGCCAATGGCCGGAGGACTTCACCTTATATAAGGCACTTCCTCCAAAATGGAGGTGCCCGAGCAATGTTGTTGTACTGTTCACTACTCTGCTTCAGTCCTCAGGGTCCATTGCCAGTTACCTGCCAGATTCCTGCCAGTTTGCTGTCTGTTCCTGCCGGTGATTCCGCTTAACTACTTGCTAGCCTACCTGGAGGCTCGTCCGTCACGTACCGTGACCTTCTGCTATTCCAGCGACTCTCGCCCGCTCACCTGGGAGCGTTCATCTGTTACCTGTCTGCTAGCCTACCTGGAGGCTCGGCCGTCACGTGCGGTGACCTTCTGCCATTCCAGTGACTCTCGCCCGCTCACCTGGGAGCGTTCATCTGTTACCTGTCTGCTAGCCTACCTGGAGGCTCGGCCGTCACGTGCGGTGACCTTCTGCCATTCCAGTGACTCTCGCCCGCTCACCTGGAGCGTTCATCTGTTACCTGTCTGCTAGCCTACCTGGAGGCTCGGCCGTCACGTGCTGTGACCTTCTGCTATTTCAGCGACTCTCGCCCGCTCACCTGGAGCGCTCATCTGCTATCTTCCTGCTAGCCTACCGGGAGGCTCAGCCATCACAGGTCGTATCTACCTTCATCCAGAGACTGCCCCGGTCACTTACCGTGATCTCCTGCCCGCTCATCCAGAGACTGCCCTGGTCACTTACCGTGATCTCCTGCCCACTCATCCAGAGACTGCCCCGGTCACTTACCGTGATCTCCTGCCCGCTCATCCAGAGACTGCCCCGGTCACTTGCCGTGACCTCATGCCCGTTCATCCAGAGACTACCCCGGTTATCTGCTGTGACTACCTGCCCGTTTACCCTGGTTGCCACCCGCTCCCTTACAAGTACCGCCCATTTGTATAGTAGCTCAGAGGTTCCGCCTCCCAGACCCGTTACATGGGCATAGTAGTAGTCTGTGGTACTCATTGTATTAGGCCATCTATACAAAGCTCCACAAGCCTTAAAAAAAAGAATTTTTATCTGCATCTTGCCTGGACAATAATTTTGGGCATAGTAGCAGTGTGTGGTACTCATTCTATTAGGCCATCTATACAAAGCTACACCAGAGTTTAAAAAAATAACAATTTTTACCTGCATCTTGCCTGGACAATAATTTTGGGCATAGTAGCAGTCTTTGGTATTCTTTCTATTAGGCCATGTATACAAAGGTCCAGCAGCCTTAAAAAAAAAGAATTTCTATCTGCTTCTGGCCTGGACAATAATTTTGGGCATAGTAGCAGTGTGTGGTACTCATTGTATTAGGCCATCTATACAAAGCTCCACCAGCATTGAAATACTCATAATTTTTTTGCTGCATCTTGCCTGTAGAATAATTGTGGGCATAGTATCACTCTGTGGTACTCATTGTATTAGGCCATCAATACAAAGCTCCACAAGCCTTAAAAAAAATAATTTTTATCTGCATCTTGCCTGGACAATAATTGTGGGCATAGTGGCAGTGTGTGGTACTCATTTTATTAGGCCATCTATACAAAGCTCACCAGAGTTTAAAAAAAAACCAATTTTTTCCTGCATCTTGCCTGGACAATAATTTTGGGCATAGTAGCAGTCTTTGGTATTCATTCTATTAGGCCATCTATACAAAGGTCCAGCAGCGTTAAAAAAAAAAGAATTTCTATCTGCATCTGGCCTGGACAATAATTTTGGGCATAGTAGCAGTGTGTGGTACTCATTGTATTAGGCCATCTATACAAAGCTCCACCAGCGTTGAAATACTCATAATTTTTTGCTGCATCTGGCCTGTAGAATAATTGTGGGCATAGTAGCAGTCTGTGTACTCATTGTATTAGGCCATCTATACAAAGCTCCACCAGTTGAAATACTCATAATTTTTTGCTGCATCTTGCCTGTGACAATAATTTGGGCATAGTAGCAGTCTGTGGTACTCATTGTATTAGGCCATCTATACAAAGCTCCACAGCTTAAAAAAAATAATTTTTATCTGCATCTTGCCTGGACAAAATTTTGGGCATAGTAGCAGTGTGTGGTACTCATTCTATTAGGCCATCTATACAAAGCTCCACCAGAGTTTAAAAAAAAAAAATTTTTACTGCATCTTGCCTGGAAATAATTTTGGGCATAGTAGCAGTTTGGTATTCATTCTATTAGGCATCTATACAAAGTCCAGCAGCGTTAAAAAAAAAAGAATTTCTATCTGCATCTGGCCTGACAATAATTTGGGCATAGTAGCAGTGTGTGGTACTCATTGTATTAGGCCATCTACAGTACGCACAATTTGCTGCATCTTCCTGACAATTGGATAGAATTTTACTCATTGTATAGCATTATATACCCTTGTATCATTTTTGCTGCATCTTGTGAATAATTGTGGGCATAGTCATCTGTGGACCATGATTAGGCCATCTATCAGCTCACCAGGTTATCAATTTTCTGCATCTTGCCTAATATTTTGGGCATGTACAGGTGGACTCATTTTAGGCCTCTATACAAAGCTCCACCAGTTAAAAAAAGAATTTTTCTGCATCTTGCCTGACAATATTTTGGGCATAGTAGCAGTGTGTGGTACTCATTGTTTAGGCCATCTATACAAAGCTCCACCAGCATTGAAAACTATAATTTTTTCTGCATCTTGCCTGTAGAAAAATTTGGCATAGTACAGTGTGTGGTATCATTCTATTAGGCCATCTATACAAAGCTCACAGCGTTTAAAAACTCAATTTTTATCTGCATCTTGCCTGAAATAATTTGGCATAGTAGCAGTTTGTATTCATTTAGGCCATCTATACAAAGCTCCCAGCGTTAAAACATAAATTTCTATTGCATCTTGCTTGAGAAAATTTGGCAAGTAGCAGTTGTGTTCATTGTATTAGGCCATCTATACAAAGCTCCACCAGGTTTGAAATACTCATAATTTTTGCTGCATCTTGCCTGATAATAATTTGGGCATAGTAGCATCTGTGGTACTCATTGTATTAGGCCATCTATACAAAGCTCCACAGCTTAAAAATATGAATTTTTATCTGCATCTTGCCTGGACAATAATTTGGGCATAGTAGCAGTGTGTGGTACTCATTCTATTAGGCCATCTATACAAAGCTCACCAGAGTTAAAAAAAAACAATTTTTATCTGCATCTTGCCTGGACAATAATTTTGGGCATAGTAGCAGTGTTGGTATCATTCTATTAGGCCATCTATACAAAGTCCACAGCGTTAAAAAAAAAAGAATTTTTATCTGCATCTTGCCTGGACAATAATTTTGGGCATAGTAGCAGTGTGTGTATCATTGTATTAGGCATCTATACAAAGCTCCACCAGCGTTGAAAATACTCATAATTTTTTGCTGCATCTTGCCTGTAGAATAATTTGTGGCATAGTAGCAGTTGTGGTACTCATTGTATTAGGCCATCTATACAAAGCTCCACCAGCGTTGAAATACTCATAATTTTTTGATGCATCTTGCCTGTAAATAATTTTGGGCATAGTAGCAGTTGTGTACTCATTGTATTAGGCCATCTATACAAAGCTCCACCAGCGTTGAAATACTCATAATTTTTTGCTGCATCTTGCCTGTAGAATAATTGGGGCATAGTAGCAGTCTGTGGTACTCATTGTATTAGGCCATCTATTCAAAGCTCCACCAGGTTAAATATACATAATTTTTTGCTGCATCTTGCCTGTAATATAATTGTAGGAATAGTAGCAGCTGTGGTACTCATTGCATTAGGCATCTATACAAAGCTCCACAGAGTTAAAAAAAAAAGAATTTTTACTGCATCTTGCCTGGACAATAATTTTGGGCATAGTAGCAGTGTGTGGTACTCATTGTATTAGGCCATCTATACAAAGCTCCACCAGCATTGAAATACCATAATTTTTTGCTGCATCTTGCCTGTAAATAATTGTGGGCATAGTAACAGTGTGTGGTACTCATTCTTTAGGCCATCTATACAAAGCTCCAGCAGCGTTAAAAATAAAAGAATTTCTATATGCATCTTGCCTGTAGAATAATTTTGGGCATAGTAGCAGTGTGTGGTACTCATTGTATTAGGCCATCTATACAAAGCTCCACCAGCGTAGAAATACTCATAATTTTTTGCTGCATCTTGCCTGTAGAATAATTGTGGGCATAGTAGTAGTCTGTGGTACTCATTGTATTAGGCCATCTATACAAAGCTCCACCAACGTTGAAATACTCATAATTTTTTGCTGCATTTTGCCTGTACAATAATTTTGGGCATAGTAGCAATCTGTGGTACTCATTGTATTAGGCCATCTATACAAAACTCCACCAGCATTGAAATACTCATAATTTTTTGCTGCATCTTGCCCGTAGAATAATTGTGGGCATAGTAACAGTGTGTGGTACTCATTCTTTTAGGCCATCTATGCAAAGCTCTACCAGTGTTGAAATGCTCATAATTTTTTGCTGCATCTTGCCTGTGGAATAATTGTGGGCATAGTAGCAGTGTTGTGAATGGGTTTGAGATGAGTTCTGAGCAGAGGCTCCCTCTGGTGGTTACAAGCGGTGCTAGTGAGGATTGTGAGGACTGGGAATCAGGTGTTACTGATTGGTCTTATATAAGGGAGTAATTTTCCCATCAGGGTTGCCGGTGATCAATTGTTCTGGTCTGAATCCTTCTTTCCAGTTTTCCTTGTAGCCTGCTGTGTCGTGTCTGCATCTCCTGCTATCAGATAAGACAATTTCTTATTTTGTGTTTTTGTTATATTTTTGCATTTGGTCCTGCACTTCTGTGGGGGCCTTCTGGGACCCCTCCGGGGCTTTTGCCCTCTCAGTTTAGTCCAGCCACTGTGTTTTGTACTTTTGCTTTTTCCAGTTTTTTCAGTGGCTGCTGTTTTTGTTACACCAGAGAACTAATTTAGGTGGTAGAGGTCGTGTGATCTCAGGTGATTTTGAAATTAGTAGAGTTGGTGTTTTTTCAGGGTTTTCTGGGATTGCAGTAAGTACCCTTCCTGTCCTTTTCTATTTAGATAGTTTGGGCCCCAGCGTTTGCTCATACTATTTTCTTTCTGTGTCAGTATTTCCTCTTGTCTAACCGCCATTACATGTTTGGGGGCTTTCTATTATCTTTGGGGTTCTGCTCCGGGGCAGATAGCTTTCCTATTTCTATCTTTAGGTGTAGTTAGTTTCTCAGGCTGTGACGAGGCGTCTAGGACCAACGTAGGAACGCTCCACGGCTGCCTCTAGTTGCGGTGGTTAGTCAGGGTACTGCAATCTCATAGATTCCAACTGCTCTGGTGTATTTCCTTTTTTGCCTGCACTCCTCAGCTACCGTAACATAACAGTATCACCGGCCATAAAAATTGTATGGTACTCACAGAAGGGAAAAAAATATTTTGAAGGAAGAAAAGTTGTCAGAGATATTTTTCTGTTTGTTGCATTTTTTTTTTTTTTCCCTCTGTATCTCTGGGTGCTGGGGAGGATCTTTTCTCCCAATGGAGTTTGCACAGTTGTCTGGCCGTGTGGATCAGCTTGCCACTGAGGTTCGGAGTATTGCTGCATATCTTGCTAGGTTGCCTGTTGTGGAACCTAGGATCCCCATGCCAGATTTGTTTTTAGGGGATCGAGCTAAGTTTCAGAATTTCAAAAATAATTGTAAATTGTTTCTTGCCTTAAAATCTAAGTCCTCAGGAAACGCAGCGCAGCAGGTTCAAATTATCATCTCTCTCCTGCGCGGCGATCCTCAGGATTGGGCTTTTTCCCTGATACCTGGGGATCCTGTTTTGAGTGATGTTGATGCATTTTTTCAGGCTTTGGGGTTATTGTACGATGAGCCTAATGTCACTGATCAAGCTGAAAAAGCCTTGTTGGCATTAAATCAGGGGCTTGATGACGCTGAGTTATACTGTCAGAGATTCCGTAGGTGGGCAGTCCTGACCAAATGGAATGACGACGCTTTGGCGGCCCTTTTCCGGAAGGGTCTGTCGGATAATGTAAAGGATGTTATGGTGGGATTCCCTGTCCCCTCTGGTCTCAATGATTCTATGTCATTAGCGATTCAAATTGACAGACGTTTGCGTGAGCGGAGAAGTATGCGTGGAGTGGTGTTGCCTTGTGAGCCAGCTGCTGAGCCCATGCAGTGTGATGGAGTGGTGTCTGGGGCACAGCGTCATGAGTTTCGAAAGCGCAATGGGTTATGTTTCTACTGTGGTGATGCCTCTCATGCTATTTCAGTCTGCCCTAAGCGGGGAAGACATTTTGCACGCTCAGTTGTCTTGGGTAGTGTTCAGACTAAGTTTTTATTAACTGTTACTCTGATATGCTCTCTGTCCTCATTTTCTGCTCAGGCTTTTGTTGATTCTGGAGCAGCTATTAACCTGATGGATTATGATTTTGCTAAACGTTGTGGGTTTCCCTTGATACCCCTACAGAAGTCTATTCCTTTACTGGGGATCGATTCTACCCCTTTGGCTGAGAATAAACCCCAGTTTTCTACTCAGGTGATAATGAGGGTTGAACCTGATCACCAGGAGTGCTGCAAATTTTTGGTTCTATATAATCTGCATGACATTATCGTGCTGGGTTTCCCTTGGTTACAGTCTCATAATCCTGTTTTGGATTGGAAATCTGTGTCTGTAACCAGTTGGGGCTGCCAATGTGTTAATACCAACACTCCTGTTTTTTCTGCCTCCCCCCAGGCTGAGGATGTTCCTGACTTTTTGTTTGATTTTTCTGATGTGTTTAGCGAAAGTGAATCTGCATCCTTACCTCCCCATAGGAGCTATGACTGCGCTATTGAATTAGTGCCGGGTAGTAAATTCCCTAAAGGTCGCCTTTTTAACTTGTCTGTACCTGAACATGACGCTATGCGGTCTTATATCAAGGAATCATTGGAGAAGGGTCATATCAGACCATCCTCTTCACCCTTAGGTGCCGGTTTTTTCTTTGTGGCCAAAAAAGATGGTTCATTAAGGCCGTGTATTTATTATCGTCTCTTGAACAATATTACTGTGAAATATCAATACCCGTTACCCTTGATTTCTGACCTGTTTTCCAGGGTGAAAAACGCTACTTGGTTTACCAAGCTTGACCTCAGGGGGGCGTATAACCTTATTCGCATTAAGCACGGGGATGAATGGAAGACGGCATTTAACACCCCTGAAGGGCATTTTGAGTACCTTCTGATGCCCTTTGGGCTCACTAATGCTCCTTCCGTCTTCCAGTCCTTCATGAATGACATTTTCAGGGATTTTGTGGACAAGTTTCTGATTGTTTATTTGGATGATATCTTGATTTTTTCTAATGACTGGGACTCTCATGTGAAGCATGTTCGAACTGTATTCCAGATTTTGAGAGAGAATTCTCTGTATGTGAAGGGATCAAAGTGTCTTTTTGGCGTACAGAAGATCTCATTTCTGGGATTCATTTTGTCCCCATCTGTTATTGAAATGGACCCGGTCAAGGTTCAGGCCATCTGTGATTGGGTCCAACCTACTTCATTAAAGGCTCTTCAGAGATTTTTGGGTTTTGCCAATTTTTATCGTAAATTTATTGGTAATTTCTCTGTTATTGTTAAACCATTAACTGATTTGACCAGAAAGGGTTCTGATGTGGTGAATTGGCCTCCTGAGGCAGTCTCTGCGTTTCAGGAACTTAAGCAGAGATTCACTTCTGCTCCTGTTCTACGGCAGCCTGATGTTTCTCTGCCATTTCAGGTGGAGGTTGATGCCTCTGAAATTGGGGCAGGTGCCGTTTTGTCCCAAAAAGATCCAGAGACCTCTAAAAGTAACCCTTGTGCCTTTTTCTCTCGAAAATTTTCTCCTACTGAACGTAATTATGACGTGGGTAATCGGGAGTTATTGGCCATGAAGTGGGCTTTTGAAGAGTGGAGACATTGGCTGGAGGGAGCCAAACATCAGGTGGTGGTCCTTACGGACCATAAGAATCTGGTCTATCTGGAATCTGCCAAGCGACTCAATCCTAGACAGGCCAGGTGGGCCTTGTTTTTCACACGTTTTAATTTTGTGGTTTCCTTTCTTCCTGGCACTAAGAATGTTAAGGCGGATGCCCTCTCGAGGAGTTTCCTTGCGGACTCTCCTGAGCTATCTGATCCCTCTGTAATTTTGAAGGAGGGTGTAGTTCTTTCCGCCATCTCGCCCAATTTGAGACTTGCTCTGGAGGGGTGTCAGGAGGATAGGTCCGAGCGCTGCCCTGTTGGAAAATTGTTTGTCCCAGACCAATGGAAAAAGAGTGTGATGTCTGAGATTCATTGTTCCGCATTGGCTGGGCATCCCGGAATTTTTGGTACCAGAGACTTGGTTAGTCGGTCCTTTTGGTGGCCTACCTTGTCTCGCGATGTCAGGGAATTTGTGCAGTCCTGCGGGACTTGCTCTCGCTCCAAGCCTTGCTCTCGCTCTAGTGGTTTGTTGATGCCATTGCCTGTGCCCAAGAGACCATGGACCCATATCTCTATGGATTTCATTTCCGATCTTCCTGTTTCTCAGAGAATGACCACCATCTGGGTAATTTGTGATAGGTTTTCCAAAATGATACATCTTGTGCCATTACCTAAGTTGCCTTCCTCCTCTGAATTGGTGCCGTTGTTCCTTCAGCACGTGGTTCGTTTACACGGCATTCCTGAGAACATTGTGTCTGACAGAGGAGTCCAGTTTGTTTCCAGATTTTGGAGGACTTTTTGTTCTAAACTGGGTGTTCAATTGTCTTTCTCCTCGGCATTTCATCCTCAGACCAATGGTCAAACTGAGAGAACAAACCAGACATTGGAGACTTATCTAAGATGCTTTGTGTCTGCTGATCAGGATGACTGGGTCTCTTTTTTGCCTTTAGCTGAGTTTGCTCTTAATAATAGGGCTAGCTCTGCCACTTTGATGTCTCCGTTTTTCTGTAATTCTGGGTTTCACCCTCGATTTTCTTCAGGACAGACGGAGGCTTCTGTCTGTCCAGGTGTTGACTCTGTTGTTGAGCGTATGCAGCAGATTTGGGACCAGGTAGTGGAGAGGTTGTCCCTCTCTCAGGAGAAGGCCCAGCGGTTTGCTAACCGGCATAGGACTGATGGTCCTCGGTTTAAAGTGGGGGACTTGGTCTGGTTGTCCTCAAAGAATATTCCTATGAGAGTAGCATCTCCTAAATTTAAGCCTAGGTTCATTGGACCTTATAAGATCATGGAGATTATTAATCCTGTTTCTTTTCGTTTGCTTCTTCCAGGGACATTTAAGATCCATAACGTGTTCCACAAGTCCTTGTTGAAGAGGTTTGTTGAGCCAGTGGTTCCTGCTGCTGTGCCTCCTGACCCTGTTTTGGTTGAGGGCAATCTGGAGTATGTGGTTGAGAAAATATTGGATTCTCGTTTTTCTAGACGAAGACTCCAGTATTTGGTTAAATGGAGAGGTTATGGTCAGGAAGACAATTCTTGGGTGTTTGCTTCGGACATCCATGCTAGGAGACTTATCCGTGCGTATCATAGAACTCATCCTGACCGACCTGGTTGCTCAAATGAGGGTTCGGTGACCCCTCCTCAAGGGGGGGTACTGTTGTGAATGGGTTTGAGATGAGTTCTGAGCAGAGGCTCCCTCTGGTGGTTACAAGCGGTGCTAGTGAGGATTGTGAGGACTGGGAATCAGGTGTTACTGATTGGTCTTTATAAGGGAGTAATTTTCCCATCAGGGTTGCCGGTGATCAATTGTTCTGGTCTGAATCCTTCTTTCCAGTTTTCCTTGTAGCCTGCTGTGTCGTGTCTGCATCTCCTGCTATCAGATAAGACAATTTCTTATTTTGTGTTTTTGTTATATTTTTGCATTTGGTCCTGCACTTCTGTGGGGGCCTTCTGGGTCCCCTCCGGGGGCTTTTGCCCTCTCAGTTTAGTCCAGCCACTGTGTTTTGTACTTTTGCTTTTTCCAGTTTTTTCAGTGGCTGCTGTTTTTGTTACACCAGAGAACTAATTTAGGTGGTAGAGGTCGTGTGATCTCAGGTGATTTTGAAATTAGTAGAGTTGGTGTTTTTTCAGGGTTTTCTGGGATTGCAGTAAGTACCCTTCCTGTCCTTTTCTATTTAGATAGTTTGGGCCCCAGCGTTTGCTCATACTATTTTCTTTCTGTGTCAGTATTTCCTCTTGTCTAACCGCCATTACATGTTTGGGGGCTTTCTATTATCTTTGGGGTTCTGCTACGGGGCAGATAGCTTTCCTATTTCTATCTTTAGGTGTAGTTAGTTTCTCAGGCTGTGACGAGGCGTCTAGGACCAACGTAGGAACGCTCCACGGCTGCCTCTAGTTGCGGTGGTTAGTCAGGGTACTGCAATCTCATAGATTCCAACTGCTCTGGTGTATTTCCTTTTTTGCCTGCACTCCTCAGCTACCGTAATATAACAAGCAGTCTGTGGTACTCATTGTATTAGGCCATCTATACAAAGCTCCACAAGCCTTAAAAAAAAGAATTTTTATCTGCATCTTGCCTGGACAATAATTTTGGGCATAGTAGCAGTGTGTGGTACTCATACTATTAGGCCATCTATACAAAGCTCCACCAGAGTTTAAAAAAAAACAATTTTTACCTGCATCTTGACTGGACAATATTTTTGGGCATAGTAGCAGTCTTTGGTATTCATTCTATTAGGCCATCTATACAAAGGTCCAGCAGCGTTAAAAAAAAAGAATTTCTATCTTCATCTGGCCTGGACAATAATTGTGGGCATAGTAACAGTGTGTGGTACTCATTCTTTTAGGCCATCTATACAAAACTCCAGCAGCGTTAAAAAAAAAAAGAATTTCTATCTGCATCTTGCCTGTAGAATAATTGTGGGCAGAGTAGCAGTCTGTGGTGCTCATTGTATTAGGCCATCTATACAAAGCTCCACCAGCGTTGAAATATTCATAATTTTTTGCTGCATCTTGCCTGTAGAATAATTGTGGGTATAGTAGCATTCTGTGGTACTCATTGTATAGGCCATCTATACAAAGCTTCACCAGTGTTGAAATGGTCATAATTTTTTGCTGCATCTTGCCTGTAGAATAATTGTGGGTATAGTAGCAGTCTGTGGTACTCATTGTATTAGGCCATCTATACAAAGCTCCACAAGCCTTAAAAAAAGAATTTTTATCTGCATCTGGCCTGGACAATAATTTTGGGCATAGTAGCAGTGTGTGGTACTCATTGTATTAGGCCATCTATACAAAGCTCCACAAGCCTTAAAAAAAAGAATTTTTACCTGCATCTTGCTTGGACAATAATTTTAGGCATAGTAACAGTCTGTGTTATTCAATCTATTAGGCCACCTATACAAAGGTCCAGCAGCTTTAAAAAAAGAATTTCTACCTGCATCTGGCCTGGACAATAATTTTGGGCATAGTAGCAGTGTGTGGTACTCATTGTATTAGGCCATCTATACAAAGCTCCACCAGCGTTGAAATACTCATAATTTTTTGCTGCATCTTGCCTGTAGAATAATTGTGGGCATAGTAGCAGTCTGTTGTACTCATTGTATTAGGCCATCTATACAAAGCTCCACCAGCGTTGAAATACTCATAATTTTTTGCTGCATCTTGCCTGTAGAATAATTGTGGGCATAGTAGCAGTCTGTGTTACTCATTGTATTAGGCCATCTATACAAAGCTCCACCAGTGTTGAAATACTCATAATTTTTTGCTGCATCTTGCCTGCAGAATAATTGTGGGCATAGTAGCAGTCTGTGGTACTCATTGTATTAGGCCATCTATACAAAGCTCCACAAGCCTTAAAAAAAAAGAATTTTTTTCTGCATCTGGCCTGGACAATAATTTTGGGCATATTAGCAGTGTGTGGTACTCATTGTATTAGGCCATCTATACAAAGCTCCGCCAGCGTTGAAATACTCATAATTTTTTGTTGCATCTTGCCTGTAGAATAATTGTGGGCATAGTAGCAGTCTGTGGTACTCATTGTATTAGGCCATCTATAGAAAGCTCCACCAGCGTTGAAATACTCATAATTTTTTGCTGCATCTTGCCTGTAGAATAATTGTGGGCATAGTAGCAGTCTGTGGTACTCATTGTATTAGGCCATCTATACAAAGCTCCACAAGCCTTAAAAAAAAAGAATTTTTATCTGCATCTTGCCTGGACAATAATTTTGGGCATAGTAGCAGTGTGTGGTACTCATTCTATTAGGCCATATATACAAAGCTCCACAAGAGTTTAAAAAAAAAAGAATTTTTATCTGCATCTTGCCTGGACAATAATTTTGGTCATAGTTGCAGTCTGTGGTATTCATTCTATTAGGCCATGTATACAAAGGTCCAGCAGCGTTAAAAAAAAAAGAATTTCTATCCGTATCTGGCCTGGACAATAATTTTGGGCATAGTAGCAGTGTGTGGTACTCATTGTATTATGCCATCTATACAGAGCTCCACCAGCGTTGAAATACTCATAATTTTTTGCTGCATCTTGCCTGTAGAATAATTGTGGGCATAGTAGCAGTCTGCGGTACTCATTGTATTAGGCCATCTATACAAAAGCTCCACCAGTGTTGAAATACTCATAATTTTTGGCTGCATTTTGCCTGTAGAATAATTTTGGGCATTGTGGCAATCAGTGGTACTCATTGTATTAGGCCATCTATTCAAAGCTCCACCAGCATTGAAATACTCATAATTTTTTGCTGCATCTTGCCTGTAGAATAATTGTGGGCATAGTAACAGTGTGTGGTACTCATTCTTTTAGGCCATCTATGCAAAGCTCTACCAGTGTTGAAATGCTCATAATTTTTTGATGCATCTTGCCTGTGGAATAATTGTGGGCATAGTAGCAGTGTTGTGAATGGGTTTGAGATGAGTTCTGAGCAGAGGCTCCCTCTGGTGGTTACAAGCGGTGCTAGTGAGGATTGTGAGGACTGGGAATCAGGTGTTACTGATTGGTCTTATATAAGGGAGTAATTTTCCCATCAGGGTTGCCGGTGATCAATTGTTCTGGTCTGAATCCTTCTTTCCAGTTTTCCTTGTAGCCTGCTGTGTCGTGTCTGCATCTCCTGCTATCAGATAAGACAATTTCTTATTTTGTGTTTTTGTTATATTTTTGCATTTGGTCCTGCACTTCTGTGGGGCCTTCTGGGACCCCTCCGGGGCTTTTGCCCTCTCAGTTTAGTCCAGCCACTGTGTTTTGTACTTTTGCTTTTTCCAGTTTTTTCAGTGGCTGCTGTTTTTGTTACACCAGAGAACTAATTTAGGTGGTAGAGGTCGTGTGATCTCAGGTGATTTTGAAATTAGTAGAGTTGGTGTTTTTTCAGGTTTTCTGGGATTGCAGTAAGTACCCTTCCTGTCCTTTTCTATTTAGATAGTTTGGGCCCCAGCGTTTGCTCATACTATTTTCTTTCTGTGTCAGTATTTCCTCTTGTCTAACCGCCATTACATGTTTGGGGGCTTTCTATTATCTTTGGGGTTCTGCTACGGGGCAGATAGCTTTCCTATTTCTATCTTTAGGTGTAGTTAGTTTCTCAGGCTGTGACGAGGCGTCTAGGACCAACGTAGGAACGCTCCACGGCTGCCTCTAGTTGCGGTGGTTAGTCAGGGTACTGCAATCTCATAGATTCCAACTGCTCTGGTGTATTTCCTTTTTTGCCTGCACTCCTCAGCTACCGTAACATAACAGTATCACCGGCCATAAAAATTGTATGGTACTCACAGAAGGGAAAAAAATATTTTGAAGGAAGAAAAGTTGTCAGAGATATTTTTCTGTTTGTTGCATTTTTTTTTTTTTTCCCTCTGTATCTCTGGGTGCTGGGGAGGATCTTTTCTCCCAATGGAGTTTGCACAGTTGTCTGGCCGTGTGGATCAGCTTGCCACTGAGGTTCGGAGTATTGCTGCATATCTTGCTAGGTTGCCTGTTGTGGAACCTAGGATCCCCATGCCAGATTTGTTTTTAGGGGATCGAGCTAAGTTTCAGAATTTCAAAAATAATTGTAAATTGTTTCTTGCCTTAAAATCTAAGTCCTCAGGAAACGCAGCGCAGCAGGTTCAAATTATCATCTCTCTCCTGCGCGGCGATCCTCAGGATTGGGCTTTTTCCCTGATACCTGGGGATCCTGTTTTGAGTGATGTTGATGCATTTTTTCAGGCTTTGGGGTTATTGTACGATGAGCCTAATGTCACTGATCAAGCTGAAAAAGCCTTGTTGGCATTAAATCAGGGGCTTGATGACGCTGAGTTATACTGTCAGAGATTCCGTAGGTGGGCAGTCCTGACCAAATGGAATGACGACGCTTTGGCGGCCCTTTTCCGGAAGGGTCTGTCGGATAATGTAAAGGATGTTATGGTGGGATTCCCTGTCCCCTCTGGTCTCAATGATTCTATGTCATTAGCGATTCAAATTGACAGACGTTTGCGTGAGCGGAGAAGTATGCGTGGAGTGGTGTTGCCTTGTGAGCCAGCTGCTGAGCCCATGCAGTGTGATGGAGTGGTGTCTGGGGCACAGCGTCATGAGTTTCGAAAGCGCAATGGGTTATGTTTCTACTGTGGTGATGCCTCTCATGCTATTTCAGTCTGCCCTAAGCGGGGAAGACATTTTGCACGCTCAGTTGTCTTGGGTAGTGTTCAGACTAAGTTTTTATTAACTGTTACTCTGATATGCTCTCTGTCCTCATTTTCTGCTCAGGCTTTTGTTGATTCTGGAGCAGCTATTAACCTGATGGATTATGATTTTGCTAAACGTTGTGGGTTTCCCTTGATACCCCTACAGAAGTCTATTCCTTTACTGGGGATCGATTCTACCCCTTTGGCTGAGAATAAACCCCAGTTTTCTACTCAGGTGATAATGAGGGTTGAACCTGATCACCAGGAGTGCTGCAAATTTTTGGTTCTATATAATCTGCATGACATTATCGTGCTGGGTTTCCCTTGGTTACAGTCTCATAATCCTGTTTTGGATTGGAAATCTGTGTCTGTAACCAGTTGGGGCTGCCAATGTGTTAATACCAACACTCCTGTTTTTTCTGCCTCCCCCCAGGCTGAGGATGTTCCTGACTTTTTGTTTGATTTTTCTGATGTGTTTAGCGAAAGTGAATCTGCATCCTTACCTCCCCATAGGAGCTATGACTGCGCTATTGAATTAGTGCCGGGTAGTAAATTCCCTAAAGGTCGCCTTTTTAACTTGTCTGTACCTGAACATGACGCTATGCGGTCTTATATCAAGGAATCATTGGAGAAGGGTCATATCAGACCATCCTCTTCACCCTTAGGTGCCGGTTTTTTCTTTGTGGCCAAAAAAGATGGTTCATTAAGGCCGTGTATTTATTATCGTCTCTTGAACAATATTACTGTGAAATATCAATACCCGTTACCCTTGATTTCTGACCTGTTTTCCAGGGTGAAAAACGCTACTTGGTTTACCAAGCTTGACCTCAGGGGGGCGTATAACCTTATTCGCATTAAGCACGGGATGAATGGAAGACGGCATTTAACACCCCTGAAGGGCATTTTGAGTACCTTCTGATGCCCTTTGGGCTCACTAATGCTCCTTCCGTCTTCCAGTCCTTCATGAATGACATTTTCAGGGATTTTGTGGACAAGTTTCTGATTGTTTATTTGGATGATATCTTGATTTTTTCTAATGACTGGGACTCTCATGTGAAGCATGTTCGAACTGTATTCCAGATTTTGAGAGAGAATTCTCTGTATGTGAAGGGATCAAAGTGTCTTTTTGGCGTACAGAAGATCTCATTTCTGGGATTCATTTTGTCCCCATCTGTTATTGAAATGGACCCGGTCAAGGTTCAGGCCATCTGTGATTGGGTCCAACCTACTTCATTAAAGGCTCTTCAGAGATTTTTGGGTTTTGCCAATTTTTATCGTAAATTTATTGGTAATTTCTCTGTTATTGTTAAACCATTAACTGATTTGACCAGAAAGGGTTCTGATGTGGTGAATTGGCCTCCTGAGGCAGTCTCTGCGTTTCAGGAACTTAAGCAGAGATTCACTTCTGCTCCTGTTCTACGGCAGCCTGATGTTTCTCTGCCATTTCAGGTGGAGGTTGATGCCTCTGAAATTGGGGCAGGTGCCGTTTTGTCCCAAAAAGATCCAGAGACCTCTAAAAGTAACCCTTGTGCCTTTTTCTCTCGAAAATTTTCTCCTACTGAACGTAATTATGACGTGGGTAATCGGGAGTTATTGGCCATGAAGTGGGCTTTTGAAGAGTGGAGACATTGGCTGGAGGGAGCCAAACATCAGGTGGTGGTCCTTACGGACCATAAGAATCTGGTCTATCTGGAATCTGCCAAGCGACTCAATCCTAGACAGGCCAGGTGGCCTTGTTTTTCACACGTTTTAATTTTGTGGTTTCCTTTCTTCCTGGCACTAAGAATGTTAAGGCGGATGCCCTCTCGAGGAGTTTCCTTGCGGACTCTCCTGAGCTATCTGATCCCTCTGTAATTTTGAAGGAGGGTGTAGTTCTTTCCGCCATCTCGCCCAATTTGAGACTTGCTCTGGAGGGGTGTCAGGAGGATAGGTCCGAGCGCTGCCCTGTTGGAAAATTGTTTGTCCCAGACCAATGGAAAAAGAGTGTGATGTCTGAGATTCATTGTTCCGCATTGGCTGGGCATCCCGGAATTTTTGGTACCAGAGACTTGGTTAGTCGGTCCTTTTGGTGGCCTACCTTGTCTCGCGATGTCAGGGAATTTGTGCAGTCCTGCGGGACTTGCTCTCGCTCCAAGCCTTGCTCTCGCTCTAGTGGTTTGTTGATGCCATTGCCTGTGCCCAAGAGACCATGGACCCATATCTCTATGGATTTCATTTCCGATCTTCCTGTTTCTCAGAGAATGACCACCATCTGGGTAATTTGTGATAGGTTTTCCAAAATGATACATCTTGTGCCATTACCTAAGTTGCCTTCCTCCTCTGAATTGGTGCCGTTGTTCCTTCAGCACGTGGTTCGTTTACACGGCATTCCTGAGAACATTGTGTCTGACAGAGGAGTCCAGTTTGTTTCCAGATTTTGGAGGACTTTTTGTTCTAAACTGGGTGTTCAATTGTCTTTCTCCTCGGCATTTCATCCTCAGACCAATGGTCAAACTGAGAGAACAAACCAGACATTGGAGACTTATCTAAGATGCTTTGTGTCTGCTGATCAGGATGACTGGGTCTCTTTTTTGCCTTTAGCTGAGTTTGCTCTTAATAATAGGGCTAGCTCTGCCACTTTGATGTCTCCGTTTTTCTGTAATTCTGGGTTTCACCCTCGATTTTCTTCAGGACAGACGGAGGCTTCTGTCTGTCCAGGTGTTGACTCTGTTGTTGAGCGTATGCAGCAGATTTGGGACCAGGTAGTGGAGAGGTTGTCCCTCTCTCAGGAGAAGGCCCAGCGGTTTGCTAACCGGCATAGGACTGATGGTCCTCGGTTTAAAGTGGGGGACTTGGTCTGGTTGTCCTCAAAGAATATTCCTATGAGAGTAGCATCTCCTAAATTTAAGCCTAGGTTCATTGGACCTTATAAGATCATGGAGATTATTAATCCTGTTTCTTTTCGTTTGCTTCTTCCAGGGACATTTAAGATCCATAACGTGTTCCACAAGTCCTTGTTGAAGAGGTTTGTTGAGCCAGTGGTTCCTGCTGCTGTGCCTCCTGACCCTGTTTTGGTTGAGGGCAATCTGGAGTATGTGGTTGAGAAAATATTGGATTCTCGTTTTTCTAGACGAAGACTCCAGTATTTGGTTAAATGGAGAGGTTATGGTCAGGAAGACAATTCTTGGGTGTTTGCTTCGGACATCCATGCTAGGAGACTTATCCGTGCGTATCATAGAACTCATCCTGACCGACCTGGTTGCTCAAATGAGGGTTCGGTGACCCCTCCTCAAGGGGGGGGTACTGTTGTGAATGGGTTTGAGATGAGTTCTGAGCAGAGGCTCCCTCTGGTGGTTACAAGCGGTGCTAGTGAGGATTGTGAGGACTGGGAATCAGGTGTTACTGATTGGTCTTATATAAGGGAGTAATTTTCCCATCAGGGTTGCCGGTGATCAATTGTTCTGGTCTGAATCCTTCTTTCCAGTTTTCCTTGTAGCCTGCTGTGTCGTGTCTGCATCTCCTGCTATCAGATAAGACAATTTCTTATTTTGTGTTTTTGTTATATTTTTGCATTTGGTCCTGCACTTCTGTGGGGGCCTTCTGGTCCCCTCCGGGGGCTTTTGCCCTCTCAGTTTAGTCCAGCCACTGTGTTTTGTACTTTTGCTTTTTCCAGTTTTTTCAGTGGCTGCTGTTTTTGTTACACCAGAGAACTAATTTAGGTGGTAGAGGTC
>JARQOD010000002.1:415261900-415332502 GCA_033576555.1 Oophaga sylvatica
TAAATCCATAAGCGGATACTTGTTTAAAGTTGGAGAAAGTTCAATCTCCTGGTCTAGTAGGAAACAAGTGTCTGTTGCCTTGTCATCCACAGAAGCGGAGTATGTGTCCGCAGCCTAAGCAAGCCAGGAGGTCATTTGGCTAAGTTAATTGATGGACGATATTGGCAAACCATCAACTCAGCCGACGGTGATTTATGAGGACAACCAAGGATGCATTAAACTTGCATGCAGTGAAAAGATCAGTGCTAGAACCAAGCACATTGACGTCAGACACCATCATCTACGTGATTTGATAGATCGTGGCATAATTCAGTTTGTCTATTGTGAAACTGATATGATGCTAGCTGACATTATGACAAAGCCATTGCCACGAGCCAGGTTCCAAGAATTGAGAACCACATTGGGAATAAGAGGATAAGTAGTTGTTGAGTGAGGGTGTTGGAATAATGCATATTGATTTGTATGTATTGCAACAACTACTACTGTACAGTCATGGCCAAAAGTTTTGAGAATGACACAAATATTAATTTTTACAAAGTCTACTGCTTCACTTTTTCTAATGGCAATTTGCATATACTCCAGAATGTTATAAAGAGTGATCAGCTTAACAGCAATTACTTGCAAAGTCAATATTTGGCTAGAAAATGAACTTTATCCCCCAAAACACATTTCAACATCATTGCAACCCTGCCTTAAAAGGACCAGCTAACCTCTTTTCAGTGATTGCTCCATTAACACAGGTGTGGGTGTTGATGAGGACATGACTGGAGATCAATCTGTCATGATTAAGTAAGAATGACACCACTGGACACTTTGAAAGGAGGCTGGTGCTTGGCATCATTGTTTCTCTTCTGTTAACCATGGTTATCTCTAAAGAAACACGTGCAGTCATCATTGCAATGCACAAAAATGGCCTAACAGGGAAGAGTATCGCAGCTAGAAAGATTGCACCTCAGTCAACAATCTATCGCATCATCAAGAACTTCAAGGAGAGAGGTTCCATTGTTGCCAAAAAGGCTTCAGGGCGCCCAAAACAGACCAGCAAGCGCCAGGACCATCTCTTAAAAGTGTTTCAGCTGCGGGATCGGGCTACCAGCAATGCAGAGCTTGCTCAGGAATGGCAGCAGGCAGGTGTGAGTGCATCTGCACGCACTGTGAGGTGGAGACTCTTGGAGCAAGGCCTGGTCTCAAGGAGGGCAGCAAAGAAGCCACTTCTCTCCAGAAAAAACATCATGGACAGACTGATATTCTGCAAAAGGTACAGGCAGTGGACTGCTGAGGACTGGGGTAAAGTTATTTTCTCTGATGAATCCCCTTTTTGATTGTTTGGGACATCAGGAAAACGCCTCATTCGGAGAAGACAAGGTGAGCGCTACCACCAGTCTTGTCTCATGCCAACTATTAAGCATCCTGAAACCATTCATGTGTGGGGTTGCTTCTCAGCCAAGGGAATCGGCTCTCTCACAGTCTTGCCTGAAAACACAGCCATGAATAAAGAATGGTACCAGAATGTCCTCCAAGAGCAACTTCTCCCAACCCTCCAAGAGCAGTTTGGCAATCAACAATGCCTTTTCCAGCATGATGGAGCACCTTGCCATAAAGCAAAGGTGATAACTAAATGGCTCAGGGAACAAAACATAGAGATTTTGGGTCCATGGCCTGGAAACTCCCCAGATCTTAATCCCATTGAGAACTTGTGGTCAATCATCAAGAGACGGGTGGACAAACAAAAACCTAACAATTCTGACAAAATGAAAGCATTGATTGTGCAAGAATGGACTGCTATCAGTCAGGATTTGGTCCAGAAGTTGATTGAGAGCATGCCAGGGAGAAATGCAGAGGTCCTGAAGAAGAAGGGTCAACACTGCAAATATTGACTTGCTGCATTAACTCATTCTAACTGTCAATATAAGCTTTTGTTACTCATATGTTTGCAATTATTATATTTCTGTCTGTGATAAAAACATCTGTCAAACACACATAAAAACCAGAGGGCAGCAGATCATGTGAAAATATAATATTTGTGTCATTCTCAAAACTTTTGGCCATGACTGTACTGTTTGATATGTTGTGCATATTGTGAGGTTGTTAACAAAGTTTTGTAAAAAAAAAAAACCCTCACTCACAGACAGGATGCCTCCTCCTTCTCTTCCTGTGTTGTTGTAATGTTTTTTCATGCTGCAGCCATAGCAGATATCAGGCTGATCACATTTCATGCTGTGTTGTAAGCTGTCTATACTGGATGTGAATAAATCTACATTCTCTGTTGCTGACTCCGGATGTTACGCTGGTTAATCCGCTGCTAACAAAAACAAAACAATATTGAGCTTGATTTAATTTAAACACATGCTCACTTTGGCTATAAAGCATACAAAAGCTACAAGAAGCAAAATAAACATAAACCTGTGCGTGTATTGGAAAGATAAAAGGCACATATCAACCCTCGCATATGATCCCACTCACTGCCTCAACTTCTCCTACTCCCTCCATGCGGTCGGTGATGCCAGCTTACTCATCGCCCCTGCAGCTGCTTCTTCGCATACTCCCATCGGTGTGCTTAGTGCATGCTCCTGTGCGCGCTCCTCTGCTCTTAAAGGGCCAGCGCGCTCACATGGTAAATGCTCTCAGCTAACAGCTGAGAGGCATTTAGTTAATGTGTGCATGCAAAGTGTCTCCCAGCCAATAGCTACAAGACATCTTGTATAAAAGGCACCCTCTCCAATAGGGAGGTGTCTGAGCAACCCCTATAATTTAGTGTTAGATTTGTTGGTGTGTGCAACAGTATGTTGCCAGGTACCTCTCCTTAGTCTGTTAGATCTATTCCCATATCCTATTTTCCCATAGTCTATTATAGAGATTTCCCATCCTGTACTGTCCCTGTAGTTGTGTCTAGGTTACACGTTATCCTGAAAACGATGTCCGCGTATCTGTACCCCTTGGCAACATCGCCAGCACCAGAACTATTTTCCAAGTGGCCATCCTGTTTGCACAGTCTGAACCTGTCCCAAGTAGCCATTCTGTCTGCACAGCCTGAACCTGTCCCAAGTGGCCGTCCAGCTACTGTCAGATGCTGCTCTGGACTGGCATCTGGCAGCTACTTGCCGCACAAGCCTGACCTCACCACTAGAGGCTCTAGTAAACACCAAGGTAGCTGCTTAGTCATGCCCCTCCAGGGTAGGACCAGTCTGTGGAACAGTGGGTCCACAAACCACATGTGCGACCTCAGAGCATGACACGTGTAATGCTCATTCAAACTCACCTGTGGCAAGTAACATGTGTGGGAAATATGAAAATCACACCTGAAACCAGATAAAAAGAATAGAAGTTGACTAAATCTTTGCATTGTGCGTCTATGTGTGCCACACTGAACATGGAGAAGTGAACTGTATGAGGATTTGAAAACCAAAATTGCTGAACAATTTGTTGAATAAAATGTCAACAATCTCAAGGTTACAAATCCATTTTCAGTGATCTTGATGTTTCTTGGTCCACGGTGCGCAACATAATCAAGAAATTTACAACCTAAGGCACTTTAGCTAATCTCCCTGTACACAGATGGCAGAGAAAAATTGATGAAAGGTTGCAACACAAGATAGTCCGGATGATAGATAAACAGTCCCAATCAAGTTCCAAATAAATTCAAGCTGTCCTGCAGGCTCAAGGTGCATCAGTGTCAGCCCGATCTATCCGTCGACATTTGAATGAGATGAAACGTTATGGTGAGAAACCCATAATGACCCCACTGCTGACACAGAGACATAAGAAAGCTAGATGGCAGTTTACCAAAATGTATGGGAGTAAGCAAAAGTCCTTCTGGAAAAGTGTCTTGTGGACAGATGAGACCAACATAGAGCTTTTTGTTAAAGCACATTATTCTACAATTTACCAAAAACAGAATGAGGCCTACAAAGAAAAGAACACAGTACCTACAGACAAATATGATGGATGTTCAAATATTTTTTTGGTTGTTTTGCTGCTTCTGGCACTGGATGCCTTTATTTTGTGCAAGGCATCATGAAATCTGAAGATTAACAAAAGATTTTGGGTCATTATGTAGTGCCCAGTGTAAGAAAGCTGGGCTTGGGTCCTAGGTCATGGTTCTTCTAGCAGGACAATGACCTCAAACATATAGCTCTGGCAAAAATTAAGAGACCACTGCAAAATTTTCAGTTTGTCTGATATTTCTCTTTACAGGTATATTTTGGAGTAAAATGTAAATTGCTCTTTTTTTCTATAAACTACTGACTAGTGTTGAGCATTCCGATACTACAATATCGGGTATCGGCCGATATTCGCGGTATCGGAGTTCCGATACTGAGTTACGATACTTTTAGAATATCGAATACCAGAATCGGAAGTTCCCATAATGCAATGAGCCACTTTAATAATAATAATCTTTATTTTTATATAGCGCTAGCATATTCCGCAGCGCTTTACAGTTTGCACACATTATCGTTGCTGTCCCCGAAGGGGCTCACAATCTAGATTCCCTATCTGTATGTTTTTGGAATGTGGGAGGAAACCAGAGAACCCGGAGGAAACCCACGAAGAACATACAAACTCCTTGCAGATGTTGTCCTTGGTGGGATTCATACCTAGGACTCCAGCACTGGAGGGCTGTAGAGCTATCCACTGAGCCGTTTGATTTTATTCAGCCAATGAGGAATCCTAAGAAGTGTGGGCACATTCTGTTATGCATGTTTGTCTGCGGTCATGTTAACTAATGGCATGGCTGTGATTGGTTGCTGAAATGATGTCATGATGCACTATAAAAGCCGCCGCCATTTTGGGTTCACTCTGCTGTGAATTTACTTAGGGACAGGACGCTGCTGTTCTGACTCTGAGGGACAGTTTGAGCTAGCAATTTGCTTTATTGTGCTTTTCCCAGGCTACTTTAGCAACCGCTGTGTGAGAAGCTGTCTTTTGCCTTGCAGCACTGTTCACGGCTGTCTGCGAGGTCTCTGTGTGTGAGTGCAGCTCACGCTGTAGTGTGTTCTGCAGCCACCTCCGGTTGTAGTACGCTCAGCGTGCGTCACTGGCTCATACATTGTCCTTTTTTGCATTAGTGCTGCTCATTTCTCCAGATTTCTCCTATTAGTGCACTGTGGTTCGATCCGTATCCAGCTAGATTGCTTGAAAACACTATATAGGAGTAGATAGAGGAGCTTTTCTGCAGCCTTGCAGCACTGTTCACGGCAGTCTGCGAGGTCTCTGTGTGTGAGTGCAGCTTACGCTGTAGTGTGTTCTGCAGCCACCTCCAGTAGTAGTACGCTCAGCGTGCGTCACTGCTTCATACATTGTCCTTTTTTGGATTAGTGCTGAACATTTTTCCAGATTTCTCCTATTAGTGTGGTGCCATCCGTATCCAGCTAGAATATTTGCAAACACAATATAGAAGTAGATAGAGGAGCCTTTCTGCGGGCTTGTGCCCTTCAGCCCCAGCCAGATTAGTATTAGCCTATTTTTTGGAGCCTCATCTATTCATTGGAGGTTACCTTCCTGCATTGTAATAGCTACAAAAAGTTTGTGATACTATCGGTTTTACATCTTTGGGCACATCCAGTGTCTTTTTGTGAAAAAATAAAAGTTAATAAAGTTGAATCACCAAACACTCCACTTTACAGTTGTGTAGGCCACATTAGCTCATATTAAAGTCTAGTCCACACGTTATAAAATTAGAGTTTCTTATGCCTGTTAGCAGCTGTTCAGGAATAAGCACACTAAGCCCTTAGTACTTTTCTGCCTATCTTTATCAGTCTAGCAAGATGAAGAAGGCAAGGTGTAAGGCACGTGGTCGTGGGCGTGGAGTTTCTGCAGGGAGAGGATGTGAGGATTCTGTGCCTGCTGCGGGCACCAGTGACTCAACATCCCCCAGTTTTACCAGGGAATAGTCCTTTATGCACAGCTTTGTAGGAGCTCAACGTACCCCACTGCTGCGGGACGACCAAATTGAAGCCGTTGTCGGATGGATGGCAGCTAACGCATCGACTTCAATTAGTTCCAGATCCTCTGAGGTCCAGAGCACTGAAGAGCACCTATTTGTCTCTTCACCACCTGCCAAATTGCCCAAGCAGTCAGAGAGCCCTGGACAGGAGCCATTTCTACTTCAGTTCTCTGAATCTGTTGGCTTGGAAAGAGGGGGCCAGCCAAGCAGCATTCGAGAATTGGAAGAAGAGGTAGTATGCAGTGATGCGCAACAGCTTTGTCTCTCTGAATCTGAAGAGGTAGGTGGGCCAGTGCCTATGGTCAGCACACCTCAGTACGCATCTGATGATGAGACTCGGGTGCCACTTTCTGGTGCGTACTGTGTTGTCGAGACTACCCAGGAGAAGCAGTCGTTTGAAGAGGGTAGTGTAGATGATGAGGTCCTTGACCCATCATGGCGTGAGGTACAGGAAGGTGGTGGGAGCAGCTCTGAGGAAGAGATTCCCCGAACGGCCAAAAAAGGAGGGAGAGGGAGGGGGCAGACTCGGTTGCCTGTAGCCTCCACTTCGGCACCCATTAGGAGCATGCCTCTTCCAAAACCCCAAACGGGCGCTCCCAAGACTTGCAATGCCTGGTCCTTTTTTGACACAGTTGCAGATGACATTTGCTTTGTCAAATGCAATCTGTGTAATCAGAAAGTGAAAAGAGGGAAAAGGGTCAGCAACCTCAATACCACAAATATGTGGAAACATGTGCGGACCAAGCACGTGGTGAAGTTACAAAGAAACACTGAACACATAGGCCAACCTACAGCGCCACCTACCACCTCTTCAGCTCTTGTTGTAGCCTCTTCCTCCAGCTCACACACAGCTGGTTTGGCTTCCTCACAGGATCGACATGGAAGAACCTCTGGCACTGTTGTACAGAGACACAGTGTCATTCCACCCACAGCACCATGTTCCCTGTCATCCTCACACTCTCAGGCCAGTCTACAGCCATCGGTAGCACAGGTATGGGAGAAAAGGCGCCCATACTCAGCAAACCACCCCCGAGCACAGGCTCTGAATGCTGGCATTGCAAAACTACTGTCCCTTGAAATGCTCTCATTCAGGCTGGTGGAGACTGACACCTTCCGTAACTCCAAGGCATTGGCAGTCCCACAATACAACGTGCCCAGCCGCTTTTATTTCAGCAGGCAAGCTGTCCTTGCCCAGAAAAAGCATGTGGAGGGAAAAATTAAACATGCGCTACTAAACACCGTCAGTAGCAAGGTCCACCTGACCACCGATGCGTGGACCAGTAACCATGGACAGGGACGATATCTTTCCCTCACTGCCCATTGGGTAAATGTTATGGAGCCAGGTACAGATCTTGAGAGTGGCGCTGTACGTGTTCTGCCAACTCCAAGGATTGCAGGAATACAGTCTGTACACATTGACTCCTCCTCATACTCCAGTTCCTCTGAATCATCGCTGCAGGAGCCGTCACAGTCTACCTCCACAACGCTTACCTATTACAACCGATATGAGCACAGCCGTGGCCAAACGTCAACAGGCCGTATTAAAATTAATTTCTATGGGGAATCGAAGCCACACAGCGCAGGAGCTCTGGAATGTCATCAAGCAGGAGAGCGATGTGTGATTTGTGCCAGCAAATCTCCAGCCAGGCATGGTAGTGTGTGACAATGGCCAAAATCTCGTGGCAGCTCTGGGCCTTGGCAACCTCACTTACATCCCATGTCTGGCACATGTGCTCAACTTGGTCGTGCAGTTTTTTTTGAGGGACTATCCTGATCTTCATGCACTGCTGCACAAGGTCCGCATAGAGAGCGCTCACTTGCGGCGTTCCAGCATGGCAAAATCACGCATTGCAGCTCTGCAGCGCCGATTCCGCCTTCCGGAACATCGCATCATATGTGACCTACCCACCAGGTGGAATTCAACGTTACATATTTTGGAGAGGTTGTGTGAGCAGCAGGCAGCAGAAATGGAGTACCAGCTGCATCAGGCGCAAGCAAGTCGCACGACGCGCCATTCACACTTCGCCACCACTGAGTGGGCCTCTATGAAGGACATCTGCCATGTTTTGCGCGCCTTCGATGATTCCACGCGGATGACGAGTGCAGATGATGCACTAGTCAGCATGATTATACCCCTTATCTGCCTGCTTGAAAAAACACTGCAAGCACTAAGGGAGGAGGTTGTGGAAGAGGTGGAGGATGAGGAGTCACAAATGCCATCTGCTTCTGGACAGTCTGTACAACGTGGTTCCTCACAAAGGCCTAGGCAGGGGACACTTTGTGAGGAGGATGAGGAGGAGTCAATGGAGGAGGAAGACATCTGTCCAGAGGAGGGAGGTACACAGTGCTCTAGTAGTCAGTATGTAGAGCGAGGGTGGGGTGATGCACAGCAGGCAGAGATGACACCTCAAGCAGGGGGCAGCGTTTCTTGGCCAGTTGGCAGTCTGCAGCACATGGTTGATTTCATGCTGCAGTGCCTGAGAAATGACAGGCGCATCGCCCACATTCTCAACACGGCCGATTATTGGGTGTACACCCTCCTAGATCCTCGCTACCGGGACAACTTACAAAGCCTCTTAACATCGCTGAACCGGGAGCGTAAAATTCCGGAGTACCAAGACACACTGGTGCATTCCATCATATTCTCCATTCCACCCGAGAACAGTGCAGCAAGTGCTTTACAAAGCAGCTCAGTGTGTCGAAGCAGTGGAGGAAGCTCTGCACAAAGAGAGAGCAGAAGCAGCACCTCAGCACAAGGCAAGACCAGTATGGCCCAAATGTGGCAAAGATTTGTGTCCCCGCCACAAATGTCTACACCATCACAGACTGCTCCAGTCAGCAGGAGGCAACGTTTCCGTCAGATGGTGACAGACTACATGTCTTGCCCTCTCAGTGTTCTCCCGCACGGCTCTTCTCCCTTCAAATTTTGGTCTCTAAGCTGGATACATGGCCAGAGCTTAGCCAGTATGCATTGGAGGTGCTGGCTTGCCCTGCTGCTAGTGTATTATCAGAACGCTTCTTTAGTGCCGCAGGTGGTGTACTAACAGACCGTCGCATGCGACTATCCTCCGATAATGTTGACCGGCTTACTTTTCTGAAAATGAACAAGGCCTGGATCTCGCAGGAATTTGCCAGTCCTCTTTCAGATTAAATAATTGGTTGGCAACAGTATCCAGGTCTCCTGTTGTGTTCATGTTTCTAACACCTGAACTGTAATCCCTGGGCTCCAACACCGCCAGTTGCTGCTCAGAAGTGCCGTCTGCACAGTCAACACTTGCTCCTGTGTTATTGGGGTTCTGTAACGTCAGCTGATAACCTGCTGTGTGTCCGGCAATTTCGCCTGCTCTGTCCACATTCACATTACTACAGATATTAAACTTGCTCCAATTAGGTCTCTGGCTACACTCTATTTCTACTGTAATCCCTGGGCTCCAACACCGCCAGTTGCTGCTCAGAAGTGCCTTCTGCACAGTCAACACTTGCTCCTGTGTGATTGGGGTTCTGTAACGTCAGCTGATCCCTTGCTGTGTGTGTTAAGGGCCTGCGGAACACACCTAATAGATATTATGGAGAGGTGCGTTCACAGCCCGGGGTCCACCGTGCAGGCGGAGCCTGCTGCTAGTAAAATGGCGCAAGAAGCGAACTCTGTTATCCCGCAGAGTCGCCAAAATAAACGCCGTAACGCGCTGTGGCAATATGTGCGAACTCTGTTATTCCACAGAGCCGCTAGAAGGAGTGCCGCAGCGCTATATGGCGATGTGTGCGAACTCACTTAACACCACTGAGTCGCAAAATAAACACGCTAGGGCGCGGTCTAGCGTTGAAAGCGAACCCTGTTACGTCACAGAGCCGCTGAAAAAAACTTCTGTGTCCTGCAAGGCACCAAGGTACACAGTTGACTGCTAAGCGAACATAGAACGTGATCATGCGCTAATGTCCTCGCGGGAGACACCCGCAATCTATGGCATCTGAACGCCAGGCCCTGAATACGGCAATCAAACTCCTCACCGGTTATGCCGGTAATTTAGGGCATCTAGGACACCGACCCTGACCAGCTAGCATACCAAACTCCCGATTAAGTCGGTATTCTAGGGGCTTATTTCAGCCGGGCCCTAACCACACACACGCATGACCACACTGGCGCAAAGCATATGACAATTGATATTAGCGCATGGCGGCCCAGCTATGCCACCCTTTTATAGCAACAGCTACAGGACCTGCCAGAAACAAGGACCAATGAGAAACTGTTCCAAAACACATGCAGTTTCAGGACCTTCCTGGCGGACCAATAGGAGCTGCTGCAGTACCTGAACATGTGACCCCTGATCTCCAATGAGAGATCTTACCCTGGGCATGCTCAGAAGGGAAACGTAGGACTTCATCCCAAAGACGTCTGCTCCAGCACTGACTATAATAGCAGATCCAGGAGAGGCAGCAGTAAGTTTATGCACAGTACTGGAATGGGCAAGATGCTGGGACTGACGTCTCTGCTGAGCAGGCTCCACTGCAGCTGGAGATGAATGGGGGACCGCAGTGGGACTGGTTCGAGACTCCCCTTGTGCAGCAGCGGGAACTCGAACCCTAACATTCCTCCCCCTCCTAGGGCCCCCCCATGTTGGGCCTCGCTGCGTTCAAAGGCAGCGATGAGCTGCGGAGCGTGAACATGCTCGGCAGGCTCCCAGGACCTATCCTCAGGCCCATAACCCCTCCAATCCACCAAATAAAATTTTTTGCCTCGTACCACCTTGTACCCAACAATGGCATTCACCTCATGATCGTCGGTAGATGAACCCGACGTCCTGGCAGATGACTCGGAAAACCGGAAAATGGCCACGGGTTTCAGGAGGGACACGTGAAAGGTGTCGGTGATACCAAGGAGAGGCGGAAGGACTAGGCGGTAAACCACCGGGTTCACCTGCTCAAGAACTTTAAAGGGGCCCAAAAAGCGAGGTGTCAACTTGGTGGACTCTACACGTAGCCTGATGTTTCGGGCAGAAAGCCACACTAGGTCACCCGGAGCAAATGTAGGAGTGGGGCGCCGATGGCATCGGCCGAAGACCTCATCCTCTCTTTGGAGACCTGAATGACATCCTGGGTGCGGTCCCAAATGTCCCGTGCCTCCACAGCCCAGTCTGCCACCCTGGAATCGGCGGAAGACACGGGCATGGGCACTGGTACCCGCGGATGCTGACCGTAGTTCAGGAGGAATGGGGTCTGTCCGGTGGAGTCAGCCACAGCATTATTTAGAGCGAACTCAGTCCACGGTAGCAAGGATGCCCAGTCATCCTGCCTGGCAGAGACAAAATGTCGCAAGTATGTGACCAAGGTCTGGTTGGCCCTCTCTACCAACCCATTCGTCTCGGGATCGTATGCAGAGGAGAGATTCAACTCAATGCTGAGTAAACGCAAACTGGGGACCTCGATCACTGACAATTTTGTCTGGCATACCGTGTAGGCGGAAAATATGCCTAATTAACAATGCTGCCAAGGCCCGTGCAGACGGTAACCGTGGTTATGGCACTAAGTGCACCATTTTGGAGAAGTGGTCGGTTATCACCCAGATGATGGTGCAGCCCCGAGATTTGGGTAAGCCCACCACAAAATCTATCCCGACCATCTCCCAAGGCCTGTCTGCCAGCGGTAAAGGGAAAAGTAGCCCAGCTGGCCGTTGTCGAGGGGACTTATTCTTGGCGCATGAGACACACGCCTGAACATATTCCCTGACGTCTCTGACCATATGTGGCCACCAGTATGTCCTCGCCAGCAACTCAGATGTCCTTTTTGCCCCAAAATGTCCACCCACCCTGGACGAATGTGCCCAAGACAGTACCTCCGGTCGCAAATTGGTGGGCACAAAAGTCTTGCCCGGAGGCACAGACTCAAGCGAAACCGGGGCCACAGTTCTTAGGCTCTCTGTGAGGATAATCATCCGAGGCTCCTCCTCCACCTCCTCAGAGGACACCACGGAGCGAGAAAGCGCATCGGCCCGAATGTTCTTCTCACTGGAGAGGAAATGGAGGGTGAAGTGAAACCGGGAGAAGAACAGGGACCATCTGGCCTGACGAGAATTTAGCCGCTGGGCGGTCTGTAAATAGACCAAATTTTTGTGGTCAGTGAAAACTTGAAAGGGAAAGTGAGCCCCATCCAGGAGATGTCTCCACTCGAAAAAGGCCAACTTCATGGCTAGCAACTCCCTATCCCCAATGGAATAATTCCTCTCCGCTGGTGTGAAAGTCTTGTAAAAGAAGAAACAAGGATGTTTCCGACCTTGAGCATCCTTTTGAAAAAGGACTGCTCCAGCACCAACGGACGAGGCATCGACCTCCAATAAAAAAGGCTTATCAACCTCGGGAGATGTAAGATGGGAGCGCTAGCAAAATGGGGCTTAATTGAAGTAAAGGCCTTGGAGACCTCCCCTAACCACAATTTGGGATTGGCTCCCTTCTTGGTGAGGGCTACCAAGGGAGCTACTAAAGTGGAGAAGTGGGGAATGAATTGGCGATAGTAATTAATGAACCCCATAAAGCGCTGCACCGCTTTAAGAGAATGGGGTACTTGCCAATCCATCACAGCCTGTAGTTTGGCAGGATCCATAGTCAATCCCTGGGCGGAGATGATATAGCCCAGAAAAGGTAAAGACTTCTGCTCAAACATGCATTTCTCCAACTTTGCATAGAGGGAGTTTGCCCGTAACAGGTCGAAGACTTTGCAGACATCCCTCCGGTGAGAGTCAATATCTGGGGAAAAGATGAGAAAGATCATCCAGATAGACTACTACAGAGGTGGAAAGCATATCCCGGAAGATATCATTGACAAAGTCTTGGAAAACGGCTGGGGCATTACAGAGCCCGAAGGGCATCACCAGGTATTCATAATGCCCATCCCTGGTATTAAAAGTCGTCTTCCATTCGCCCCCTCACGGATGCGAATCAGGTTATAAGCACCACGCAGATCTAACTTAGTAAATACCCTTGCTCCCCGGAGCCTTTCAAAGAGCTCAGAGATCAGGAGCAACGGGTACTTATTCTTAACGGTGATGGCGTTAAGACCTCTGTAATCTATACACGGACGTAATTCTCCACTCTTCTTCTGCACGAATGAAGAACCCCGCTCCTGCTGGTGACACCGACTTCCTAATGAACCCTCTTGCCAGATTCTCCTGGATATATTGAGACATAGCCTCCGTCTCAGGAAGAGAGAGGGGATAGACCCTTCCCCGAGGAGGTTCTGCTCCAGGCAAGAGGTCAATAGGACAGTCGTAGGGACGATGGGGCAGCAGAGTCTCTGCAGCCTTTTTAGAGAACACGTCTGCATATGACTGATAACACTTGGGAAGAGGAGAAAGATCTGCGGGTATCTCTGTAGTGGTAACCTGAATGCACTCCCTGACACATCTGTCCTTACATGACTCACTCCAACCCAGTATCCTACCGGAGGTCCACTCAATATGAGGGGAGTGGGAACAGAGCCAGGGTACTCCCAGTCTGATTTCATCTATTCCCTCGGGAAGGACGAGAAGGGAAATAATTTCCTGATGGGAAGGGGGTACACACAAAGTAAGAGGGACAGTCTGATGTGTAATTGGCGAGGGCAATGTCAACCCATTCACTACCCGGACAGTCACTGGTTTGTCAAACGCTACCAGATGTATTGCGTGGCGACGAGCAAAGGTGGATGACATGAAATTCCCCTCTGCTCCTGAGTCCACACAAAGCTCGACTGTAAGTGTGGAAGAGTCCATAGTGACTGTCCCTTTAAATGTCATCTTGGAGGAAAATGCCACTGTCTCTAGTGAACCTCCTCCCAGGGCCACTAGACGCAATCGCTTCCCCGATTGCTGTGGACATTTGTTGGCATAGTGTCCTGTCTGCTGACAAAGGTTACATACCACAGATACTCGGATGACTCGAGACTTAGGTCCTGCACGAGGAACCTCTGTGGCCTTTTGGGATTTGGACACCAGATCGGGGGATTCGAGAGGTGTCGCAAAGGTGGGAGCCAACCGAATCCTCTGCCTACACTGGGCCCGCTCCAACCTCCGCTCGTGAAAACGGAGGTCGATGGGGGTAGATATGGAGATAAGCTTCTCCAGTGTGGCGGGAATCTCCCTGATAGCCAAAGTGTCTTTAACATGGTCAGCCAGTCCTCGCCAGTAGACTGGAATGAGAACTTTATCCGACCAGTCTAGCTCTGAGGCCAGAGTCCGAAACTGGACGGAAAACTGACTGACCAAAGACGAACCCTGTGCCAATGCCAGCAGTTGTAGCGCCGTATCGTGGGTGACCTGAGGTCCTAAAAAGACCTTTTTAAGAGCCTCCAGGAAACAAGGAGCACTCCGCACCACACGATCGTCGCGCTCCCACAGTAGCGTTGCCCACTCCAACGCTCTGCCCGAGAGTAGAGACAGTACAAAAACCCACTTGTGCCTAATCCGTGGGGAAACGTGCAGCCAGAAGCTCGAGCTATATAGAGCACTGACTCACGAATCCCCGACATTGCTTGCTGTCACAGACAAACTTGTCAGGAAGCGGGAGGTTGGATAATGTAGGGACAGAGGTGGCAGAGGACAAACTGGCTGCAGCCACGCTAGCAGCCTGAACAGTGACTGTGGTAACATCCACAGCTGAGGTTGTGCGCTCAAGAGCCACCAACCTACCCTCCAGCTGCTGGATGTACTGCGATAGACGCTGGTCATCCGCCATTTTACTAGCCAGATCCTGGCGCTAATATTATGTTAAGGGCCTGCGGAACGCACCTAATAGATATTATGGAGAGGTGCATTCGCAGCCCGGGGTCCACCGTGCAGGCGGAGCCTTCTGCTAGTAAAATGGCGCAAGAAGCGTACTCTGTTATCCCGCAGAGTCGCCAAAATAAACGCCTTAACGCACTGTGGCAATATGTGCGAACTCTGTTATTCCACAGAGCCGCTAGAAGGAGTGCCGCAGCGCTATATGGCGATGTGTGCGAACTCACTTAACACCACTGAGTCGCAAAATAAACACGCTAGGGAGCTGTCTAGCGTTGAAAGCGAACCCTGTTACGTCACAGAGCCGCTGAGAAAAACTTCTGTGTCCTGTCAGGCACCCAGGTACACAGTTGACTGCTAAGCAAACATAGAACATGATCATGCGCTAATGTCCTCGCGGGAGACACCCGCAATCTATGGCGTCTGAACGCCAGGCCCTGAATACGGCAATCAAACTCCTCACCGGTTGTACTGGTAATCTAGGGCATCTAGGACACCGACCCTGACCAGCTAGCATACCAAACTCCTTACCAATTAAGTCGGTATTCTAGGGACTTATTTCAGCTGGGCCCTAACCACACACACACGCATGACCACACTGGCGCAAAGCATATGACAATTGATATTAGCGCATGGCGGCCCAGCCATGCCACCCTTTTATAGCAACAGCTACAGGACCTGCCAGAAACAAGGACCAATGAGAAACTGTTCCAAAACACATGCAGTTTCAGGACTTTCCTGGCAGACCAATAGGAGCTGCTGAAGTACCTGAATATGTGACCCCTGATCTCCAATGAGAGATCTTACCCTGGGCATGCTCAGAAGGGGAAACGCAGGACTTCGTCCCAAAGACGTCTGCTCCAGCACTGGCTATAATAGCAGATCCAGGAGAGGCAGCAGTAAGTCTCTGCATAGTACTGGAATGTGCAAGACGCTGGGACCGAGATGAATGGGGGACAGCAGCGGGACTGGTTCGAGACTCCCCTTGTGCAGCAGCGGGAACTCGAACCCTAACAGTGTGTCCGGCAAATTCACCTGCTCTGTACACATTCACACTACTACAGATATTAAACTTGCTCCAATTAGGCCTCTGGCTACACTCTGCTTCTACTGTTATCCCTGGGCTCCAACACCACCAGTTGCTGCTCAGAAGTGTCTTTGGCACGGGTACTCCCTCCTGCCCAGCCTGGTTGCACCACGCCAGCTGTTTCCGGGTAGTGTCAACGTCACTTTGCCTCCAATACGTTGTCCTGTCGGGTTAGCCGACTCTATGGTGCCTGCAGTTTAGGTGCTTCCTATGTGGGCTGCGGGATCTGACAATGAAGGCTGGTTCTGTAGTGCCAATAGGACAAGCTCCCCCTGTAGGACTGTGGGTTTCGGTAACTCCGGGCGGCTCGCGGCCTTGCAACTTTTTTTTTCATGTGTATCTTCTGCTGCCTATCTCAGTTCCAGTTCCATTAGCTGGTGATATCCGATCTTTTTGGGGTATCGGTCCGATCCAATCCGATCCGATATTTCCCGATATCGGAAGGTATCGTTCAACACTACTACTGACAACATGTCTCCGAATTTCCAAGCAATAAATTTTGTATTTATTTTTGGAAAATGAGAAATGGTCAAAATAACAAAAAAATGCAGTGATTGCAGACCTCAAATAATGCTAAGAAAACAAGTTCATAATCATTTAGAAACAACAACACTAATGATTTAACTCAGGAAGAGTTCAGAAATAAATATTTTGTGGAATAACAATGATTTTTAATCACAGCTTTAATGCGTCTTGGCATGCTTTCCACCAGTCTTTCACACTGCTTTTGGGTGACCTTATGCCTCACCTGGTACAAAAATTTAAGCAGTTCTTCTTTGATGTCTTGTGACTATCCATCTTCCTCTTGATTACATTCCAGAGGTTTTCAATGGGGTTCAGGTCTGGAGATTGGGCTGGCCATGACTGGGATTTAATGTGGTGGTCCTTCATCCACACATTGATTGACCTAGCTGTGTGGCATGGTGCTTTATCCTGCTGGAAAAAAACAGTCCTCAGAGTTGGAGAACATTGCCTGAGCAGAAAGAATCAACTGTTTTTCCTTGTATGCGGCTTGATTCATACGTCCTTCGCAAAGATTAATGTGCCCAATTCCAGCCTTGCTGAAGCATCCCCAGATCATCACCAATGCTCCACCAAATTTCACAGTGGGTGCAACACACTGTTGCTTGTACACTTCTCCAGGTCTCCGTCTAACCATTAGACGACAAGATGTTGGGAAAAGCAGAAAATTAGACTCATCAGAGAAGATTACCTTACTCCAGTCCTCTATGGTCCAATCCTTATGGTCTTTGGCAAACTTCAGCCTGGCTCTCCTTTGCTACTCATTGATGAAAGGCTTTTTTCTAGCTTTACATGACTTGAGCCCTGCCTCTAGGAGCCTGTTAGGAACTGTTCTTGCCGTGCACTTCACCCCAGCTGCTATTTGCCATTCCTTTTGTATGTCACTTGATGTCATCCTGCGGTTGCTGAGTGACATTCAAATAAGATAACGGTCATCCTGGTCAGTGAAGAGTCATTTTCGCCGTTTACCGGTCTGTAGCTTTGTTGTCCTCAATGTCTGCTGCTTGACCTTGTTGTAATAGACTGCCGTCTTAGAAATTTTAAGGATGGAGGCAACATGACGCTCACTGTATCCCTCTGCTAGTAAAGCCAGAATTGAGCCCTTCTTTTCCTCACTAAAGATTTTCTTTTCAACTCCTTTGGCAAGGTTAAAAGTTATTTTTTCATTCCTATTAGTTTTGGGATATTACTAGCACTCATTTTGCCATCCAGCTTGTCCTATTGCAAGAGGATTGTGAACACCACAGCAGTGTTTTTTATACTTTCCTTCATTAAATAAGATTTGGTTCAGGTGATCACCTAATCAAAAGCACATTAAGTAAAATGAGGTATACTCTGGTTGGAATTGAACTGGCACTGGAATGGAATGGCTGTCAGACATGTAGAGAAGCTGATTTTTATAAAACTGTGCAGTTGTCTCTTAATTTTTGCCGGAGCTGTACTTCTAGAAGCATCCAGAAATGGATGGAAACAAAGCACTGGATAGTTCTGAAGTGGCCTGAAATGAGTCCGGATTAGTGTTGAGCGATATTGCTCGATATCTAAAAATATCGTATCGAAATTGTATCGCCGATAGCACTAAATATCGTCGATATCCGATTTCGATACCGGAAGTCCCATGTAAGTCTATGGGAACAAAATATCGCAACAAAAAAAACCCTTTCTTTCGTTGTAAACACAAAATATACACACATAGAATACATATATATATATATATACATGTCATTGTGACATATATATATACATATATTTATAGTTTATACATTTCTACATAGTAAAATCGACTCTAATTCAATTGCCGGGTAAAGACGTGACATACCCCATAGAAGTCGACGGGCTCGGTGCCGAGTACCCCGAAAACCTCTGGCTCTGTGCGACTCAACTTGGGCGTCACGAACAGGATTCTGTAGCTCGCTATAAGCGAGTCTTGTGTGCCTGAATTGCACTGGTTTTGTGCTTGAGAATTGCTAAAATCATCAGAGAATGTATTTGCCATTTTTCCGCCATATCTGCGTCACGACGAGGCACTGGTGAAGAAGAAGGGCGTGCTCTTCGTGGGTGTCACTCAGTGGCGTGAAAACGATGGCCGCCCACTGTAAATGGTACTGCAATGTAAGATCGTGCCCCACAGCTCTGGAGTTCCGCCTCCTCATCCTCCTCAGTGTGCGGAAACTAACACGAAGGTCCCGCCTCCCTACAAAAGAGGGGCCCTCTCCAGATGCTAATGACACATGTGACTTGGCAGAGATGGCTAATGGACACGACGAGCAGAAGTGGGAAGGGATGGAGCAGTCAGAGCTCTCCCCCCACGGAAGCGACCCGATCGCCACGGAATCACCGTTGGGCACCCGGCCTGTAAACCCTCCTACGCTGCAAGAAGCGGAGGATACCCTAAGAGGCCTGGCCCGGCACCGGAGGAGGTCGCCAGGATGGAAGCCAGCTGGCGTGCCCTAAAAATAAACTTGGAGCGGCGCCAATCCCTCTTACCTGAAGTGTCTGTACCGGAAAGTGAGGCACCCGTTCTAGTAGAGGAGTCCTTGCAATGTGATCCGGTTGACGTTGTCGCAGTGGAGGCACCCGTTCCTGCAAAAACCGCAGCACCGTCAGCAGCACCCCAGATCCCGCTGTCTGCCCCCGTCGCTGAGACAGAAGAAGCGACACCCGTCCTCATGGAGGAGGCCGCGCAGGCACCAGAGCACTACCTGCCTGTACCGGAGCCCCGACTGTCATCTGATTTAGAGCCGTCTGCTTCCTCCGCAGGGGAGCGCCGCCAGGACTGGGGGGCGCCAGGAGAGCTGCCGCAAACCGGACACTGTAAGCTGCAGTGGAGTGGTGGAGACATGGAGCAACTGGTGGAGGAGAATTTCAACCGGCGTCAGGAGGAAGAGTGGAGACGTTGGGAGCGGGAAGCAGAGCGACAAAGGGAGCAGCGAGAAACCCTAAAACTTCGCCAACGTCACCTGGAGAAGGACCGGGCAGATAAGGACCGGATGAGAAAGGATAAAGGAACCCTGAGTGAGCCGCGGCGTAAGGGTGCAGTACGGAGCTTTAAATTGAAAGGTGGTTGGGGCTTCATCAAGGAGCCTGGACTTTATTTAGAAGTCTTTGTGACCCGGCGGGACGTGGAGGCTCACCTCCAAGAAGGACACCCGGGAGGGACCTGTTGCCAGGAGACTTGGTGACTTACACCCGACACTGGGGTTACAATGGGTGGTATGCCCTAAATGTTATCAGATGCGACCCCTACTCCCCAGTGTGTCAGGAACCTGTGAGATCCTCGGAGCCTTCAGCCTCCCACATCCAGGCCTCTGCCAAAGTGCCCACCCCACGCCGTAAATCTCCCCAGCCTCCCTCAGTGGTCTCCTCAGCAGCCCCAGCTATGGACATGATAAGTATAGCTGGCCCTTACCCGGCGCCTGTTAGGCACCCTGGGGTTCGTACAGTCCGGGACATAGGGTTCCAGACCCGGAGGGAGATGAAAGAGGTGGCCACACAGACCCAGATAGCGGGTCACGACTTACTGTACAGGCCACACGACGTCATCAGGTCCTGGTGGTCCTTGGTGTCTCGGATGTTTGGCAAGCACCAGAAGAGTACCAGGTGGTACCTGGAACACCCCTGCCAAAGAATTATAAATAACCCGGACAGGGTCCCTGTATGTAAATAGTTAAATTGTTTATGTACCCGGACGGGTGAATGTTCCTAAAAAAGTTTTTTAATTTAATAAAAAAAAAAAAAACACAGTTTTCATTACTTTTATTACAGTCTCATCCTGCGACGCCATCGATCTCCTGTAAAAAAATGAAAAAAAAAAAAAGTATACCACCTGACCGACGCAGTCCATAGTAATCGAGTGTCCCACGACGATCCAGCTCTGCTACATCAGAATGACAGGCAGAGCCTGTCATCCCGGCGCAGCACAGCTGATTACCTGCTTCCCCGGCAGTGACGTCATCGGACTGACTGCTTTACGGCCGGATTACCCTGCAGTCACTGCAGTTATCGCGAAAAACTGCATGTGACCGCCAGGGAGAAGATAATGGCAGCCATCAAGCAGTCCAGGACGTGACCGCCGGAGATCTTCTGCCAGGTAAGTGCCGCTGACTCCTGACAGACCCGACCGACGGACACTCACAGTGACAGTGACAAATCCGATTCCGGTATTCGATAAGACGAAAATATCGAAACGAATTATCGAAAGGCCGATAGAGCTAATATCGGCCGATAGCCGATATTTGCATTATCGTATCGCTCAACACTAGTCCGGATGTAAATCTCATTGAACACCTATGGCAAGATCTTAAAATTGCTGTTGGGAGAAGGTACTCTTCAAATAGAGCAGTAGAAGCAAGTAACTTTCCAATTTACAATTTATTAAATTATCCCTCACTCCTTCCCTCCAATAACTAAAATTATAAGATTTTTTTATGTTTGCAGCTCATTATATTCTTGCAGACTAAGTAGTCAGCAAAAAATCACGGAAAAATTACTAATTTTGATCTGAGTCTTGGATCAATCTAATGCAAGTCTATAAAAATCCAACAACACTCAAATGCTGTCACGCTGGGTGACGAAGGGGTAAGTGCACAACAACGGTGAGAGGGAGGAGAGAGCGTAAACACTTGGGAAGTAGGGAGTGGAGAGCCCTAGGTAGATCTAAAATCACTGTCTGCCCTAAACATCCATATATAGGTTCTACACCTATCGCTGACCAGGAACCTAATCCCTGCCTGTCCCTAGTTGAGAGGCCCTGGTTAGGGAGAGAACGGGGTGTGCACTAGTCAGTTCCCACTACAACTAATGACAGATAAGGGCAGACGAACGAGGGGAACACTTAACTTGAGAAGACCACCGAGATGTCACGCCATCAATCCTCCAAGAGTCTTCTGAGAAGGTACTAATTGACTGTTAGTACTTCCAACTAGACAGAGACAAGTAAGAGCTAACACCAGCAACATGCTGCAGACGCGGAATGAATATAAACGTTCAGCAAAGGTGTCTAATTAGCAGCAGAAAGTGGATGTAACTGATGGATTCAAAAGGGAAAGGGATATTGCTCCACAACAGAAAAACAAAAATCAAGAAGGTGCTTGAGCTAATCGCAAAGACCTCCTACAGCTGAATCCAGGATGAGTGTCAGTCATTTTAGGTCAATTAGGATCTCCATAATTATTAATATTTGCCAAATGTCAGAATGATGAGAGAAAGAGAATGTTTTAAGGCATTTTTTGCAACATCTGAGTTAATTAGAGATACACCTGTGGATGTATTTTAATGCACACCTGAAACACACTGCTTCTTTGTGTAGCATCATGGGAAAGTCTAAAGAAATCAACCAAGATATCAGGAATAGAATTGTGGACTTGCACAAGTCTGGCTCATCTTTGGGCACAATTTCAAGATACCTGAAGGTGACGCTTTCATCTGTACAAACCATTATACGCAAGTACAAGCAAGATGGGAATGTCCAGCCATCATACTGCTCAGGAAGGAGATGGGTTCTGTGTCCCAGAGATGAACGTACTTTGGTCCGACATGTGTATATCAACCCAAGGACAAAAGCAAAAGACCTTGTGAAGATGATGGCAGAAGCTGGTAAGATTGTGTCAATATCCACAGTAAAAAGAAAAATATTTAGACTTGAGAGTCCTCAGTGGTTGATACAATTTAATGGCTAACTGAAAAGATGGTAACAAATTGCAAGCTTTCGAGACTACTCCGGTCTCTTCATCAGGCAAAGACTAAAACAAAAAGAGACCGGAGTAGTCTCGAAAGCTTGCAATTTGTTACCATCTTTTCAGTTAGCCATTAAAAGGTATCAACCACTGAGGACTCTCAAGTCTAAATATTTTTCTATCTACTGGCTAACACGGTACGAAGATACACATCTTTCCTATATCACAGTAAAAAGAGTACTGTACTAACGTAGGCTGAAAGGCCACTCTGCCAGGAAGAATCCATTACTCCAAAAGAAACATAAAAAAGCCAGTCAAATGCAATGCACAAAGGAAGAAAGGCCTTAATATTTGGAGACATGCCCTGTGTTCTGATGAAACTAAAATTGAACTTTTGGGTGTAATGACCATCGTTATGTTTGGAGGAAAAAGGGAGAACCTTGGAAGCCTAAGGGCCCCGTCTCACATAGCGAGATCGCTGCTAAACAGCGATCTCAGCAGCGATCTCTCTATGTCTGACACGTACCAGCGATCAGGCCCCTGCTGTGAATTGCTGGTCGTGTCAGAAATGCCAGGACTTTTTTTTGATCGCTGGTCTCCTGCTGGCCAGCACGCATCGCTGCGTGTGACAGGCAGGAGACCAGCGATCTACTGGTAACCAAGGTACACATTGGGTTTCCAGGCGCGGGGCTGTGCCTGGAAACCCGACGTGTACGTTGGATACCAGCGCGCTGCTGCAGGGGAGCTGATAACCAAGGTACACGTCGGGTTTCCAGGCATTGTCGGGATTGCTGGTGTGTCGCTATTTGAGACGGGGCCCTAAGATACCATCTCAACTGTGAAACATGGCAGCATCATGTTGTGTGGTTGTTTTGCATCATGAGGGACTGGTGCACTTCAAAAAATAGATGGCATCACGAGAAAAGAAGATTATGTGGCAATACTGATGCAACATCTCAAGACATCAGCCAGGAAGTTAAAGCATGGGCGGAAATGGGTCTTCCAAATGGACAATGACCCAAAGCATAATGCCAAAATGGTAACAAAGTGGCTTAAGGAAAACAAAGTCAATGTTTTGGAGTGGCCATCATAAAGCCCTGATCTCAGTCCTATTGAAAATGTATGGGCAAAGCTGAAAAGGCAGTTGCAAGCAAGGCAACCTACAAACCTCGATCAGTTACACCAGTTTTTTCAGGAGGAATGGGCCCAAATTCTGACCAACTATTGTGAGAAGCTTGTGGAAGGATATCCCAAATGTTTCACCCAAGTCATTCAGTTTAAGGGCAATGGTACCAAATACTAATGAAATGTATGTAAACTTTTAATTTGTTGCAAGTAATAAAAATGATTTAAAACATTCTTTCTCTCATTATTCTGGCATTTGGCAAATATTAATAATTATGGTAATCCTAATTGACCTACAACGGGAAAGGTTTATTCTGATTTAATTTCAGATATTGAGAAAAACATGCAAATGTATGTTTCATTTTATATAGAAAAATATTTAGACTTGAGAGTCCTCAGTGGTTGATACCTTTTAATGGCTAACTGAAAAGATGGTAACAAATTGCAAGCTTTCGAGACTACTCAGGTCTCTTCATCAGGCATAGACTAATACAACATCTGAAGAATCACATATTTATACACAAAATAGCACAGAAAAAATGCAATAGGTAGGACAAGTGACATGAAGCAGAACTGTCATTATGGCAGAGGGATTAACATAAATATGACTAGTTCATAGATAAGGAGTGAAGGTTTTATTACCCTCTGATTGGGGTCTGGTATTGTGTTGTGATGACCCTAAAAGGTCAGGGAGGCAGATTCCTTAATTGTTGTAGAACGACATAAAACTCTGGGATATATTCATCCCAGCACTAAGAGTGTCAAAGGTCATCATAAGTTTATATTCCCAGACTTTTCTATCCTTCTCAGATTTGAAGTTAGATTTTAATACAAGTAATTCCATATCTGTCATGCTATGACCGGGCATACAAAAGTGTTTGGCCACAGGTAAATCCATTCTTTTTTCTCTTATTGTGTGGCGATGAGAGCCACCAGAATATCAAGGAATCACCTGCTACATTACAAAGCTAAAGAAGAAAATAACCGGGTGCCTCTAGTGGTCACCTACAATCCAAGTCTGGAGATGCTAAGGGGAGCTGCACGGAAACTACAACCTTTACTACAAAAAGATGCCCGATTACAATCCATATTTCCAGACCCCCCACTACTATGTTTTAGGCAGCCCCCAAATCTAAGAAGCATCATTGTCAGAAGCTCCCTGTCCTCCCCAACAGCTGCAGGTACCTTTCCTTGCAAACAAAAGAAATGCAAAACCTGTACATCTATAATGACCACGGACAGGATAAAGATCCCCAACTCCCATCAGGACTACAAGATACCAGGTACTTTCAGCTGCATCACATCTAATGTGGTGTACCTAATTATATGTACTAAATGTCCAACTGGGGTCTGTATGTGGGGGAGACCGGGCAAAAACTGAGAACAAGGATGAATTCTCATCGCCACACAATAAGAGAAAAAAGAATGGATTTACCTGTGGCCAAACACTTTTGTATGCCCGGTCATAGCATGACAGATATGGAATTACTTGTATTAAAATCTAACTTCAAATCTGAGAAGGATAGAAAAGTCTGGGAATATAAACTTATGATGACCTTTGACACTCTTAGTGCTGGGATGAATATATCCCAGAGTTTTATGTCGTTCTACAACAATTAAGGAATCTGCCTCCCTGACCTTTTAGGTCATCACAACACAATACCAGACCCCAATCAGAGGGTAATAAAACCTTCACTCCTTATCTATGAACTAGTCATATTTATGTTAATCCCTCTGCCATAATGACAGTTCTGCTTCATGTCACTTGTCCTACCTATTGCATTTTTTCTGTGCTATTTTGTGTATAAATATGTGATTCTTCAGATGTTGTATTAGTCTATGCCTGATGAAGAGACCTGAGTAGTCTCGAAAGCTTGCAATTTGTTACCATCTTTTCAGTTAGCCATTAAAAGGTATCAACCACTGAGGACTCTCAAGTCTAAATATTTTTCTATCTACTGGCTAACACGGTACGAAGATACACATCTTTCCTATATCATTTTATATAGTGTATGTAAACTTATTTTTTCAACTGTATATATTTGCAGTAAGAGTTATTCACTTGACTCCTCAATGAATAAATCAGTACTCTCTGTTGCACAATTTTTTGACCACTGACTTTCTGATCGCAACATGGTAAAGATACCTGTATCTCTTTAGATGTTTTGGCAGGTTGGTGCTGCAAGCACTGTTATATATGTTGTACACCCTCTGCTTACTTTGGACAGTTGCTAAATGAAGAGATCTAGGGGATTTATTTTTAATCAAGTTTCTAAATTTTGTAGATTTCTTTTCTTCTATCATAAACTGAACAAATTGTTCACTTCCTCAGGCCATATATAGAGTTTATGCCGGCCCTACACACTTTAGAAATTCATATCCTCTATTGTTGTGAGCCAGACTAAAGGTACTGCCACACTAAGCAATCCCGCTAGCGATCTCGTTAGCGTTGCATACTAATGAGATCGCTAGCGGGATCGTTTTATATCGCTAAATGCGACCACATTTAGCGATATAGTTAACGACGCTATCGCCGTTAGCGATCTTCTTAACGACTTTAGCGGTACAAAAGTACCGCTAAATCGCTAAGAAAAGGTGCACACAAGCGATTAGATACTCACCCAGCGTGAGCGCCAGCGATGAAATAGGGTCCGGAGCGATTCCAGCGACGAGCGAGATCACAGCAGGAAGCTCGTCGCTGGAAGCTGCCGCACTGAACAATATCGCTAACGGATCGCTAAATAGTGACGTTTTTTAGCGATCTCGTTAGCGATATTGTTTAGTGTGGCATACCCTTAATGTGCTCATACATTTTAGGTAGCAGTCAGTCACTCTGTTGGCCATCAGATCTCTAGCTGATACCTACTACGAATGGTATACTTACAGCATTAACAAAATAACACAAATGTTGTAAACATCTACAGCAGATGGTGCTAAGGAGTTAAAATTAAATAAAATATCAACTAACTACCTGCGCCTCCAATACAGTAAATACAAGGGGAAATATCCACACAATATAAGATGTATACCGAGTAATGTAGATTCAACAGTGGTATATGCCAGGCATATATAGAACACTTACTGGCATAACAGCAGGGAACTGGATTAAGGAGGAGAGGATCCTGATTCCGTACAGATGATGATCGGACCGTGCACACCGAGCAGGCACACCGAGAGCACCGGGGCAGGGAGCGTCCTCCCTGCAGCTGGAACAAGTTGCTGTGATGGAGCGCTGAAAGTCCGAATGCAGCGCGGCGTCCTCAGGCCACGAGGCGCCGCTAGTGCGGGATAGACAGGACGGGGCGGACAAAAAATGGTGATGTCACCGTAGTACAGGAGGCAGGAAGGGTCAAAAAACCGTCCAACGCGTTTCAAAGGTACACAGACCTTCTTCGTCAGGGATGGAGACCCACAGCAAAGCCAGCCTTATATACCTATGGTCGCCCCCAGCCCTCCCTCCTTATGTTAGTAAACCAAACTGAACTACAGAGAGAGTGTTTGCTGCTGGATCATGTGTTGTGGATGAAGACAACAAGAAATAATGGAGTGTTAACCCCATAAAAATAGAGTGGTGTCTGGAAGATAAAATAAAAAATATATATGTATAGGGTCCTATTTTATTTTATTTTATTTTACTTTACTTCATCTTATCGAGTTAATGCTACAGTATAATATAATACTAATCAAACCTTTTATGGGTATGTACATATATTCATACAAGGCTTTAACAAGCATATATCAATGCCCATTTTATTCTATTTATATTTCAATTAGATAAAACATTTTTAATTCAATCAAATAAAAGTTTTTTTAATTTTTAAAAAGTCACTAGTTAATATTGCATACATATACACATATATTTTTTTATTTTATCTTCCAGACACCACTCTATTTTTATGGGGTTAACACTCCACTATTTCTTGTTGTCTTCATCCGCAACACATGATCCAGCAGCAAACACTCTCTCTGTAGTTCAGTTTGGTTTACTAACATAAGTAGGGAGGGCTGGGGGCGACCATAGGTATATAAGGCTGGCTTTGCTGTGGGTCTCCATCCCTGACGAAGAAGGTCTGTGTACCTTTGAAACGCGTTGGACGGTTTTTTGACCCTTCCTGCCTCCTGTACTACGGTGACATCACCATTTTTTGTCCCGCCCCCGTCCTGTCTATCCCGCACTAGCGGCGCCTCGTGGCCTGAGGACGCCGCGCTGCATTCGGACTTTCAGCACTCTGTCACAGCAAACTTGTTCCAGCTGCAGGGAGGACGCTCCCTGCCCCAGTACTCTCGGTGTGCCTGCTCGGTGTGCACGGTCCGATCATCATCTGTACGGAATCAGGATCCTCTCCTCCTTAATCCAGTTCCCTGCTGTTATGCCAGTAAGTGTTCTATATATGCCTGGCATATACCACTGTTGAATCTACATTACTCGGTATACATCTTATATTGTGTGGATATTTCCCCCTTGTATTTACTGTATTGGAGGCGCAGGTAGTTAGTCGATTTTAATTCACTTGTACCACTTCTTGGTCATTTTGGAGTCAGCATTAGTACAGCAGCTGGCTCAACTCCAGCAGCCTCTATACACATTGGACACTCTCTGTCTACTCAGTAGACCCTTATTCCTGTAGGTAGCGCCAGTGTATTTTATCTTTTCATTTTTAAATAAAATATCAATCTCATGTATTAGGCAGGGTTTGTAGAAGGCATTTTTTTAATATTTACGCAAAAATCCGAAGTGTGAATGAGGCCTAATTTTGCAATGCATTTTTTTCTAGGTAACAAACAAACTCTTTTTAATGGCGCAGAGAAATAAGTGTATAGCACCCCCAGAGTCGGAATTTCTCCGGGGTCTCGGCTGCTGGGGGCAGCTGATACCCCAAAGAACATGATTCAGGTCAGTTTTTACTGACTCCGGTGTTGCTATTGCTGTTATTCACGGAATAACGGTGACCACAAAAAAAAAACTAATTCCTATTGGTTCATTTTGATCACTGTGATAGACCCTATCACAGTGATCAAAATAAAAAAATTGTAAATCAAACCCCCTTTATCACCCCCTTAGGTAAAAATAATAAAATGAAAAAAGTATTTCCATTTTTCCATTAGGGTTAGGGTTATGGTTGTGCTTATAGTTCGAGTTGGGCTAAAGTTAGGGTTGGGATAAAGTTATGGTTAGGGCTGGGGCTAGGGTTAGGGTTGGGCTATAGTTAGGGTCCGGCTAGGGTTAGGGTTGTGGTTATGGTTGGGATTACGGGTAGGGTTGGGATTAGTGTTAGGGTGTGTGTTAGGGTTAGATTTGTGATTAGTGTTATGTTTAGGGTTGGTATTAGGGTTAGGGGTGTGTTGGGATTAGTGTTGTGGTTAGGGTTGGGATTAGGGTTAGGGGTGTGTTGGGGTTAGGGTTAGAGTTAGAATTGGGGGGCTTCCATTGTTTAGGTACATCAGGGGGTCTCCAAACGTAACATGGTGCCAACATTGATTCCAGCCAATTTTGTGTTCAAAAAGTCACACACTGCTCCCTCCCTTCTGAACACTGCCATGCGCCCAGTGGTTTTCTCCCACATAAGGGGTATTGGCATACTCAGAAAAAATTAAACAACAAATTTTGTGGTCCATTTTCTCCTAAAACGCTTGTAAAAATAAAAAAATTTGGTTCCAAAGTAAATTTTTTTGAGAAAAACGTAAAATGTTCATTTTTTCCTTCCACATTGCTTCAGTTCTCGTGAAGCACCTGAAGGGTTAATAAACTTCTTGAATGTGGTTTTGCACACCTGAGGGGTGTAGTTTATAGAATGGTGACACTTTTGGGTGTTTTCTGTTATATTGACCCCCCCAAACTCACTTCAAATGTGAGGTGGTCCCTAAAAAATATGGTTTTGTAAATTTTGTTGGAAAAATGAGAAATCGCTTTTCAACTTTTAACACTTATAACGTCCTAACAAAAAAATTGTGTTTCCAAAATTGTGCTGGTGTAAAGTTAACATGTGGGAAATGTTATTTATTAACTATTTTGTGCGATATGACTCTGATTTAAGGGTATAAAAATTAAAATTTTGAAAATTGCAACATTTTCAAAATTTTTGCCAAAATTCTGTTTTTTTCATAAATAAACACAAGTTATATTGAAGAAATTTTACCACTAACATAAAGTACAATATGTAACAAAAAACATTCTCAGAATCAGTGAGATACAGCGTTCCAGAGCTATAACCTCATAAAGTGACAATGGTCAGAATTGTAAAAATTGGCTTGGTCATTAAGAACCAAATTTGCTCTGTCACTAAGAGGTTAAAATCACTATTTAAAAACCTTTGTAAAAGTTACTTATTATACAGTATATCTGAAATAAATGACATTCATGTGCTACCTATACTTGCCCTCTCTCTAAGGCCTCATTTATGTTAGATGATTTGGGTGTTAAACAATTGCCGATCGACTATATATTTTCTTTTTAGCAGTAATCTTGTAAAATAAATGCAGCCTAGTGACATTCTACAAACAGTTGTCAGACCCTACTAATTAGATACTGTTTATTGGAGATAAGACCTAGGTAATGTAGTACGGCGGGGTGGGTGCAGTGCGACAGATTGGCAGGGACCACAGAAAGTTCAACATAAATGGAGTCTTTAATTTCAGAACTCACACATAGGAGTAATATCCTCCGGATCGCAGCCGGATTTTCATAAACACAGTCCAGAACTCAAATCCTGTTGCCGTGGACAATGGCACTGCCGTGTCTTTTGGGTGCGTCAGCCGCCTTGAAGTCCCTGGCTCTGTGTTAGCTCCAGACCTGGGTTGCACAGAGCCACCTGCTCTGCAGCTTGCCATCTCCAACCCTGACACACTCAGGGCAAAACTGACAGATTTAAATGGAATCGTGGCCATAGAGCCACTTCCAAAACCCGGATGTTACCTTTAGTAGCCATTCAAACTAATTTGTGTCAACTTCTGTGCATGTTATCAGGCCAAAATCACCAAGGTATGTGAACTTTTGATCAGGGTCATTTAGATGTCTTGGGTTGTCATTATGATTTAAAAAGAGAAAACACAGTATTTGACAATAAATGGCTTCACCCAACCACTAACCATTAGAGTTGAGCGAAACAGGTCGGTCAGATTCAAAAGTCGCCGACTTTCGCCAAAGTCGGGTTTCGCCGAGCGAAACTCGACCATAGCGTGAGGTCGGCCATGCGGTCGTTGACCCGAGCGCCAAAGTCAGTTTTCCCATAATGCATGCAGGCGCCTTTTCTCAGCCAATGAGCAAGGATGTACACTGTGGGCAACGAGATGACATGGGCAGCCCATGTCTTAGAGAAGGGCATTGCAGTGATTGGCTTGCTTTGTGTGGGGTCACAGTGGCTATAAAAGCCATGACCGCCGACCGCCATTTTATTTTTGCCGATCTTAGCGTAGGGAGAGGTTGCTGACGCTGTTTATCAGTAGGGAGAGAGTTAGGCAGGAAAGAAAAGTTATTCTGTGCTTGTGCTGATAGCAATTGTGCTGTATAGTTAGTGTGCAGTGACAGGGGAGGATTTTGTTGTGTGCAGCAGCACTGGTAATTAGGCTGCCTGCCAGTGACAGGGGAGGATTTTCTTGTGTGCAGCAGCGGTGGTTAATAGGCTGCCTGCTGGCTGTATTGCTGTGTTTATATACAAGCGACAAAAGGAGTGACAGCACCCATGTAAAGGTATAACAATTGTTTATTGATACTTTATAAAATTACCGCGTACAAAATAATTAATTTTAAAAGAGATTCTAGACAAAGATATATTGATGCGACGGACACAAACAGAAGAATAGATCCGACACGTTTGCAGATAATTGGACCGGGAATCAGAGACAGTAAAAATCAAATAACATAGTGATGTTAAAATAATACAGAAAAAAAAACCTCATAATACCAGGTAAGTATAAGGATGTAACCAGTGTAACTAAAACCATTACTGGCATATAACCGCCATACTGATAGCCCAGTAAACGCCCAAGGTGAATATCAAAATGCCCAGTATTGGTAATCAAGTCTCACCCAAGTATGTCCCTGGAAACGGTCAGATCATGCAGCCCCGACGCGCGTTTCACGTGGGCTTCCTCAAGGGGCTGTGCACAAGTTTGTGTGTTTGACTGCAATATATGCGAAAATAGGCTGCACTCTAACATACCAAAGCATGACAATATGGAATACATAAAATTTTGAATAGCAATACAGCTTTAGAGTATAAGGAAAAATTTGAGACGCTTAGTATAACATTTGGCCAAATATTATTTGCCCACCACCAGCCATCGTCAAGGTGGTCTCAAGTCAGGTGAGTCCCTGACCTATGTAAACATACCTCTATTAGGCTGATATCTGAATTTCTGGGTGAAATGTGGACACCTCTGTCAGGAATGCCTGCATTCATGGGTTTAGTAGAAACCTGCGGTAATTAAAACCACCTGGTGGGGGCGGAGTGCTCGGTCAGTAAGCTAACAATTAAAAAGACAAAAAGACTGACTGGCACATCCAGACTAATGTGAATTAGGTGCAAACCAAGGGGAGCTACCCCCATGTAAAACATACGAAAAAATGTTGCACTCTAATATACCAAAGCATGACAATATGGAATGCTGGCCTGGGTTGCTATGGTGGTGGCTCGTGCTTGCGTGCATCACATTGGAGGCTAGGGGGAGAAGTCATGTCCTGCTCTGCGCGTTTCATTTACATGCGCCGACAATCAGCCCCCATTGGGACCAGCTGTATTTGGGCTATATATTACAGTCAAACACACAAACTTATGCACAGCCCCTTGAGGAAGCCCAAGCAAAACGCACGTCGGGACTGCATGATCTGACCGTTTCCAGGGACATACTTTTGTGAGACTTGATTACTAATTAGAGATGAGAGGTGTTCGACTCGAACTGTTCGCCAATCTCAAATTCAAGCTGTTTTGGGCGGTGTTCGAGCCGTTCGACGAACCAGAAACGATTTGTAAAAAATCCGGCTGTTCGAGGTTATTTTCGATAACTGTTCATGCACCAAAATCGTAACTGGATTTTTTCACAGTAATGCTGATAATCAATGTTAATACACAGTTTGAGTGTACAGCGGGGCGGGGGGAGGGGCATGTGATGGATCTCTGCAGAAATAATGAAGATCTCCATTTTTTTTATCTTTCCCGCATTTACAGTGGGGAGGTGCAGTCTGTCAGCCTATCAGCAGCTCACACAGGGAGCGAAGTGCTTTTTTTCACACAAGCAAGGGCATGTGTCATTGGCTGTGTATGTCACATATCCTTTACCTATAAAACCCAGCCATTTTCCCCATTGCCACCATTTTCTCACTGCTGCAGCTGAGTGTTAGACTGCACTGCTGCTGCTGTTAGCGCTATATTGTGTAACTGTGAATTGCAATCAAATTTTCTCTTAAATAGACAGAAAGGTTTAGGGAGTAGGGACTAGTTTCTAATTGCAGCCCTTTTGAGGCTAGGTTACAGCAGTTCCTAGCACATTTAGCAGGCAGGTCTGTGCTCTTAAATAGACAGATAGGTTGGGAGTAGTGACTAGTTGTAATTCCAGCCCTTTTGAGGGCTAGGTTACATCAGTTCCTATCACTTTTTGCCAGGCAGGTCTGTTTTAGTGCTGTGCAAGTGTTTTTCACAGCATTTGGCTAAATCTAGCTAAGCAAATCCTTTTGGGCCTCTTGCAGTATGTGTTAGTCAGTGGAGTAGCCTATCTGTGTTACAAGCTACACCAACTGTGTATGTAATCCAATTTTTTTACTGCACCTAGCCAAGTAAAACCTTTTGGGCATAGCAGCAGTGTGTGGTACTCATTCTATTAGGCCATCTATACTAAGATCCACCAGCTTTCAAATTACTACTAATTTTTAGCTGCATTTTGCCTGGAAAATAATTTTGGGCATAGTAGCAGTGTGTGGTACTCATTCTATTAGGCCATCTATACTAAGCCCAACCAGCATTCAAATTACTAATAATTTTTAGCTGCATCCTGCCTGGAAAAATATTTTGGGCATAGTAGCAGTGTGTGGTACTCATTCTATTAGGCCATCTATACTAAGCTCCACCAGCTTTCAAATTACTAATAATTTTTAGCTGCATCTTGCCAGGAAAATAATTTTGGGCATAGTAGAAGTGTGTGGTACTCATTCTATTAGGCCATCTATATTAAGCTCCACCAGCTTTCAAATTACTAATAATTTTTAGCTGCATCTTGCCTTGAAAATAATTTTGGGCATAGTAGCAGTGTGTGGTACTCATTCTATTAGGCCATCTATACTAAGCTCCACCAGCTTGCAAACTACTAAGAATTTTTAGCTGCATCTTGCCTGGAAAATAATTTTGGGCATAGTAGCAGTGTGTGGTACTCATTCTATTAGGCCATATATACTAAGCTCCACCAGCTTGCAAATAACTAATAATTTTTAGCTGCATTTAGCCTGGAAAATAATTTTGGGCCTGTAGCAGTGTTTGGTATTCATTCTATTAGGCCATCTATACCAAGCTCCACCACCTGTGTATCTAATAAAATTGTTTTACATGTTGCAGCGACTGTGGCAGCACCGACAAGCCCTGGTGCAATACGTTCTGACTTATAGCCTGGGCCAACGAGATCCAGAGGTGGGGCAAATCACGCTGGAGGAGTGGTCTCAGATCAGGGACCTGTGCACCCTTCTGCACAGTTTTGAAATGGCGACGAAGATGTTTAATTGTGACGATGCCATTATCAGCATGACTGTTCCGGTGATTTACATGCTGGAGCACATGTTAAACATAATTCGGAGACAGGTGGTGGGACAAGTGGAGGTATAGGAAGCAGAGGAGGAGGAGTTGTATGCGGAAGGGCTAACATCTGCAAGGTCCAGATGGCAGCACCAAGGCGGCAGGCATGGGAGGGTGGGGGAGAGGGATTAACCAGGGCGCATGGTAGCAGCCAAACTAATGAGGAAGGTGCAGGAGCCCAGGAAGAAGTGGATGACGAACTGGCGATGGGCATGGAAGGCTCATCAGATGAGGGAGACCTTGATCACATTTCTATTGTGCGAGGCTGGGGAGAGAGGGCAGAGGAAGGAAGCATGATTCGTACCTCACCACCAACACAACAGGGACTTGGTGCTCCTGGATGCGCAAGACATATGAGTGCCTTCTTGCTGCACTACCTGCAACATTACCCTCGAATTGTCAGAATTCGAAATAATCCTGACTACTGGGTAGCCACACTCTTAGATCCCCAGTACAAAAATGTAAATTTGCCTAAATAATTCCTGCCATAGAAAGGGATTCACGCATGCAGGAGTATCAGCAGAGACTGTTGCAGAATCTTACATGTGCTTTTCCACAAAACACCAATGGTGCATGTAGTGAATCTCACAGTTCTAACTTGCCAACCGTGGGACTGTCGAGTCTTCAGCACTCAAACCGTAAGAGAAACACAGTATCTGCGGTGTTAACAGCAATTTTGCGGAATCCTTTCACCAATCACCACTTTTTTAGCCCATCCTTTGCAAGGCCACAGGAGACAAGAAGTCAGACACATAGTCAACGCCTAGAGACGATGGTACAGGAGTATCTCCAAGTGAACATCGAAGCCATGACTGTGTCACTGGACCCTGGCTCTTTTTTGGGCTTTCAATTTTGATTAAATGGCCGGAGCTTGCCAATCACGCCTTGGAGATCTTGTCATGCCCCGCAGCCAGCGTTCTCTCTGAACGTGTGTTCAGCGCTGCTTGTGGTGTGCTGACAGATAAGTGCACGCGGCTGTCCACTGACAATGTAGACAGACTCACGTTCATAAAGATGAACAAATCATGGATCCACAAGGACTTTTCTACCCCTGTGTCATCCTGGGGAGAGTAAAAGCTTGAGGATTTGTTAAAATCACCTCACCAACCATTTTAAGCAACTCTGGGGCAATTAATGCCACTTAAGTGGTGTCTGTGCCCCAAATTATTTGAAAAAATGGAGACTCTTTTTGGAGTCCCCTTGCTGTGTTTTATGTGACGTTGGAATCGTCAATTACAGGTGGGTTGGGTCTCCCCCCCCTCTTTTAACCATAATAAACTACATACACTATGGCTTGGGTGACACAGATGGTTGAGTCTGAAGAGCTGTTTACTCATACTATAGCCTGGGAATTCAGAGGTCTGCTCCAAAGCTTCAGTGTCTGCTAGTCACCGGAGTAGCCACCGGCTGTAGATCTGATTGCAATTTTTTTTTTCAAATTCAATTTTTTTTTTATTTTTGTGGTGAAAAAGTACAAGAAAATACAATATACATAGTAAAAGGGGTAGTATAACTATAAATCTATGCATAACGACAGTACATTGGGGGGTACAGGGAGGGTTTTCCATCAATATCCAGATCAAGCATGTATTTTTCCATATGAAAGATAGAGAGAGAGGGAGCAGACCACGGCAGACCACCAATTAATAGAGTGCGATTATGATCATTGTTGTGCCGACATCACGGATGTCATCATTGTGACATGTATATATTTATAGTTCCTAGACTTCTACATACTGTGATAGCCGCTAATTCAATTGCGGGCTTTTGTGAAATCACAGAAGCCGACATGAAATGATACATTGTTTAGACACAGTTAACCATGTCATTTCATGTATTTTGATATATGGTTTTAACTTACAATTACATAAGTGTATGTGTGCAAAATTTCAGACATGTAGGGGTTAATTAAATGTGTAAATTCGTTGAAAAAAAATGTGTGGGCTCCCGCTGTATTTTCTCCACCAGACAGACAAAGCCAGCGAGTGGGGGCAGATAATAATAGCCTAGGGAGGGTACATTTTTTTTGTGCCCCCCCTGGCTACTAACATCTGCCCCCAGACACCCCAGAAAGGGCAAATCTCTAATTAGATTCGCCCTTTCTGGCACTTTGCCCGTCTATTCCCATTGCCCTGTAGCGGTGGCGAATGGGTTAATAAGGGGTTAAAGCCACCTTGCTATTGAAAGGTCACTTTAAGCCAGGTTAATAATTGAGAGCTGTCAATTAGACAACTATCAATTATTAATCCTATTGTATGATAGAAAAATCAAATACACACAGTTTAATAAAAAAGAAGTTTAATTAAATAATCACAAAGTTTTTGACCATATTTTATTTTCCTGCTAAAACCATTTCCTGTAATAAAAATAAATAAAAAAGCAAAATTATTCTTACCAATCCGATGCACAGTCAGGTCCCACGCTGTAATCCATCAGAAAGGGTTAACAGGTTACAGTTATTAGCAGAGAGCTAATGCTGTCTGCTAGCTGTAACACCCCGAATGAATAACTTCCTCTCCCAGCCAAAGGAGAGGAAGTGATTAATGAATGGAGCTTAATTGATTTATTGGCACTTTCACTTCAGTGACCTGACCTAAAGTGAAAGTGGGACACAATCAATTAAGCTTCATTCATTAATCACATCCTCCTCTGTCGGCAGGAGATAAGCTCATTCATTCATGAGCTTTCAGCTGAGCACGCATGATTACTTGCGCTGCTTAGCTGATTGCTAGTTAACCCTTTGTGAAGGATTACATCGTGGGACGTGACAGATCGCCAGATAGGTAAGAATAATGTTGTTTTATTATTTTTTCTTTATTATAGAAGATCAAGGGCTTCGCAGGATTAAGAGTTAAATAAAAGATGGTCAAAAAAATGTGTTTTTATTTCATTAAAATTATTTATTCTTAAAGTGTGTGTGATTTTTTATTTCCTTCAATAGGATTAATAATTGATAGTTGTCTAATTGACAGCTCTCAATTATTAACCTGGCTTAAAGTGACCTTTCAATAGCAAGGTGGCTTTAACCCCTTATTAACCCATTCGCCACCGCTACAGGGCTATGGGAATAGACGGGCAAAGTGCCAGAAAGGGCGAATCTAATTAGAGATTTGCCCTTTCTGGGGTGTCTGGGGGCAGATGTTAGTAGCCAGGGGGGGCACAAAAAAATGTACCCTCCCTAGGCTATTATTATCTGCCCCCACTCGCTGGCTTTGTCTGTCTGGTGGAGAAAATACAGCGGGAGCCCACGCATTTTTTTTCAACGAATTTACACCTTTAATTAACCCCTACATGTCTGAAATTTTGCACACATACACTTATGTAATTGTAAGTTAAAACCATATATCAAAATACATGAAATGACATGGTTAACTGTGTCTAAACAATGTATCATTTCATGTCGGATTCTGTGATTTCACAAAAGCCGGCAATTGAATTAGCGGCTATTACAGTATGTAGAAGTGTAAGAACTATAAATATATGATATATATATATGTCACAATGACATATATATATATATATATATATATGTATATATATATATATATATATATATGTATTCTATGTGTGTATATGTATTGATTCTATTCTTTATTAAAGCTGTCAGTGTGATTTTACAGTATGGCCGGGGATGAATTGCCGGCTTTTCTAAAGGACACAGGTGCGATTTAATCGCAAGTCACACGTGCAGTCCGTTTGTAATCCGATTTTTCATCGCTCCCATAGACTTGCATTGGCGATAGTCCCCAAGAGGCGTGAGTAAAAGGACCTGACCACCTCCAGGATCCCTGGTTTGGATCTGTTCAGGGACCCCGTACTGTCGATCAGTCCTGTAACCATCTTGCAATTCACTGACATCTTACAGTTCCTGTAGGGGTCGGGAGAACGGTACTTCCCGAAATCCCTCTCAAAAACCAAAGATGTGTGCCTATCATACTGACACCTCTTAAGCAAAGACTTCACTCTGGAGATTTCCTCACGGTCACCTCCAGTCGAGAAGAGCTGCTCGAATTTCCTCCCCAGAGCCTGATACAAGCGATGCCTGCTCAGACTTCTGAGACCCGAGAGCTGGCGGAAGAACCCCGCCACCTGCTTTTTCAAGATCTCCCACCACTCTGACTTACTACTACAGAGATCCAAAAGCGGTACCTGGCTCTGAAGAAAATCCTCGAAGGATTGTCTCACCTCCGCTTCTTCTAGCAGGGACGAATTCAGCTTCCACAGCCCTCTTCCCATCCGGGGAGTCTCTGCAACATTCAGAGAAAAGAAAATTAGACAGTGATCGAAGAACTCCACCTCAACTGCGGACACAACAGAAAAGATGGCGCCCTCCTTTAAAAAAAAACTGTCTATTATTAGATCTACAGCTACCCCTATGATAGGTGAAACCCCCGTGGCCTGGGGTGTGCCGGATGTGGACATCCACCAGGCGAGCTTCACTAGCTATTCTATTAAGCGCGACGCTGTCATAAGCCAGGCGATCTCCAGGACCCCCCGATCACGGGACCTCGTAATGGTGTTGAAGTCCCCACCGAAGACCACCTGTCGGCTCGTAAAAGAAAGGGCTTAATCTTCAGGAAGAGACATTTTCGGTCCCACTTAGATTGGGGACCATAGATGTTTATGAGCCGAAGCTCTTGTCCCCTCATGAAGACGTCAAGGACCAGGCACCTCCCCATTTCCACCCCGCTATACGGCTCGGCCGCAAGAGACCAGTATGAGGGCCCGTACCTCCACTCCCTCCGTGCCTTATATATGGCCCCCATGTCAGTTAGTCTGGTCTCCTGCAAAAATAAAATTTCAGCCTCAATTCGGGTGAAAAAATCAAAGGTCGCAAATCTAGCCGCACCTGACTTAATGCTGGCGACATTAATGGACGCCAGCGTCAACGGGGCGAGTTCAGCCATCATGAGTGATCAAGTTCAACGGCCTTCTTCTTACCCATCCTGCTCCCACCACCCTCTGGGGAGGAGTCAGAACCCTTCCTCTTTAAGGTAGTTGAGGTGTCCATTCCTCCTCCCCTGGTGTCCTCACCTCCAGACTCCGGGTCTGTCCCCCCCCAGGAGAAACAACGTCCCCTGAGGGTTGGACTCCGCCGTCCCCTGAAGGACCCCGATGCCACCCCCGGCCCCTCGCCCTCATCCTGCAACTCTTTAGCAGAGTCTCCTAGGGGTTGGAACCGGTTGGAGAGTGTGATCAGAGGGGGGACGGTGGGCCCTTCCGTTGGTACATTCACGGTCGGGGGGTGGGAGGGATTTGGAAGACTTGTTCAGCCTCCTCCTCCCTCCCTCCTGTTGGTACGCTTTTTCCCACCCATTGATGTTGTAGGCTGCTCTACGACTTCCTCATCAACACTTTCATATTGAGAGGAGCTGTCTGAGTCAGCCGCTTTATCCTCCCTCTCCATCCTCCTGATCTCCTCGTTCACCGCTTCCTCCTCCAGGGCCTCAGAGGCTTTAGCCACCGACCCAGAGGGAGGAGCAGGTATCACCCCGGTTACCCGAGGCTCCACCTGCTCCTTACCACCATGGTGAGCCGCCTACCTCTGTTGATATGAGGGGCCTCTAGTGACCTTGCCTTTCCTCACCGGCCCCCTAGCCCCCTCCCCGCTACCACCGCCTGCCGCTATGGAGGAAGTCCCGCCGGAGGTTTCCCCCCCACGGTCTCCCCCCACCGGGCCTGCAGCGGCTTTGGAGAAAGAGCGAGGGCAGCGGCTATACGGGTGACCAAGGTCACCACACAGGTGGCACCGAATGTCCTTACACGCGGCGGCGCTGAAGTGGCGGGGATCGCCGCACTTGTGACAGACCTTCGGTTGCCCATGGTAGAAGACCAGGATCCTGTCCCTTCCCCAGGAACGCCGAGGAAGGGATGTGGGTGACCGTATCGCCTGAGACCTTCAACTTAACCATGAAGGTCCAGCCCCCCGACCAAATGCCAAATTCATCCCTGTTCTTTTTTGGGACCTCGGTGACTTCCCCATAACGGGAAAGCCACGTCATTATGTCCACGCCTGAGAGTGACTCGTTACTTGTCACCACGGTCTCTCTCTTGATGATATTTTGGCCTCGCCATCCGGGCTCCCCTTTCACCAGCTCATAATTCGACCAGAAGAGCTCAAGCCCCTCTGGCCGAACGAAGCTGATGTCAAAGAACCGGGCCGCTGAGGGATGGATCAGGGCGAAGATGTCATTCACCCTGAAGCCCATCTTCAGGAGGAGCTCCACCACCCTGCTCCTAGGTGGGCAAGCTTCACTGCCCCCCCACCGAAGACGGACCACATTCCTCCTCACCGGCTCTTGCCCGGCTGTCAGGAGAGACCAGACAGTTCCTCCCTCTCTTCTCTCTTGGAAGGCGGCCAAACCATGCCTCTCTATTCAGAAAGAGAAGTCCACCGTCCTCCCCTCTACTATTATTGATCTTTATCCCCTTTTGAGGGCTACCAGATAACGGCGGTGCAAAACGCTGTCCCGGAGTCCAGAGGTGAGGAGACCCCCTGAGAATCCCCCTACCCCCAGCCGTGACACCCGCAAATGAATGCCTGGGTGCCACGGCTGGGGGGCAGATGGGCCAGTCCCCACCCCACTCGTACTTGCTCTCACATTCATACCCTCATTCACACCCACATTCACTCCCTCATCCATATCACTCATGTCACTCCCACTCTCTCCTTCATTCACACCCTCATGCTCCACACCCACAAATAATTCTTCAAAAATGTCAACCACTCCATCACTGTCATCCTCACTGTCCATCACACTACCTTTATTTTTATTAACTTTATTATTTACACCATTTCTATTTCTATTTTTATTTACATTGCTATTTACATTGCTATGTACACCTCCTGCTGGGGGCCATGGCTGGACTCCTGGGGCGTCTCTATTTTTGGCTCTGGCGCCCTCTTTGGCCTCACTTCTGCCCAGGAGTGCTGCCACCCCTTTAATAGCCCCAGAGCAGAGTGCACTCAGTACACTCTGCCTGGGCTTGGGAGCAGCAGCAGCTCCTGAGCTCTCCTGCACCTTGCCACCGCACCCTGCCCTCCACACATCTCCCCCGCCGGCTTTGCCCGGAGCGCAGGAGTCCCCGCACCACCAGATGACGGTAAATGGGCTGTGGACCCCGACATCTCCCTACCGGCTTTCAGGGGCACAGAACCGATGGTATGGGTGGGCGAGACAGAGGGCTGCAAAACCGCCGAGGCCAAGCCCCCCCGCCGGCCGCAGTCATTCCAGGCTGGACAGCAGCCCCTTTTGAGGCCACGCCCACTCCAGATGACACGGGAACAGCAGGCGGAGCCACGACCGCCGAGGCCAGGCCCCCCCACTGGCCACAGTCACCCTGGGCTGGACCGCAGCCCCTTGCAAGGCCACACCCACCCCGGATGACGCGAGCACAGCGGGCAGGACTGTAGCCAAGGAGGGCACGCCTCCCCTGCATGCCTCTGCCTTTGCAGGCAGGGAAACATTCAGGAGGGCCACGCCCCCCCTCACGGGCCTTCACTGCCTCTCTGCACCCACCACCAGCTGTAAGCAAGGCTGGCCACTCCCCTTCGGCGTCCAGGGCAGCGGGGCCCCCGCATGGACCCCTTTTGGGGTCTACGTGCCGAATGCCCCGGCTTCACCACTGCCGCCTCCCGGGGAGCGACCAACACCTTGCAGGTCTTTATTTGTTGCTTTACAGCAGCATCCGCACCCTTACGATTCTTCTGGACCCCCATAAGCAATCCAGACTTAACGGACCAGTGCGTGGGGGGCCCAGAAGCAGCTCTCACCACCGGAGGTGCAGACCCGGCTCTACTTGTACCTGGTGCTGGGCCAGCCCCCCTGCCACAGGGGACTGAGCCCAAGCACCACCACCAACAGTAACACCACTACCGGCACCGACTTCCATATCGCTGCCTGAATCTGAACTGCCACCAGATGTGACAGCAAGATCCAGGCAGACCTTACTCTCCCTTGCTGCGGACCCACCACAGGGCCCAAGCCGGTGTGGGCAGCGGGTTCCGCACAACGGGACTGGGGGGCCCCGGAAAGAGGGACAAAAACAAGCTTCTCCATCACCTCTTGCTTTGCCCTACACCTTCTCCTACTCTTCCCGGTTGCTTCATCCTCGAGGCTGACCTCGTCCCCAAACAGCAGTGTACCAAACCGTGCTGGGGACTCAATCTGCCTCACTTGTTGTAGGATGAGGCAGCCCCCCTCACTATTACTCCCGCTCCCTCCATCCTCCCCCTCACTCCCACTTTCCTCCAGGTCACTGGAGTCCAGTAGGAGAGCCACTTGTTCAGGGGCTATCCCGCTGTGCGATACCTGGGCGCTCTTACCCACCAGGTCCTGGGCGCTCTTACCCACCAGGTCCTGGGCGCTCTTACCCACCAGGTCCTCAGGTGGAGCTGGCTCAGATGTTCCGCCATCTTCCTCCTCCTCGTCCTCCACCTGGCTGGGGTCTCCTGACCCCCCAGGAGACCCACCGGTCAGGGCTCTAAACCGGTCATCATTACGGAGCTTCTCCCCAAAAGGGCCGCTCCCCTCCAAGATGGATGTTCTTCTGACCTCCAGTGCTCTTATAGCCCCCTTCAGCCTCTTGACCGTGGCAGAAACCTCCGCTCTCTTTGAGGCAGGGAGACGATTTTTTGCTGTTACTTGGGCTCCCCTCAACTCCTCCTGGAGTCTCCTCAGCTGCTTAGCTGCCTCCTCGTACTCACAGAGGTGGGCGTGGATGCGGGAGGCATAGACGATAGATGGCTCTCCCGCAACCTTGGAGCCCCAGATGTTAGGGGGGGCTCCCACCGCACCTCCGCTAGCAGCCTCCCCTCCGGGAGAAGGAGCTGCCACGGCACCGGCTTCAGGGGTCCTGGGTCCTGGAGCCTTGCGGCCCCCCAAGGTTCTCCTCTTGTTGCCCATCTCCCTGGGACTGTCTGGGCAATGGAGATGGAAACAGGGCCTCCCACCCCAGCCGGCTTGCCGGGGGGTGGGGACCAGGGGCACAGCCCCGACGCTCAGTCCCAGGGAAGGCCTCACTCTCCTGGAAAGGGGCAGGCAAAAGTCCAAGTAGAAAAGTCCTACTCCCCAGGAGCTCAGCACAAACACAGCCAAACACCTCCAGCAGCAGGTAACTCCTCCTCTTCCTCCCAAGGCTGCTGGCATGAGACTTGCCCTCCAATAGATCCTTGTAAAAGGATTTAAAGTGTACTCATTCAAATAAGAGAGACAATTTAAATTAAAAAGATTAGACCTGCCTCCACCGCAGGGGGGCTCGCTCGACCCACCAGCGAACAGGCACCAGTATTGGGAGAGGGGGGCTGACCGTCAGGGTCCACCACAGCTCTGGCACAAACCCGGCGACACGGAGGTCGCACAGGCAGGAACGGACTGGCCGTGTCGGCTTTGCACTTTTTTGGTTTTAGAAGGGCATGACATGCCTATATCTGTGTATCCCTCTCCTTTTACTCCTCCACCTCTTTTCTTTTCGCATGACTATATGTAGTTGTCACTTTTCCATGTGTTAGTTGTGTCTTCTGAGCAGTTTGTCAGCTTTTGGACACCTTTGATGTGTTTTCTATGTGTTTTCTATTGTGTTTCTATGTGTTTTTGTTTGCCTGCCATTAGTTTTAACGGTGTTCGACAGTGGTCGACGAACAGTCCGACGAACAGTTCGGCGAACGTACGGGTATTTGACGAACCGAACCAAACTCGAACACTAGGGGGGTGGCTCAACACTATTACTAATACTGGGCATTTTGATATTCACCTTGGGCGTTTACTGGGCTATAAGTATGGCGGTTAAATGCCAGTAATTGTTTTAGTTACACTGGTTACGTCTTTATACTTACCTGGTATTATGAGTAGAGATGAGCGACTTTGCCTTTTTTAGGGTCGAGTCAGGTTTCATGAAACCCGACTTTCGCAAAAGTCGAGTCGAACGAAATCGGCCGACTATCGGGAAAAGTCGGTGATCCGACTGAAACACGAAACCCAATGCAAGTCAATGGGGAAGCAAAGTCGGCAGGGAGTGGAGGACAGTAAACACACCTACAGTGCTCATTTCAATGCCAACGACATCAATTCTTATTACTTAAGCTTGGCAACCTTAATTAACTTTATAATAATAGTTATGCATTGAAAACTGGAGGTTATTTGTCTAAACTTGGGGGGGGGTTGGGCTGGCTCCCGTTTTTCGTGTGCCCCGGCCAAAGAGTGTCAGTTTGCCCCTTTAACACATACCACAGTTCATGATGCTCCGATAAGGCACAGAAATGTAGGTATAGTACAATGAAAAATACTTCACTTCTTACATGACATAACTGATATCTATGTTAAAATCTACAATAGCTCAAAAGACGGACAGTATATTCCTCCATACAGTATTACGGCCACCACATAGTACGTCATACAGAATAATGAGCCCCATATATTGCTTCATACATAATTGGTCCCATATAATGTTCCATACAGTATATGATGAGCTCCACATACTGCTCCAGTATATGATAGTCCCCATATAATGTGCCATAAAGTATAGGACGGTCCCCATAGAGTAGAATGAGCCTCATATAATGCTCCATACAGTATAATGAGTTGCATATAAAGCTCCATACAGTATATGATGGGCCCCATATATTGTTCCATACAGAATGGGCTCCATATAATGCTCCATACAGAATCGGCCCCATATGTGCCCCATATGATGCTCCATACCCTATATGATGCCCCATAAATAATGAACCCCATATGATTCTCCAGTATATGATGGATGATGCTCCAGTGTCCAATGGTCCAAAATAATGCTCCATATATAATGGGCCCATTTATAATGTTCCATTGTATAATGGTCCCCGTAAATGCTGCTCCAGTGTCTGTTTTCCCCCTTTTAGAATGCTCCAGTATATGATGGGCCCCAGGGATGCTGCTCCAGTGTCTGATCTGCCCATTTAGAATGCTCCAGTATATGATGGCGCCATGATGATGCTCCAGTGTCTTATGGGCTAAAATAATGCTCCATATAGAATGGGCCCCATTTATAATGCTCCATTGTATAATGGTCCCCGTAAATGCTGCTCCAGTGTCTGTTTTCCCCTTTTAGAATGATCCAGTATATGATGGGCCCCATGGATGCTGCTCCAGTGTCTGATCTGCCCCATTTAGAATGCTCCAGTATATGATGGGCCCCATGGATGATGCTCCAGTGTCTGATCTGCCCCATTTTTAATGCTCCAGTATATGATGGGCCCCCATAGACTGCCATTATGTAGCGCATCGCTAACGCATGTCAAAATCGGCATGCATTAGCGATGTGCCGTCATTCAGTGACGGACCCTCGGACGCAGTCTGCAGTGTTCGGGGGTCCGTCACCGCTAGCACAGATGGAGCATCTGCGCTAGCGTGACCGCATGACGCGATATATAAAAGGCACTTGCGTTAGCGCAGTCCATTTAACGCATGTGTTGAGCGGACTGCACTAACGCAATGTGAACCTAGCCTTACAGATAACCATGGCCTCATCAATAGGATTTTGGTCAAAAAAGTGCCACACTGGACTCTTCCTACTATGGTATAAATTTTCAGGGTTTGCACGCTGTGCTAATTTGACCGTCTGGCCAAGCTGTCCTGCAACTCTTTTTTTTTAAGACCTATTTGGACTGCTACGGGCCTGCCAGATAACCGCTGCTGCGATGTCGATGCCTGCTGAGGATCCTTCTCCTCTTCTGAGCTATTACCAGCGGCACCCTCTTCCCCAATGGATGCCAATCCGGGTCAACAACTGGGTCATCCATCACCTCCTTTTCAATTTCATCTGCACCTTCCTCTGTGTCACCGTGTAAGGTGGTATAGTATGTGGGAAGGGGCACCTGAGTTTCATCAGGGTCACATTCTGGCTCAGTAGATTGCGAGGGAAATGTAGTGCTCTGGGTGAATGTACCAGCAGAATCATCTAGCAGTGGCTGTGCATCAGTGCACTCCATCTCTGATTCATGTTGGACTGGGGAATTCAGGATTTGACTTGATAACCCAGGCATGGTATGTAAAAAGAGCTCCATGGAGTAATCTGAAGTGTGGGCTGCTGCATCCTTCACTTTTGGTGGGGGTGAAGCACACAAGAAAAGGTGCTGTTCCTGACCAGGAGCCTGCACTGATGACTCAGTGCTTGCATTTTTTGAAACTTCAGAAGAAGAGGCGATAGAGATGGAGGCTGTTTCGGCAATGTAAGCCAAAACCTGTTCTTGATGCTCCGGATTTAAAAGCAGTTTACCTACTCCCAGTAAAGGGAACCTTCCAGGCCTTCTTGAGCAAGACGATGACGCCGGCTCAACACCTCCTGCCTTAGGTGCTATTGTGCTTATGGTACTTTCATCAGATGCACCACCACCACCATCAGTACCAGCTGGCCCCCCACACCCAGGTCCAAGGCCTCTTCCACCATACTTCCTGAAATTGTACACAAAATACCAGCAGATATTTGTTACTGTATCATAAACGTACAGCTGTATGCAGTCTAGGAATAATTGTAAATCTCCGTATATATTTCAGGAATCACACACAGACGCTCTCAAGCTCAGTATGGATTACACCAGAATATAAAAAGTAGAAAAAGGGTAATGTATTAGAAGCATACAGCTGTAGACAGTGTTGGGGTAATTGTAAATCTCCGTATATTTTGCCAGAGTCAGACACAGGCTCAGTATGAAGCACACCAGAATATAAAAAGTAGAAAAAGGGTAATGTATCAGAAGCGTACAGCTGTATACAGTGTTGGGGTAATTTTTAAATCTCTGTATATATTTCCGGAGTAACAGACAGACTCTCACAGGCTCAGTATGGATCACACCAGAATATAAAAAGCAGATCCGCAAGAAATAATCACACATGTGGGCTAATGTTAAAGGTGTCAATGATGCACTTAGAGTGGTGGGTGGAGGAGGACTTTCTGGCAAAAAGGGTACTGTATCACCAGATACCAGATATATATAGTATAATTAAATTATTGGAAATCTCCATATAAATTACAGGAGGCAGACACAGACGCTCTCAGACTTAGTATGGATTACACAATAAAATAAAAAGATGAAAAAGGGGTACTGTATCAGCAGATACCAGGTATATATAGTATAGAGAAAATGTTCTAAATCTCCGTATATATTTCAGGAGGCAGACACTGACGCTCTCAGGCTCAGTATGGATTACACAATAATATAAAAAGATGAAAAAGGTGTACTGTGTCACCAGATACCAGGTATAACTAGTATGGTGAAAATATTGGAAATCTCCGTATAAATTTCAGGAGGCAGACAATGACCCTCACAGGCTCAGTATGGATTACACAAGAATATAATAAGAAGAAAAAGGGGTACTGTATCAGCAGATACCAGGTATATATAGTATAGTGAAAATATTCTAAATCTCCATATATATTTCAGGGGCATACACTGACGCTCTCAGGCTCAGTATGGATTACACAAGAGTATAATAAAAAGAAAAAGGGGTACTGTATCAGCAGATACCAGGTATATATAGTATAGTGAAAATATTCTAAATCTCCTTATATATCTCAGGAGGCAGACACTGACGCTCTCAGGCTCAGTATGGATTACACAATAATATAAAAAGATGAAAAAGGGGTACTGTTTCACCAGATACCAGGTATATCTAGTATGGTGAAAATATTGGAAATATCCATATATATTTCAGGAGGCAAAGACGCTCACAGGCTCAGTATGGATTACACAAGAATATAATAAGAAGAAAAAGGGGTACTGTATCAGCAGATACCAGGTATATATAGTATAGTGAAAATATTCTAAATCTCCGTATATATTTCAGAAGGCAGACACTGACGCTCTCAGGCTCAGTATGGATTACACAATAATATAATGAGAAGAAAAAGGGGTACTGTATCAGCAGATACCAGGTATATATAGTATAGTGAAAATATTCTAAATCTCCTTATATATTTCAGGAGGCAGACACTGATGCTCTCAGGCTCAGTTTGGATTACACAATAACATAAAAAGATGAAAAAGGGGTACTGTTTCACCAGATACCAGGTATATCTAGTATGGTGAAAATATTGGAAATATCCATATATATTTCAGGAGGCAAAGACGCTCACAGGCTCAGTATGGATTACACAAGAATATAATAAGAAGAAAAAGGGGTACTGTATCAGCAGATACCAGGTATATATAGTATAGTGAAAATATTCTAAATCTCCGTATATATTTCAGAAGGCAGACACTGACGCTCTCAGGCTCAGTATGGATTACACAATAATATAATGAGAAGAAAAAGGGGTACTGTATCAGCAGATACCAGGTATATATAGTATAGTGAAAATATTCTAAATCTCCTTATATATTTCAGGAGGCAGACACTGATGCTCTCAGGCTCAGTTTGGATTACACAATAACATAAAAAGATGAAAAAGGGGTACTGTTTCACCAGATACCAGGTATATCTAGTATGGTGAAAATATTGGAAATATCCATATATATTTCAGGAGGCAAAGAGGAGGATGCTTCTCAGGGGCAAGAGAAAATGTTGGCTTGCCAAGGTCAGGTACATGGTTTGTGCATGACTGGAGGGATGTGGATTTGGCAGAAAGTGCTCCTCCACCCTCCACTGTCAATGCATCATTGACACCTGAACATTGGCCCACATGCGTGATTATGTCTTGTGGATTCTAAAAAGGGACGCCCGCATTGCCAAAATTATGAAGGATGATGACTACTGGTTGGCCAGCATCCTCGATCCACGCTGTAAAGGCAAATTACAGAACGTCATGCCACAAGAGAACCTAGAGCTAATATTGGCAAACAAACAAGCATCTCTGGTAAACTGTTTGTTAGAGGCATTCCCAGCACACAGCAGCGGTACAGGTTCTACTATGAGCCGTACTGGGCCAAATGGAAGAGGTGTTCGTGGTGCACACAGCCAAAGTGGCGTTAGAGACAGGGGTTTCATGACCATGTTGTGGACTCGAGTAACGCTCACACGACTGGTAATACTGAATCGATTGCAACAGACAGGAGACAGCAGTTGTCAACTATGGTTCAAAATTACCTCTCCTCCCCTATCGATGTTCTCCCTCACAGTTCATTCCTCTTTGACTACTGGGCCTGTAAACTGGACACCTGGCCTGAATTGGCACAATATGCCTTACAGGAGCTCGCTTGCCCTGCTGGTAGTGTGCTATCAGAAAGAGTCTTCAGTACAGCTGATCAATCCTGACAAAAAGGACCCGGCTGTCGACCCAAAATGTTGGTGATCACACCTTCATTAAAATGAACCATGCCTGGATTTCAAAGGATTTTGTACCACCTTCCCCTGATGACACATGGTTTGCCAGCAAAATGGCTCGCTTTGTCCTCCTCTTCCTCGACTTCTCCAATTCCTCTATTTGAAGCTGCTGAACGTCCAGCCTACACCTCAACATATGCCAGTTTTTCCACCTCCCTAACTGGGCTGTACCCCCCCAGGGCCGGCGTCAGCACATGGCGTACCTGGGCAAATATTGGTGCCCTGAGCAGGTGGGGGAGCCCCCTCGTGGGGACGGCTCTGGCACAGGGCCCCTCATTGTATGCAGGTGTCTCTGACGGTGGGGGGCCCACTCGCCATCAGACACATCGGCGTACTATGAGGGGCCCTGTGCCAGTGCCGTCGCCCACAAAAGGGCCCCCCTGCTTGCTCAGGGCCCCAGCACTTGCAATACTTACCTCTTCCTGCTCCACCACTGTGACGTCTTCCGCATTTCCTGACAGTGACATTCAGGTCAGAGTGCGCAATGACGTCACGTCTGTACGCCCTCTGCCTCAACAGTCCAAGTGCAGAGAGCTAGAAGATGGTAACGCTGAGGAGTCCAGAGTAGAGCAGTGCCCAGTAGTGTTGAGCGATACGATAATGCAAATATCGGCTATCGGCTGATATTAGCTCTATCGGCCTTTCGATAATTCGTTTCGATATTTTCGTCTTATCGAATACCGGAATCGGATTTGTCACTGTCACTGTGAGTGTCCGTCGGTCGGGTCTGTCAGGAGTCAGCGGCACTTACCTGGCAGAAGATCTCCGGCGGTCACGTCCTGGACTGCTTGATGGCCGCCATTATCTTCTCCCTGGCGGTCACATGCAGTTTTTCGCGATAACTGCAGTGACTGCAGGGTAATCCCGGCCGTAAAGCAGTCAGTCCGATGACGTCACCGCCGGGGAAGCAGGTAATCAGCTGTGCTGCGCCGGGATGACAGGCTCTGCCTGTCATTCTGATGTAGCAGAGCTGGATCGTCGTGGGACACTCGTTACTATGGACTGCGTCGGTCAGGTGGTATACTTTTTTTTTTTTTTTTTTTTTACAGGAGATCGATGGCGTCGCAGGATGAGACAGTAATAAAAGAAATGAAAACTGTGTTTTTTTTTTTTTTATTAAATTAAAAATTTTTTTAGGAACATTCACCCGTCCGGGTACATAAACAATTTAACTATTTATTTACATACAGGGACCCTGTCCGGGTTATTTAGACTTCTTTGGCAGGGGTGTTCCAGGTACCACCTGGTACTCTTCTGGTGCTTGCCAAGCATCCGAGACACCAAGGACCACCAGGACCTGATGACGTCGTGTGGCCTGTACAGTCAAGTCGTGACCCGCTATCTGGGTCTGTGTGGCCACCTCTTTCATCTCCCTCCGGGTCTGGAGCCCTATGTCACGGACTGTACGAACCCCAGGGTGCCTAACAGGCGCCGGGTACGGGCCAGCTATACTTATCATGTCCATAGCTGGGGCTGCTGAGGAGACCACTGAGGGAGGCTTGGGAGATTTACGGCGTGGGGTGGGCACTTTTGCAGAGGCCTGGATGTGGGAGGCTGAAGGCTCCGAGGGTCTCACAGGTTCCTGACACACTGGGGAGTAGGGGTCGCATCTGATAACATTTAGGGCAGTACCACCCATTGTAACCCCAGTGTCGGGTGTAATTCACCAAGTCTCCTGGCAACAGGTCCCTCCCCGGGTGTCCTTCTGGGAGGTGAGCCTCCACGTCCCGCCGGGTCACAAAGACTTCTAAATAAAGTCCAGGCTCCTTGATGAAGCCCCACCCACCTTTCAATTTAAAGCTCCGTACTGCACCCTTACGCCGCGGCTCCCTCAGGGTTCCTTTATCCTTTCTCATCCGGTCCTTATCTGCCCGGTCCTTCTCCAGGTGACGTTGGCGAAGTTTTAGGGTTTCTCGCTGCTCCCTTTGTCGCTCTGCTTCCCGATCCCAACGTCTCCACTCTTCCTCCTGACGCCGATTGTAATTCTCCTCCACCAGTTGCTCCATGTCTCCACCACTCCACTGCAGCTTACAGTGTCCGGTTTGCGGCAGCTCTCCTGTCGCCCCCCAGTCCTGGCGGCGCTCCCCTGCGGAGGAAGCAGACGGCTCTAAATCAGATGACAGTCGGGGCTCCGGTACAGGCAGGTAGTGCTCTGGTGCCTGCGCGGCCTCCTCCATGAGGACGGGTGTCGCTTCTTCTGTCTCAGCGACGGGGGAGACAGCGGGATCTGGGGTGCTGCTGACGGTGCTGCGGTTTTTGCAGGAACGGTTGCCTCCACTGCGACAACGTCAACCGGATCACATTGCAAGGGCTCGTCTACTAGAACGGGTGCCTCACCTTCCGGTACAGACACTTCAGGTAAGAGGGATTGGCGCCGCTCCAAGTTTATTTTTAGGGCACGCCAGCTGGCTTCCATCCTGGCGACCTCCTCCCGGTGCCGGGCCAGGCCTCTTAGGGTATCCTCCGCTTCTTGCAGCGTAGGAGGGTTTACAGGCCGGGTGCCCAACGGTGATTCCGTGGCGATCGGGTCGCTTCCGTGGGGGGAGAGCTCTGACTGCTCCATCCCTTCCCACTTCTGCTCGTCGTGTCCATTAGCCATCTCTGCCAAGTCACATGTGTCATTAGCATCTGGAGAGGGCCCCTCTTTTGTAGGGAGGCGGGACCTTCGTGTTAGTTTCCGCACACTGAGGATGAGGAGGCGGAACTCCAGAGCTGTGGGGCACGATGTTACATTGCAGTACCATTTACAGTGGTCGGCCATCGTTTTCGCGCCACTGAGTGAGTGTACACCCACGAAGAGCACGCCCTTCTTCTTCACCAGTGCCTCGTCGTGACGCAGATATGGCGGAAAAATGGCAAATACATTCTTGATGATTTTAGCAATTCTCAAGCACAAAACCAGTGCAATTCAGGCACACAGGACTCGCTTATAGCGAGCTACAGAATCCTGTTCGTGACGCCCAAGTTGAGTCGCACAGAGCCAGAGGTTTTCGGGGTACTCGGCACCGAGCCCGTCGACTTCTATGGGGTATGTCACGTCTTTACCCGGCAATTGAATTAGAGTCGATTTTACTATGTAGAAATGTATAAACTATAAATATATGTATATGTATATGTCACAATGACATGTATATATATATATGTATTCTATGTGTGTATATTTTGTGTTTACAACGAAAGAAAGGGTTTTCTTTGTTGCGATATTTTGTTCCCATAGACTTACATGGGACTTCCGGTATCGAAATCGGATATCGACGATATTTAGTGCTATCGGCGATACAATTTCGATACGATATTTTTAGATATCGAGCAATATCGCTCAACACTAGTGGCCAGCGAGGAGAGGTATTTCATTTTTTTTAATGTTTGGAGCAATATATGGGGAGCATTATACACTGGAGAATTATATATGGGGCCCAGCATACACTTGAGCATCATAAATAGGGCCCATCATACACTGGAGCATTATAAATGTGACCCATCATACACTGGAGCATCATATATGGGGCCCATTATACATTGGAGCATTATAAATGGGGCTGATTTTATATGGAGCATTATATAGGCCCATCATACACTGGAGCATCATCCATGGGGCCCATCATATGCTGGAGCATCATATTGGGCCCATTATATATGGAGTATTATATAGGCCCATCATACACTGGAGCATCATCCATGGGGCCCATCATACACTAGAGCATTATAAATGGGGCCCATCATACACTGGAGCATCATCCAAGGGTCCCATCATATACTGGAGCATCATATGGGGCCCATTATATATGGAGCATTATATAGGCCCATCATACACTGGAGCATCATATACGGGACCCATTATACTCTGGAGCATTATAAATGGGGCCCATCATACACTGGAGCATTATACACTGTTTGCATAATTATTAGGCAAGTTGTATTTGAGAGGATTCTTTTTATTAGTGAATAAAAACTATGTTCTCAATCAACCCAAAAGACTCATAAATATCAAAGCTTAATATTTTTGGAAGTTGGAGTTTTTTTTTTTAGATTTGGCTATCTTAGGAGGATATCTGTTTGTGCAGGTAACTATTACTGTGCAGAATTATTAGGCAACTTAATAAAAACCAAATGTATACCCATCTCACTTGTTTATTTTCACCAGGTAAACCAATATAACAACACAAAATTTAGAAATAAACATTTCTGACATTAAAAATAAAAAAAATAAAAAATCAGTGACTAACATAGACACCTTTCTTTACGATGACGCTCAAAAGCCTTCCAATAATATTCAAGCAGCTGACAGCACTCGGGAGTTATCAAGGATGCACGTTCAGAAGTTCGGGGATCCAAACGAACGAAGTCCAACAGAAAAAAAGGAACAGCATCCAATCCAGGTAGAAGTATGAAAAAACTTTATTCAGCCACCATAAAACACGACGTTTCGGCCATTATTAGGCCTTTATCAAGTATACAAAATAGGGCAAAATGGTGTCCTTAAATGGTGTGGAGAAGCCAATCACCATCCAGGAACCGCCCACAGTGCAAATAGATATATATATAACATTTAATACAGCAATATACAATTTAAAACAGTGATCAAAGCAGAAGTAGTGACATCACAAAGAAAATACTGCAAAGTACAAAAAACAGCATATAATATTCAAGAGATTACTCCATGTAAACAGTATCACAATATCTGTCTACCAATAGATGATCTGTTCTTATACACACCCATCATAATGTTTGTACCAATCATGTGCTCACTAACTGCATCGTCCTCCATGTCCAATCAGTATCTGTTCATCAGCACTTACTCAGAGCTCTCTTCCAATCGCCCACAGGAACACAGTTCAGAAGACACATTTAGCACACCCCTTCTGTGGTAAACAAAAGCACATGTTCAGAGGTCGTCACAGCAAAACGCTGAGTGGATCATGTGACCACCAGCGTCAGCAGACATCCGACCATGTGACCGCCAGCATCATCAAAGGTCCCGTCGCATGATGACCACATCATAGACCTCCATTTAAAGAAATCACGGCCAAAAAGCAAAATATCACGTGATCACAGGCATCATCCGACACCCGGTCACATGATTTGATATGGGCAAAAAAACGCGCATGCGCAATGGGTTGTACCAGGGCTTCAGCTGGTCACATGACCATCAATGTCACAAAACCAACGGAACTATATTCAGAGCTGGCTAAAAGTGTATACCAAACACAAACCGCAGCAGAAGAGTGCTCAATACTCTAAAGGCGAGGAAACATTGAAAACTCCCAGCAAAATACAGCCAACTACAGTGTGCAGCTTACTAGTTTATACAGAAAAGGGGAGATTAACTAAATGTACAAAAAACATAAGTGATGTCATCATCAGGGATTATTAGGTCACCAAGTGCTCCGATCATTCCAGATTATATTCCTAAAAAAACAACAAACACAAATAAAATATATATCTAAAAACAAACACAGAATTCAGATGCAAGAATTACCTAGCACAAATATGTAAATTATATTCTATATTCAACCCCTTTGGTTGTAATGTCCCCAAAACGGAAATCCAACGGAGTTCCTTCTGTTTGAGCAACTTAGTCCTGTCACCACCTCTCCTGAGGGGTGGAACCCCATCGATAACCTAAATCTCAGCTGACTAACCAGGTGCCCACATTCTACAAAATGCTTAGATACTGGCAGCTCCATCATTTTCGTCCTGATAGTACTCTTGTGTTTACTTATCCTGGCCTTGACTTCCATCGTCGTCTCACCTATGTACATGAGTCAACACGGGCACACAAGCATATAGATTACATAGCTGGATGTACAGGAATACCGTTCCTGGATCCGAAAGCGTTGACCAGTATATGAGTGCCCGAAACTATCTCCCTTAATCATATTGCCACAACAAGCACAGTTCAAACATGGAAAATTTCCATTCCTCGGAGGGCCCAAAGTCAACTGTCTAAATATTTTTGAAGATCCAATATCAGATTTGACTAGCCTATCTTTCAAATTACGTCCTCGCCTATATGAAAGTAATGGCTTGTGCGCAAATTCAGTTACTTCCGGTAAACCTCTATGCAATAGGCCCCAATGCTTGTTCAAGATATTCCCTATTTTACCACTAATAGGGCAATAGGTAGAGACAAAAGGGACTCTTTTAGGGAGAACCCTAGTACGTTTTGTTCTCACATCTTCCAATGTTGTCTTCAAGGCCTTCTCCTTGAATTTTCTAAGGTCCCTCTCAGGATAACCCCTTCTAATAAATTTCTCACACATCTGTTCAAGCCTTCTATCCAAAACAGTCTCATCCTTAACTATCCTACGTACTCTCAGCATCTGGCTCCAAGGCAGAGACTCTATCATTTTTCTTGGATGATTACTATCAAAAACCAGAAGACTGTTCCTGTCTGTGTCCTTTATGAACAAATCAGTGCATAACCTTCCATTATGTTTATACACTAGAGTATCAAGAAATTGAATCTGGTCAAAGGAATGTGTCATGGTAAACTTCAGCTCAGGAAAAATCATATTCAGATGACTATGGAAAGATACCAGATCATTCATGTTCCCTTCCCAAACACAAAAAATATCGTCAATGTAGCGCCACCAGGCTCTGACATGGCGCCAGTGGATGGAACTGTACACATGCTGGTCCTCGAGTACCGCCATGTAGATGTTTGCATAAGTGGGCGCCACATTGGACCCCATGCGGTACCACGCAACTGCAGGAAGTAGTCATCCCCAAAAAGAAAAAAATTCTTTCTGAGGACAAACTCCAACAGTGCCAGGACCAGCTGTGCACCATCTGGGGCCATGTCAGAGCCCGCCAGCGCCACACCAACAGCCTCCAAACCTCGTTCATGTTTAATGGAGGTGTACAGTGACACAACATCAAATGAAATGAGAATTGTATCTTCCGTGATGTCAAGGCCCTCAATCTTACTCAGAAAATGGTTAGTATCCATAATATAGGATTGGGCCTCCATAGCAAAGTGACGCAACACCTTGTCTAGAAAGATAGATACTTTATTGCATAAAGAACCCCGCCCAGACACTATCGGGCGTCCAGGGGGATCCAATAGATTTTTATGGATTTTAGGCAGGGTGTACAGAATCGGAGTCACCGGAAATTCCACCAAAAGAAAATCAGAAAGTTTCTGGTCTATCAGACCATTAGATAATGCCTCATCGATCAACATTCTTAACTCACTCTGAAAACAAGGTGTGGGATCTTTAGGCAACTTAGCATAAACTGCCGTATCCAATAACTGACCACAAATCTCGGCCCGGTATTTATGGGTATCCATCACCACCAGGGCCCCGCCTTTGTCGGCTGCCCTGATGGTGATGGCTTTGTTACCCGAGAGTCTGTCCAACACCTGCCTCTCACTGTATGTTAAATTCCCTCTTCTGAATGGACCCACACCATCTCGTCTCAATCTAGCTATGTCCTTTTCAACCAATTGGATGTATGATTCCACAAAACTGTTTTTAACAGGAGGTTGAAAGTTACTTTTGTTATAAAGGCCAAAATCCTGTAAAGCAAAGCCCCTAGAGGCATCATTAGTTGAAGCAGTAGGTATACCAACATTCTCATTAAAATAAACTGCTAATCTTAGCCTCCTAAAAAAGGCAAAAAGATCACATTCAATGTTGAACCAATCTGGATAGTTGGTAGGGCAAAATGAAAGTCCTTTGGACAATACTTTACAGTCCTCATCAGTAAGTGTACAAGATTAAATATTTACCACCAAGCTCTTCTGTTCTATGTGGCTCTCTTCTTCCCTTTGTTCCGTGTTCTCATAGATGGATTGCGAGAGGTACTCGGCATCTGAGTGTCTACTTCTCTGCCGTCGGTGTTTCTTACCACCTCTCCTTGGCCTCCTTTTGCCACATTGTCCATCCTTCCTTTCCCTAAAAAATGAGAAGAAGAGGGTACAAAAATTGGAGTCATCAGTAGAGTCGGACTCTGCCATGGTGAAACCAAATCTCTTCTGTTCCTTTGTCTGTTGTCTCCTTCTTCTGCGAGGTTGTGCAAAGGAATCCTGTTTCTTGTAGGTGGTTCTACGTGCTCCACCCTGCCAAGAAAAAACGTGTCCAGTCCTGTAATCTTCAGCATCACGAAACCATTTCGTTTTTTTCGTTTTTTCAATGTCACCACGAAATTTCAACAATTTCTCATCCAAATGTGTCTTGAACGTGTCCCATTCTTGTGCTGTCAACTGCGTAGTCAGCTGTTTCTCCAGATCATCGATTTTGTTCTTCACTAGTGCCATTTCTGTGTGGAGAAACTCGATATTCAGGAGCATTAGATCAAATGAATACTTATTAGTGATCGATTCAAACTTGTTACAGAAAAGCATATTATCTGCCATCAATGTGGGCCGCAGATGCGGCCTTAGTCCACGTGGAATTCTATGGACTCTGTGGTACTCACATAGAGTCATGGCATGCAATTCGTGTGAGATATACTTTCTCCTCTCATTTTCATATCTCTTATTCAACATCTCTATAGTAGGTTTATTTAGAAAAGACATATCCATCTGTGCTCTAGCTAGGATTCTCTTAGCATCATCGTCCGTGTAAGAGAAAATAGCGGCATTGTCCAGTACACCCACCTCTGGTTCAAGTATCATAGTCTCCATGACCGGTGCACGTCTGCCAGGATCCAAAGTCCACAAATATTCAAGCAGCTGACAGCACTCGGGAGTTATCAAGGATGCACGTTCAGAAGTTCGGGGATCCAAACGAACGAAGTCCAACAGAAAAAAGGAACAGCATCCAATCCAGGTAGAAGTATGAAAAAACTTTATTCAGCCACCATAAAACACGACGTTTCAGCCATTATTAGGCCTTTATCAAGTATACAAAATAGGGCAAAATGGTGTCCTTAAATGGTGTGGAGAAGCCAATCACCATCCAGGAACCGCCCACAGTGCAAATAGATATATATATAACATTTAATACAGCAATATACAATTTAAAACAGTGATCAAAGCAGAAGTAGTGACATCACAAAGAAAATACTGCAAAGTACAAAAAACAGCATATAATATTCAGAGATTACTCCATGTAAACAGTATCACAATATCTGTCTACCAATAGATGATCTGTTCTTATACACACCCATCATAATGTTTGTACCAATCATGTGCTCACTAACTGCATCGTCCTCCATGTCCAATCAGTATCTGCTCATCAGCACTTACTCAGAGCTCCTTCCAATCGCCCACAGGAACACAGTTCAGAAGACATTTAGCACACCCCTTCTGTGGTAAACAAAAGCACATGTTCAGTCAGTATCTGCTCATCAGCACTTATCAGAGCTCTCTTCCAATCCATTTAAAGAAATCACGGCCAAAAAGCAAATATCACGTGATCACAGGCATACTCTATACAGCCAACTACAGTGTGCAGCTTACTGTTTTTTTAGGAATATAATCTGGAATGATCGGAGCACTTGGTGACCTAATAATCCCTGATGATGACATCACTTATGTTTTTTGTACATTTAGTTAATCTCCCCTTTTCTGTATAAACTAGTAAGCTGCACACTGTAGTTGGCTGTATTTTGCTGGGAGTTTTCAATGTTTCCTCGCCTTTAGAGTATTGAGCACTCTTCTGCTGCGGTTTGTGTTTGGTATACACTTTTAGCCAGCTCTGAATATAGTTCCGTTGGTTTTGTGACATTGATGGTCATGTGACCAGCTGAAGCCCTGGTACAACCCATTGCGCATGCGCGTTTTTTTTGCCCATATCAAATCATGTGACCGGGTGTCGGATGATGCCTGTGATCACGTGATATTTTGCTTTTTGGCCGTGATTTCTTTAAATGGAGGTCTATGATGTGGTCATCATGCGACGGGACCTTTGATGATGCTGGCGGTCACATGGTCGGATGTCTGCTGACGCTGGTGGTCACATGATCCACTCAGCGTTTTGCTGTGACGACCTCTGAACATGTGCTTTTGTTTACCACAGAAGGGGTGTGCTAAATGTGTCTTCTGAACTGTGTTCCTGTGGGCGATTGGAAGAGAGCTCTGAGTAAGTGCTGATGAGCAGATACTGATTGGACATGGAGGACGATGCAGTTAGTGAGCACATGATTGGTACAAACATTATGATGGGTGTGTATAAGAACAGATCATCTATTGGTAGACAGATATTGTGATACTGTTTACATGGAGTAATCTCTTGAATATTATATGCTGTTTTTTGTACTTTGCAGTATTTTCTTTGTGATGTCACTACTTCTGCTTTGATCACTGTTTTAAATTGTATATTGCTGTATTAAATGTTATATATATATCTATTTGCACTGTGGGCGGTTCCTGGATGGTGATTGGCTTCTCCACACCATTTAAGGACACCATTTTGCCCTATTTTGTATACTTGATAAAGGCCTAATAATGGCCGAAACGTCGTGTTTTATGGTGGCTGAATAAAGTTTTTTCATACTTCTACCTGGATTGGATGCTGTTCCTTTTTTTCTGCTCAAAAGCCTTCCATCCATAGATTCTGTCAGTTGCTTGATCTGTTTACGATCAACATGACCGCATATGGCAACTTGTTGGGGTTTTCTTACCTTTTTACCCCCACTTTTGCCCCCCAACCATTTGCTGACCACGCTCCTTTAAAATAAAACATTACACTTAAATTCTTTTGGATAATATTGGCCAAGGCGGCCAGTTTATTAACAAACATACATAAAATACATAACAATATATGTGTGACGTCCGCCCACTGCAGGTCTGAACTGAAGGTAAGACAGCACCCCGAGAATCCCCGAGACCCTTTACCCCTATACAGGGATCTGGAATTATAGCGAAGCCCAGGAGGTAGCTGTCTATGAGAGCAGTGGACTGGAGTAGGAAGGACGCTAGGAAGGGAATAAAAAGCGAGACCAAATGCAAAGTCAGAAGTCCAAGGGTCAAAACCAGGAGGGAGCAAAGGTACAAAATCGGCAGGCAGTAGAAGGGTCAGAAATTCAGGCTAAAGTTAAAGTCAAAACCAGGCGGGCAGCAGAGGTACAAAATCGGCAGGCAGTAGAACAGTCAGAAATCCAGGCAAAGGTCAGAAATACAACAGCAAAACAAACTAGCACACTGGGGTAACCAAGACTATATCTGGCGGCTTGCAAGCCAGGCTCCAAGGCATTTGAAGGGCATGGCTACCTCTCACAGGCTCACAGTCTGATGACCTCATCTGGACCGCCCCCAGAACCAGGCCAGATGGTGATGCATGACTGACACCAACCACTTCACCTCTGACAGAAGAGCGAAGCCTACGCCCACCAGACGCCTGAGTCCGGCGGCTCACAGCGGCCGAGGCAGGAACACCAGCCTCTGAATCCAACGGCGACGTGACAATATGTATAAACATCCTTCAAATATATGAGGGGAGGGTTCTTGGAGCTAAAAAGATCTGGATTTACTGTTAATAGACCAAATATATTCGATCACCACGTTACCCTCAGCCATAAACCACCAGCTCGAGGGCACCAAACAACCCGTTCAGGGAAGACTAAACCACCACAAGCTCCCAGGGTAAAAACCCCATCCAGAGCCCATAACCAAAAGCCAGATCACCCCTCCTCATTTAAATGCCAGCAATTTACTCCAAAATTCCATCCCTGAATCATAACAACTCCAAGAACCCCACCCCCTCCAAGCCTCTGTGACGAAGTTAAACCCCACCGCGTCCTTACGAAAAAAAACCATGAATATGAGCCTGCTTCCAACTCTGCCTCAAAAATTCCCCCATGAAAAAACGCCCTTTAATTCGTAAAGAAAAAAGGGGAGGGTGGGTGGGGCTTCTCTCCTCGAATTTCTTTTCAGGAATGGCACCTTTTCTGCACTTTTCCTACAAACCGCCCTAAATAACGCCCCCTTTTCTGCCCCATTTACCCGTCCTCCAATCACCTCCTCATAATTCAAAAACCCCATTCCAAAAAACCCTCCCCCAGCCCCAATGCAGTCAAGTGGGGCTTTCACCTAGCCTTGCTTATTACAGCCCCTTCTTGACCGCATTTGGCGACTTGTTGGGGTTTTCTTACCTTTTTACCACCCACTTTTGCCCCCTAACCATTTGCTGACCACGCTCCTTTAAAATAAAACATTACACTTAAATTCTTTTGGATAATATTGGCCACAGTGGCCAGTTTATTAGCAAACATACATAAAATAAATAACAATATATGTATAAACATCCTTCAAATATATGAGGGGAGGGTTCTTGGAGCTATAAAGATCTGGCTTTACTATTAATAGACCAAACAAATTCGACCACCACATTATCCTCAGCCATATACCACCAGCTCGAGGGCACCAAACAACCCATTCAGGGAAGACTAAACCACCACAAGCTCCCAGGGTAAAATCCCCGTCCAGAGCCCATAACAAAAAGCCAGATCACCCTACCTCATTTAAATGCCCGCAATTTGCTCCAAAATTCCATTTCTGAATCATAACAACTCCAAGAACCCACCCCTCGCCAACCACGAATGACCCTGATCACCTCAGGTTCGTGAGTGCTCCAACACAGCCAACGCCCTATCCAATCCTTCCTGAATTGCCAATGCCCATAAGTTTATTGCAATATCATTCAAATGAACCCCATCCTCCCTCCAAAAATTACCCACCCCCGCTTCCAATTCAAAATGCCGCACACTTATACCCCCATTCCAGGAAACAAAATTTGATACCGCCCTGTTCAGCTTGACCCTACCTCTATTGATCCCCTTCAATGATCTGGCGCCCCTCCATTTCTGTCTCGGAACTATATCCGACCAAACCGTCAACACCCCAGGAAACGACATCCATAATCGCAAAAAATCAAAACGGATATCCCTGATCAGATCAATAACCGGCTTCACTCTCAAATCATTCCCGCCATGTGCACCACCCAAATATCAGGTGCCCTATTATAACGGACTGCCCTAGAAAATTCCTCCAAAACTCTAGCCCAAACCATCCCCCTGAAACCCAACCAACGCACGACCACCTGTTGTCTACCGAATCCCAGCTGTCTGCCGTCTGGCCTCACGTCAGCCCGTAACGCCCCCAATGCACGAACGAATGTCCGAAAATCCAGGCTAATAAAGGTACACAATCTGCAAAATACAAAAACAACAAAACATAACCTCTCTGTTTAACAGCCACTGCATGCATTAATAACGCATATACAGTTAGGTCCATAAATATTTGGACAGAGACAACATTTATCTAATTTTGGTTCTAGACATTACCACAATGAATTTGAAACAAAACAAATCATTTGCAGTTGAAGTTCAGACTTTCAGCTTTCATTTGAGGGTATCCACATTAAAATTGGATGAAGGGTTTAGGAGTTTCAGCTCCTTAACATGTGCCACCCTGTTTTTAAAGGGACCAAAAGTAATTGGACAAATGACTCCAAGGCTATTTCATGGACAGGTGTGGGCAATCCCTTTGTTATGTCATTCTCAATTAAGCAGATGAAAGGGCCGGAGTTGATTTGAGGTGTGGTGTTTGCATTTGGAAGGTTTTGCTGTGAAGGAAACATGTGGTCACAGGAGCTCTCCATGCAGGTGAAACAAGCCATCCTTAAGCTGCAAGAACAGAAAAAAAACCCATCCAAGAAATTGCTACAACATTAGAAGTGGCAAAATCTACAATTTGGTACATCCTGAGAAAGAAAGAAAGCACTGGTGAACTCATCAATCCAAAAAGACCTGTGAGCCCACGGAAGACAACAGTGGTGGATGATCGCCGCATACTTTCTTTAGTGAAGAAGAACCCGTTCACAACATCAACTGAAGTCCAGAACACTCTCAGTGAAGTAGGTGTATCTGTCTCTAAGTCAACAGTAAAGAGAAGACTCCATGAAAGTAAATACAAAGGGTTCACATCTAGATGCAAACCATTCATCAATTCCAAAAATAGACAGGCCAGAGTTAAATTTGCTGAAAAACACCTCCAGAAGCCAGCTCAGTTCTGGAAAAGTATTCTATGGACAGATGAGACAAAGATCAACCTGTACCAGAATGATGGGAAGCCAAAAGTTTGGAGAAGAAAGGGAACGGCACATGATCCAAGGCACACCACATCCTCTGTAAAACATGGTGGAGGCAACGTGATGGCATGGCCATGCATGGCTTTCAATGGCACTGGGTCACTTGTGTTTATTGATGACATAACAGCAGACAAGAGTAGCCGGATGAATTCTGAAGTGTACCGGGATATACTTTCAGCCCAGATTCAGCCAAATGCTGCAAACTTGATTGGACGGCGCTTCATAGTACAGATGGATAATGACCCCAAGCGTACAGCCAAAGCTACACAGGAGTTCATGAGTGCAAAAAAGTGGAACATTCTTCAATGGCCAAGTCAATCACCAGATCTTAACCCAATTGAGCATGCATTTCACTTGCTCAAATCCAGACTTAAGAGGGAAAGACCCACAAACAAGCAAGACCTGAAGGCTGCGGCTGTAAAGGCCTGGCAAAGCATTAAGAAGGAGGAAACCCAGCGTTTGGTGATGTCCATGGGTTCCAGACTTAAGGCAGTGATTGCCTCCAAAGGATTCGCCACAAAATTTTGAAAATAAAAATATTTTGTTTGGGTTATGTTTATTTGTCCAATTACTTTTGACCTCCTAAAATGTGGAGTGTTTGTAAAGAAATGTGTACAATTCCTACATTTTCTAACACATATTTTTGTTCAACCCTTCAAATTAAACGTTACAATCTGCACTTGAATTCTGTTGTAGAGGTTTCATTTCAAATCCAATGTGGTGGCATGCAGAGCCCAACTCGCGAAAATTGTGTCACTGTCCAAATATTTCTGGCCCTGACTGTAGCTTAAGTAACGATTAGAGCTCCATCTACCAATGCGGCGAATTGCCTCTGGCCCCAGACCCTGCATATGTGCTTCTGACGCCGCCCCGATAAGAAAAGAGTAAGAACCATATATGTCAGTGGGAACACCCAATTCCCTCAATCCCTTCTTGAGGATGGCTATAAACTGAAAACGAGAAAAGAATGCCCCCCCACTATGACACAACAGTGGTCCTGACCTGCCACCCCACACTCGCCATTATTGAGTCAAACATTTATGCGGACACATAGCCGACCCTTCAACCTTTCCAAGCACTACTCTTCTACCTTTTCCCAGCTAATCAGTCTTGGACCGTCTAATCCAAAGAATAATACAGCCTGGACGTAACGCCACATCCTCCGCCATCAGACACCCATTCTGTTCCTGCTATCTGACACCAGCTCGTCTATCCTCAAGGCCCCAAAAAATGCCAAATGAAAAAGCCAGTTGAAACAAAGCCACCTCAAAACCAGAACAACAAATCCGGTCCAAAACACCGCCCAAACGTTCCAATATGCCAAACGAGATCGGTCTGCGCTTATCCACGCATCGCCTACACCTTCGTACTCCCTTTAAAGCTTGCTTGACTAGAAAAATTTTTGTGACATCCCCACACCCTTGTAACCGAAAACCATAAGCCAAGCCTGCTATAAATTTATTTATCCTTGAAACTGACCAGGCCCTGTCCGACAACTCCCCCACCAAAATTAACAAAGCTTGTGCCCTACCCTCATCCGAGTCAACTGCTCCCCACTGTAACAACCAATCTTGCCAAAACCCCTACGACTCCACGTAAGACACCCAAGTCTGGCCCGTAACTGACTCACGAATCAATTGTCCTGCTCGTTCATAACCACTCGCCACAAATGAGAAGGGCATTCCGTTCCTGTTTCCTCCGCTTCTGGCGCCAAGTCCCGGAATCTCTCCCAATGAAAACGAGATAAAGAATCCGCTATAGAATTTTTTACACCAGGAACATGCACCGCGGACACCCAAGCATTCAGCTCCAGACAACGTAGGACCAGCTCACTTACCAACTTAATCACCGGAGATGACGCTGACAAAGTATTAATTATCCCCACCACACTCATATTGTCGCAATTAAAATGCATATTCCTATCCCTAAACAACTCTCCCCAAATGAATACCGCCACCACAATAGGGAACAATTCCAACAGCGCCAAATTCCTTGTCCAACACTCCACCTTCCTTTGCAGTAAGCCCCATACCCAACTCCGCCAGCCGCATCCATATAGATCTCACATTCAAAATAACTCAAGACCTCCTGCTGGATTAATGACCGCCCGTTGTAATGTGTCAAAAAACGCTGCCACACTACTAAATCGTTCTTGTGTTCATTCCTAAATCTAATAAAATGATGCGCTGCTTGCATTCCCACAGTCGCACTAGCCAACCTGCGACAAAAAATCCTGCCCATAGGAATGATTCCACACGCAAAATTTAATCTTCCCAACAACGACTGCAATTCCTTCAACGTCACTTTACGCTATTTTCGAACCCTGTCCACCTCTTGCTTAAGAAGCAACAATTTATCTTCAGGCAGCCTACACTCCATCCTCTCTGAGTCAATCAAAATACTAAGAAAACTCAGTGACGTGGACGGGCCTTCAGTTTTCTCCCCTGCCAACGGTACACCAAAAAGACCAGCCACCCATTCCATAGCAGCTAGAGTATTTCTGCACAGCACCGAATCTGGTGGACCAATGAATAAAAATCATCCAGATAGTGAATCACAGATTGGACCCTGGCAAAATCCCGAACCACCCATTCCAAAAACGTATTGAACTTCTCAAACAACAAACACGAGATCGCGCAACCCATCAGCAAACATCTGTCCAAATAAAACCCCCTCATCCCAAAAACAGCCCAACAACGGAATGCTGTCCAGATGGACCGTCAGCAACCGAAACGCAGATTCGATATCAGTCCTTACCAACAAAGCTCCCTCACCATACTTTCTAACCCACCTCACCGCTGTATCAAAAGAAGTATACTCTACGGAGCATAACTCCTGTGATATACCATCATTAACTGAACGCCCCTTCGGGTATGACAAATGCTGAATCAATCTGAACTTATTCGCTTCCTTCTTAGGAACGGCCCCCAACGGGGAAACAATAGTCCCTACTACCGGCAAGGAGACAAACGGACCCGCCATCCTACCCAACTCCACCTCCTTCAACAATTTAGCACTAACAACGTCCGCGTGCAAATAAGCCAACCTCAGGTTTTTAATAGAAAATGGACTGTGTGACTAGGAGGGGAATCGTAAAACCTTCAGCAAAACCACTCCTAATGACCTTGGCCACATCCCGGTCAAGTTACCTATTTAGAAATGGGGCCATCCTTTAAAGCCTCACTGGCATCTCCCCCTTTACCGGCGCCCACTGCAGGCTTTCCTTTTGATTTTTTATACACTTGGACGCTCCGTGGGAACTCCCGCTGCAAAAAGAGCACTCATGTTTAAACTTACAGGTACTCCCTACTTGCACTGTCCGTCATTAAACTGTCAGCAATTACCTGTTTTCTCTTTTGTTCCTTGCGTCCCTTGCCCACTACTTCCTCACCCTGACTGCTGACTGTTGCCTCCTCCCCCACCCTGAAAGGAATGCCCATACCGGACAGGGTCCATCACCTTCAACCATAACCCGATATCCTTTTGGTCCCATTTAATCTCAGGTCTCACCGCCTTCCTTTGCCTGAATTGCTCATCAGCCATGCCATCCCCCCACATGTCCGATGTGCTTCCCCAATGGCATCCAAATAACAAAATAAACCGGAACAATTCTCCGGAGCCTTTTCCCCGATCACGCTAGCCAAAATTGCAAAAGCCTGCAACTAGTTAAGCAATGTTTGCGGAATCAACCGCCACCGCCGTTTCTCTGCCTCCTCCTTTTTACTATCATCCTCCTTTCCATTGTCTAAGTTAAATTTTTCCAAGGGCAGCAAGGAGAATATCTCCACGTATTCGTCGCGCCAAATTTTTTCCTTTACCTCTTTCTTCAGATGAGCCCCAATGGCCCCTCAAAGCAGACATACACTTCCCCTTTTGCACGATCATCCAACTTAATCTTATCCCCTTTAACCTTTTCCGCCTGTACTGACACTGATACCCCATGACCTCCGGCCCGCTCCTCTTCTACCAGCACTGAACTGTCACTGCCCACCGTCGACCCGACAACTATCCCTGATGACCATGCCCCCACTGGCGTATTCCTAACCGTACCTGCAACCCCACTCTCTAGTCTCTGCAAAACCTGCGCCATACCCCGCAGAACCTCACGTAAATCCCCGTCACCACTCCCCTCAGGGCCCCCTGCCTGCAATCCCTTAACCCGGGTGTCTGGCCTCCTGCAACCCTCTGCCCCACTGCCCCTGCGGACGACAAATAATACATAGAATCATGCTCACCAAGCTGCACGGGTGCTGTGTCCCCGCCAGCCGAAAATCCAGAATCCAGCCACCTTGATTCTTCCTGATGCTGCTGCCATCCTCAGACTCGTCATCGCCGCTTCTAGGCTCCAGGCCCGCGCCCCTGACCTCCACGTCATCAAGAGGGACCGGTGCCGTTGAAAATTGCCGCTCTTCAGACCGCAGTCTTGAACGAGACCTCATCGCTGCTCCTTCCTGCCATTCTGAAGTGCCAACTCGTGACCTGCCAGACAGCTCCCGATCGCTGCCCACCGCTCCTCCTCGACTTGGACCTGGCATCACCTGGTCTCCCTGTGACTGCCAGCCCGCCGCCCTCCATGCACCGCTCATCCCAGCTGCTCCTGGCCTAGCACCCTGCGGGGTGCCTGGCGTACTCCCTGCCCGTGGTGTACCCGGACTAACGATGGCCCCCGATCTGCTGCCGTCCTCACCATCGCCGCCGGGGCCCCGCTCACCCTGCAACGGGCCTGTGATGACTGCCTCGTCGGCCGCCGTGGCGGTGCGGCCTGCTCTTCCTGCCGCACACGCCGCACAGCAGCGTTCGCGGCCCTCCATTCCGGCCGCCGGGAAGCTCCTGCCGCCGCCCTCCTTTCATGCTCGGGCCCGCCGCCATCTGTGGCCCGACTCAGCCACACTTCCGGTCTCCTCGCGGCCTGCTCTTCCGGTCCAGGCCTGCTATCCGTCTCGTGCGGTCCCTGCTGCGTAGGCCGCACTCTTGTTTTGGCCTGGTCCCCGCTCTGGCTCAGCAGACCCACGCCCACTGACCGACTTCTAGGATTCCTGCCGGAGCGGGCACGGCGGTGGGCAAGCATACCACCGCACCCCTCTGCAGGATCCCCAGAGGGGCTCCTAAGCCTGCGTCCACCGCGCGCCGCCACTTCAGGGAACAATCGCTCGGGGGGCCTGGTCCTCCTACCCCTGCTGCTCACTGCCTGCGACCTGGAGTCCCCTAGAAGGGAGGACAGCTGCTTCTCCAACCATTCACCCCTCCTGGAGGGAGCCACATCTCTCAGCCTATCAACCAAATAGAAAAAGCAAGGTAGACACAAAGCGCAATAGGGTCTTATCCGATAGTACGTTATCACTTTTTTAAGTAGGAAGCTGCTCATTTGGTATTAGGTGGTTAAAGCACATGTAGGAGAGGCTGCCGAAGATCCACAGGTCGGTCAACGACCAGACAATACAATGCACTGCAGAAAAGATGTGGATTCCTGTCTGCGCTGCCCAAATAATAGATTTCCAAGACGTAGTAGCAGTTAAGAAGTGGTTTAATCTACGCATTTCAGGGTGAATACCACTCCTTCTTCAGGAAAATACTACATATAGCTACCACAGCCTATCAACCAGGCACTCGACAGACTCCATCACATAAATGGCTCTTCTCTCCTCCGAGTTCTTTTCAGGAATGGCACTTTTCCCGCACTTTTCCCACAAACCGCCCTAAATAACGCCCCCTTTTCCGCCCCTTTTACCCGTCCCCCAAACACCTCCTCATAATTCAAAAACCCCATTCCAAAAAAACCTCCCCCAGCCCCAATGCAGTCATTTGGGGCTTTCACCTAGCCTAGCTTATTACAGCCCCTTCTTTTGCGTGCAGCAACCACCACAGCCTCCCAGACACTGTTCCGAGAGGTGTAATGTTTTTCCTCCCTGTAGATCTCACATTTTATGAGGGACCACAGGTTCTGTATGGGGTTCAGACCAAGTGAACAAGGGGGCCATGTCATTATTTTTTCTTCTTTTAGACCTTTACTGGGCAGCCACGCTGTGGAGTATTTGGATGCATGTGATGCATTATCCTGCATGAAAATCATGTTTTTCTTGAACGATACCGACTCCTTCCTGTACCACTGCTTGAAGAAGGTGTCTTCCAGAAACTGGCAGTAGGTCTGGGAGTTAAGCTTCATTCACTCCTTAACCCGAAAAGGTCCCACAAGTTCATCTTTGATGATACCAGCCCATACCAGTACCCCACCTCCACCTTGCTGGCATCTGAGTCGGAGTGGACCTCTCTGCCCTTTACTGATCCAGCCTCGGGCCCATCCATCTGGCCCATCAAGAGTCACTCTCATTTCATCAGCCCATAAAACCTTAGAAATAACAGTCTTAACATATTTCTTGTCCCAGTCTTGAGTTTTATCTTATGTTTCTTGTTCAAAGGTGGTAGTTTTTTCAGCCTTCCTTACCTTGGCCATGTCCCTGAGTATGGCACACCTTGTGCTTTTTGATACTCCAGTAACGTTGCAGCTCTGAAATATGGCAAAACTGGTGGCAAATGGCATCTTGGCAGCTTCACGCTTGATTTTCCCTCAATTCCTGGGCAGTTATTTTGAGCCTTTTTTTATCAACACGCATCTTGCAGGGTCACAGGGTCGCTATTTGCCATGAAACGCTTGATTGTTCAGTGATCACGCTTCAAAAGTTTGGCAATTTCAAGACTCCTGCATCCCTCTGCAAGACATCTCACAATTTATGACTTTTCAGAGTCTGTTAAATCTCTCTTCTGACCCATTTTGCCAAAGGAAAGGAAGGTGCCTAATAATTAAGCACACCTTATATAGGGTGTTGATGTCATTAGACCACCCCCCTTCTAATTACAGAGATGCAAATCACCTGATTTACATAATTGGCAGTTTGCTTTCAAGCCTATACACCTTTGAGTAGGACAACATGTATAAAAAGGATGATGTGCTCAAAATACTCATTTGACTAATAAATCTGCACACAGTGTATAGGCCCATCATACACAGGAGCATCATCCATTGGGCCCATCATATACTGCAGCATCATATGGGGCCCATTATATATGGAGCATTATATTGGCCCATCATACACTGGAGCATCATCCATGGGGCCCATCATACACTTGAGCATCATATATGGGGCCCATTATACACTGGAGCATTATAAATGGGGCCCATCATACACTGGAGCATCATATAAGGGGCACATTATACAGTGGAGCATTATAAATGGGGCCCATTATATATGGAGCATTATATAGGCCCATCATTCACTGGAGCATCATCCATGGGGCCCATTATACACTGGAGTATCAAATGGGGCCCATTATATATGGAGCATTATATAGGCCCATCATACACTGGAGCATCATCCATGGGGCCCATCATATACTG
>JARQOD010000002.1:415332602-415577101 GCA_033576555.1 Oophaga sylvatica
GCCAAATATCTGCGCCATACAATGCCTCCGATCAGAAAAATAAAAAGATGGCCACATATAATAGCCATCCAGTGCCTCCGTGTCAGAAAAATAAAAAATTGGCACATATATTCTGCGCCTCACAATCTCGTGCAGAAAAATAAAAGTTGGCCACATATATGCGCAACAGTGCCTCGTGCTACAGAAAAAATAATAAGTTGGGCACATATATTCTGCGCCATCCAGTGCCTCCGGTGTCAGAAAAATAAAAAGTTGGCCAATATATTGCGCCATCAGTGCCTCCGGTGTCAGAAAATAAAAAATTAGACAATAAATTGGCCCACATAATCCATGCAAAATAAAACTCCGTGCCAAAAATAATTAGCCATACAGCCTCAGTTTTGCAAAAATAAAAAATTTGCACATATATTCTGCATCCAGTGCACGTTATCAGAAAAAAAAAATTGGCACATAAATTCTGCGCAAACAGTGCCTCAGTGTCTGACAGTAAAAAATGGGAACATATATTCTGGCTTACAGGCCTCCGGTCCGCAAAAAAAAAAGTGCACATATATTGGCGCCATACATCTGCATCGTCTACAAAAAGAAAATTGGCACATATATATTGCCCATACAGGCCTCGGGTTCAAAAATACAAAAGTTGGCACTATATATTCTGCCCATGTATCTCGAGTCTCAGAAAAAAAAATTGGGCACATATATTCGTGCCCATCAGTCTCAAAAAAAAAAAAAATTGGCCCATTCGTGCCCATACAGTAGCACTCAATTGGCAAAATAAAAAAATGTCACATAATTCCGTGCATCATGCACAAGTGTCACAAAAAATCAAATGTGCCTCCGTGTGCAGAAAAATAAATTGACAAAAATGGCACCAGTGCCGGTTCAAAAAAATGCAATAATTTGCTACGCCCCGGGTGAAAAAAAAATGCACAATATTCGCCTCGGCTCTGGTCGACAGAAAAAAAATTCAATAGTCAGTGCTCCGTCTACAGAAAAAAATTGCATATATCTCATACAGGCTCGTTCTAAAAATATAAAATTGCACATATATTCGCGCAAGTCCTCCGTCTGACAAAAAAAAATTTCACATATATTCTGCCTGTCAGTCAGCAAAAAAATCAAATTTCCCATACATCCAGTTCAAACAAAATTAAAATGCACATATGCCTCTCAGAAAATAAAGGGCACATATTCGCTCAGTGCTCTGCAGAAAAAAAATGCACTATATCGCATCATGCCGGTCAGAAAAATAAAGGCCAATCTCCATCTCGTTCAGAAAAAATGCCATTATCCGCATCAGCTGGGTGAAAAAATTCATATTCGCAAGCCGGGAAAAAAAATACATTGGCTAGCTCGTCAAAAAAAATGCACATATATGAAAATCATCGTCATAAAAAAATGCATATATTCGCCCACGTGCGTGTGAAAAAAATACATATCGCCTATCCGGAAAAAATGATAATCTCATCTGCTCGTGAAAAAAAAATGCCAATTTCGACAGCCGTCAAAAAAAAATGCATATCCGTGAAAAAAAATTGACATATGCCTCAGTGAAAAAAAAATAAATGGCCAATTCTCCAAAATAATGAATAATGGCAAATGCCGGGTCAGAAAATAAAAATTGGCTATTTCGGCAAATATTAAAAAATCCTCTCGAGAAAAAAAAAATTCCATACTCGTCGCAGAAAAAAATGCAAATCTCCTCGCAAAAAAAAATAAAATTTGCCATAATGCTCGTTCAAATCAAAGGCCAATATTGGACATATCGTCGTCTAGAAAAAAAAAAATTGGCACTATATTCTGCGCATACATCTCCGTCAAAAAAAAATTGGCACATTTCTGCGCATCAGTGCCTCCGGGTCAAAAAAAAATGGCACATATTCTGCCCATACTCCTCGTCAGAAAAAAAAATTGGCCATATTTGCCATACGTGCCTCCGTTAAAAAAAAAAAATTGCCCATTTCTGCGCCTACATGCTCTTGAAAAAAAAATTGCACAATATTCTGGCTCAGTGCTCGGGTCGAAAAAAAATTGGCAATAATCTGCCATACAGTGCTCGTAAAAAAAATGGAATATATCGCGCCATCAGTGCTCCGTGTCATAAAAAAAAAAATTGCCATTTCTGCAAAATTCCATTCTGCGCATATAACAGGTTGCCTCCAGTGTCTGACAGAAAAAAAATTGGGCACATATATTCTGCGCTATACAGGGCCTCCGGTGTCTGACTGAAAAAAAAAAAGTTGGTCACATATATTCTGCGCCATACAGTGCTTCCAGTGTCTGACAGAAAAAAAAATTGGGCACATATATTCTGCACCATACAGTGCCTCCAGTGTCAAAAAAATACAAAATTGGCCACATATATTCTGCGCCATACAGTATCTCCAGTCTCAGAAAAATAAAAAATTGGGCACATATATTCTGCGCCATACAATGCCTCCGGAGTCAGAAAATATAAAAGATGGCCACATATATTCTGTGCCTCCGGTGTCAGAAAAATAAAAAATTGAGCACATATATTCTGCGCCATCCAGTGCCTCCGGTGTCAGAAAAATAAAAAGTTGGCCACATATATTCTGCGCCATACAGTGCCTCCGGTGTCAGAAAAAAAAAGTTGGCACATATATTCTGCGCATCCAGTGCCTCCGGTGTCAGAAAAAAAAAATTGGGCACATATATTCTGCCCCATACAGTGCTCCGAGTCAGAAAAATAAAAAGTTGGCCACATATATCGGCGCCACACAGTGCTCCGGTGTCTGACAGAAAAAAAAAAAAATTCACATATATTCTGTGCCATCCAGTGCATCCGGTGTCTGAAGAAAAAAAAATTGCGCACATAAAATCTGCGCAATACAGTGCTCCAGTGTCTGACAAAAAAAATTGGGCACATTATTCTGCGCTATACAGGCCTCCGGTGTCTGACTGAAAAAAAAAATGGTCAATATATTCTGCGACATACAGTGCTTTCAGTGTCTGACAGAAAAAGAAAATTGGGCACATATATTCTGCACATACAGTGCCTCCAGTGTCAAAAAAATAAAATTGGCACATATTTCTGCGCCATCAGTATCTCCAGTTCAGAAAAATAAAAATGGCACATATATTCTGCGCCATACAGTGCCTCCGGAGTCAGAAAAAAAAAAATTGGGCACATATATTCTGCCCCATACAGTGCTCCGAGTCAGAAAAATAAAAAGTTGGCCACATATATTCGGCGCCATACAGTGCCTCGGTGTCTGATGAAAGATAAAAAAAATTTCACATATATTCTGCCATCCAGTGCATCCGGTGTCTGACAGAAAAAAAATTGCGCACATAAATTGCGCATACAGTGCCTCCAGTGTCTGACAGAAAAATTGGGCACATATATTCTGCGCTATACAGGGCTCGGTGTCTGACTGAAAAAAAAAAGTTGGTCAATATATTCTGCGCATACAGTGCTCCAGTGTCTGACAGAAAAAAAAATTGGGCACATATATTCTGCACCATACAGTGCTCCAGTGTCAAAAAAATACAAAATTGGCCACATATATTTGCGCCATACAGTATCTCCAGTCTCAGAAAAATAAAAATTGGCACATATATTCTGCGCCATACAATGCCTCAGGAGTCAGAAAAATAAAAAGATGGCCAATATATTCTGCGCCATCCAGTGCCTCCGGTGTCAGAAAAATAAAAAATTGAGCACATATATTCTGCGCCATCAGTGCCTCCGGTGTCAGAAAAATAAAAGTTGGCCACATATATTCTGCGCCATACAGTGCCTCCGGTGTCTGACAGAAAAAAAAAAATTGCCCACATATATTCGGCGCCATACAGGGCCTCTGGTGTCTGACAGAAAAATTAAAAACTGGTCACATATATTCTGTGCCATATAGTGCATCCGGTGTCTGACAGAAAAAAAAAATTGTGCACATATAATCTGTGCAATACAGTGCATACAGTACAGTACATAAAAATATAAAATTGGGCACATATATTCTGCGCCATCCAGTGCCTCCGGTGTCAGAAAAATAAAAAAATGGCCACATATATTCTGCGCCAAACAGGGCCTCCAGTGTCTGACTGATAAAAAAAAATTGGTCACATATATTCTGCATCATACAGTGTCTCCAGTGTCAGACAGAAAAAAAATGGGCACATATATTCTGCACCATACAGTGCCTCCAGTGTCAGAAAAAAACAAAATTGGACACATATATTCTGCGCCATACAATGCCTCCGGTCTCAGAAAAATAATAAATTGGGCACATATATTCTGCGCCATACAGTGCCTCCGGGTCTGACAGAAAAATATAAATTGGGCACATATATCTACGCCATCCAGTGCTTAGGGTGTCAGAAAAATAAAAAGGTGGCCACATATATTCTGCGCCATCCAGTGCCTAGGGTGTCAGAAAAATAAAAAGTTGGCCACATATATTCTGCGCCATACAGTGCCTCCGGTGTCAGAAAAATAAAAAATTGGGCACATATATTCTGCGCCATACAGTGCCTCCGGTGTCAGAAAAATGAAAAATTGGGGACATATGTTCTGCGCAATACAGGGCCTCCGGTTTCAGAAAAATAAAAAGTTGGGCACATATATTCTGCGCCATACAGTGCCTCCGGAGTCAGAAAATAAAAAAATTGGGCACATATATTCTGCCCCATACAGTGCCTCCCGAGTCAGAAAAATAAAAAGTTGGCCACATATATTCGGCGCCATACAGTGCCTCCGGTGTCTGACTGAAAGATAAAAAAAAATTTCACATATATTCTGTGCCATCCAGTGCATCCGGTGTCTGACAGAAAAAAAAAACTGCGCACATAAAATCTGCGCAATACAGTGCCTCCAGTGTCTGACAGAAAAAAAATTGGGCACATATATTCTGCGCTATACAGGGCCTCCGGTGTCTGACTGAAAAAAAAAAAGTTGGTCACATATATTCTGCGCCATACAGTGCTTCCAGTGTCTGACAGAAAAAAAAATTGGGCACATATATTCTGCACCATACAGTGCCTCCAGTGTCAAAAAAATACAAAATTGGCCACATATATTCTGCGCCATACAGTATCTCCAGTCTCAGAAAAATAAAAAATTGGGCACATATATTCTGCGCCATACAATGCCTCAGGAGTCAGAAAAATAAAAAGATGGCCACATATATTCTGTTCGCACATCCTGTGCCCTCCGGTGTCAGAAAAATAAAAATTGAGCACATATATTCTGCGCCATCCAGTGCCTCCGGTGTCGAAAAATAAAAAGTTGGCCACATATATTCTGCGCCATACAGTGCCTCCGGTGTCTGACAGAAAAAAAAAATTGCCCATATATTCGCGCCATACAGGCCTCTGGTGTCTGACAGAAAAATTAAAAACTGGTCACATATATTCTGTGCCATATAGTGCATCCGGTGTCTGACAGAAAAAAAAAATTGTGCACAATTATAATCGTGTGCAATAACAATGCATACGTACAGTACATAAAAATAATAAAATTGGGCACATATATTTTCTGCGCCATCACAGTGCCTCCGGTGTCAGAAAAAAAAAAAATGGCACATATATTCTGCGCCAACAGGCCTCCATGTATTGACATGACTAAAAAAATGTGTCACATATAATTCTGCATCATACATGCTCCAGTGTCAGCAGAAAAAAAATGGGCACATATATTCTGCACCATACAGTGCCTCAGTGTCAGAAAAAAAAAATTGGACACATATATTCTGCGCCATACATGCCTCCGGTCTCAGAAAAATAATAATTGGGCACATATATTCTGCGCCATACAGTGCCTCCGGTGTCTACAGAAAAATAAAAATTGGGCACATATATTCTACGCCATCCAGTGCTTCGGTGTCAGAAAATAAAAAGTGGCCACATATATTCTGCGCCATCCAGTGCCTAGGGTGTCAGAAAAAAAAAAGTTGGCCACATATATTCTGCGCCATACAGTGCCTCCGGTGTCAGAAAAAATAAAAATTGGGCACATATATTCTGCGCCATACAGTGCCTCCGGTGTCAGAAAAATGAAAAATTGGGACATATGTTCTGCGCAATACAGGCCTCCGGTTTCAGAAAAATAAAAAGTTGGGCACATATATTCTGCGCCATCCAGTGCCTCCGGTGTCAGAAAAATAAAAAATTGGGCACATATGTTCTGCGCAATACAGGGCCTCTGGTTTCAGAAAAATAAAAAGTTGGGCACATATATTCTGCGCCACCAGTGCCTCGGTGTCAGAAAAATAAAAAATTGGGCACATATATTCTGCCCCATACAGTGCCTCCGGTGTCAGAAAAATAAAAAGTTGGCCACATATATTCGGCGCCATACAGTGCCTCCGGTATCTGACAGAAAAATAAAAAAAATTTCACATATTTTCTGTGCCATACAGTGCATCCGGTGTCTGACAGAAAAAAAAAATTGCGCACATAAAATCTGCGCAATACAGTGCCTCTGGTGTCTGACTGAAAAAAAAAAGTTGGTCACATATATTCTGCGCCATACAGTGCCTCCAGTGTCTGACAGAAAAAAAAAATTGGCCACATATATTCTGCGCTATACAGGGCCTCCGGTGTCTGACTGAAAAAAAAAAAGTTGGTCACATATATTCTGCGCCATACAGTGCTTCCAGTGTCTGACAGAAAAAAAAAGTTGGTCACATATATTCTGCACCATACAGTGCCTCCATTGTCAAAAAAATACAAAATTGTCCACATATATTCTGCGCCATACAGTATCTCCAGTCTCAGAAAAATGCAAAATTGGCCACATATCTTCTGCGCCATACAGTATCTCCAGTCTCAGAAAAATAAAAAATTGGGCCCATATATTCTACGCCATACAGGTCCTCCGGTGTCAGAAAAATAAAAAATTGGGCACATATATTCTGCGCCATACAGTGCCTCCGGTGTCAGAAAAATAAAAAGTTGGCCACATATATTCTGCGCCATACAGTGCCTCCGGTGTCTGACAGAAAAATAAAAAAATTTTCACATATATTCTGTGCCATACAGTGCATCCGGTGTCTGACAGAAAAAAAAATTGCGCACATAAAATCTGCGCAATACAGTGCCTCCGGTGTCTGACTGAAAAAAAAAAGTTGGTCACATATATTCTGCGCCATACAGTGCCTCCAGTGTCTGACAGAAAAAAAAAATTGGTCACATATATTCTGCGCCATACAGTGCTTCCAGTGTCTGACAGAAAAAAAAATTGGGCACATGATATTCTGCACCATACAGTGCCTCCAGTGTAAAAAAAATACATAATTGGCCACATATATTCTGCGCCATACAGTATCTCCAGTCTCAGAAAAATAAAAAATTGGGCACATATATTCTGCGCCATACAGTGCCTCCGGAGTCAGAAAAATAAAAAGTTGGCCACATATATTCTGCGCCATCCAGTGCCTCCGGTGTCAGAAAAATAAAAAATTGGGCACATATATTCTGCGCCATACAGTGCCTCCGGTGTCAGAAAAATAAAAAGTTGGCCACATATATTCTGCGCCATACAGTGCCTCCGGTGTCTGACAGAAAAATAAAAAATTGCCCACATATATTCGGCGCCATACAGTGCCTCTGGTGTCTGACAGAAAAATTAAAAACTGGTCACATATATTCTGTGCCATACAGTGCATCCGGTGTCTGACAGAAAAAAAAAATTGTGCACATATAATCTGTGCAATACAGTGCATACAGTACAATACATAAAAATATAAAATTGGGCACATATATTCTGCGCCATGCAGTGCCTCCGGTGTCAGAAAAATAAAAAAATGGCCACATATATTCTGCGCCATACAGGGCCTCCGGTGTCTGACAGAAAAATAAAAAATTGGCCACATAAATTCTGCGCCATCCAGTTCCTCCGGTGTCAGAAAAAATAAAAAAATGGCCACATATATTCTGCGCCATACAGGGCCTCCAGTGTCTGACTGATAAAAAAAAATTTGTCACATATATTCTGCGTCATACAGTGTCTCCAGTGTCTGACAGAAAAAAATTGGGCACATATATTCTGCACCATACAGTGCCTCCAGTGTTAGAAAAAAACAAAATTGGCCACATATATTCTGCGCCATACAGTGCCTCCGGTCTCAGAAAAATAATAAATTGGGCACATATATTCTGTGCCATACAGTGCCTCCGGTGTCTCACAGAAAATAAAAAATTGGGCACATATATTCTACGCCATCCAGTGCCTCTGGTGTCAGAAAAATAAAAAATGGGCACATATATTCTGCCCATACAGGGCCTCCGGTGTCAGAAAAAAAAAAAGTTGGCCACATATATTCTGCGCCATCCAGTGCCTCCGGTGTCAGAAAAATAAAAAGTTGGCCACATATATTCTGCGCCATCCAGTGCCTCCGGTGTCAGAAAAATAAAAAATTGGGCACATATATTCTGCGCCATACAGGGACTCCGGTGTCAGAAAAATAAAAAATTGACCACATGTATTCTGCGCCATACAGTGCCTCCGGTGTCTGACAGAAAAATAAAAAATTGGCCACATATATTCGGCGCCATACAGTGCCTCCGGTGTCTGACAGAAAAAAAAAATTGCGCACATGTAATCTGCGCCGTACAGTTCCTCCGGTGTCTGACAGAAATATAAAAAATTGGGCACATATATTCTGCGCCATCCATTGCCTCCGGTATCAGAAAAATAAAAAGTTGGCCACATATATTCTGTGCCATACAGTGCCTCCGGTGTCTGACAGAAAAAAAAAATTGCGCACATATAATCTGCTCCATACAGTGCCTCCGGTGTCAGAAAAATAAAAAGTTGTCCACATATATTCTGCGCCATCCATTGCCTCCGGTATCAGAAAAATAAAAAGTTGGCCACATATATTCTGTGCCATACAGTGCCTCCGGTGTCTGACAGAAAAAAAAAATTGCGCACATATAATCTGCTCCATACAGTGCCTCTGGTGTGAGAAAAATAAAAAATTGGCCACATATATTCTGCGCCATACAGGGCCTCCGGTGTGTGACAGAAAAATAAAAAATTGAGCACATATATTCTGCGCCATACAGTGCCTCCGGTGTCTGACAGAAAAAAAAAGTTGGTCACATATATTCTGCGCCATACAGTACCTACGGTCTCAGAAAAATAAAAAATTGGGCACATATATTCTGCGCCATACAGGGCCTCCGGTGTCTGACTGAAAAAAAAAACATTTGTAAACTTTAAAACCTTATTCGTTCCGTAAATTCATAATAATGCCACCCAAACGCAAGCAAGTTCTTTCTCAGGAGGAAACTGAGGCAAAAAGAAAAAAAAGGACAGATGCTCAAAAGGTTCGTAGAAGTAGAGGTAAAAAACATGACCTTAAATTGCAGTGTGAAGGCACTGTCAAAAGAAGGGTTGCCCATCATAATCTCACACAAGAAAAGCGTCAACAGATGCGCAAAGCTGACGCTGAAAGGCATAGGTCTGCCCAAGAGAGTATGACAGAAGGTGAGCTTCATCAGCATCGCAAAGCCAATGCTGAGATACAAAGAGTAGCCCGTGCTAAACAACCTGCCCGCTGGTGTAAGAACGTGAGGCTGTGGTTCCACGGTCCGGAACCACAGCGCTTTGGACGGAGCGGAAATTCCGCACCGCCCAAAGCCTCGCCCCCTTTTGTACTCGCGCTCATTCCGGATGTGTTCAGGACACCTCCGGAATACATCCGGAAAGAACGCAGAGCTGCATAGCCCTGTGTTATTTCCATTGCGGCGACGCAGCGTCACCGCAACGGACTAGGACATGCTGCGGTCTGAAAAGACGCGCCGCATGTCCGGAAACACAGGTCTTCCGCCTGCGAAAAATCCCCTCCACTATGCTGTAACATCTGGACGCTGCGTGTTTGACGCTGCGCCAACGCACAGCGTCAAACACGCAGCAATTCCGGACTGTTTACTGATAGTGGAAACATACCCTAAGATGTCGCAACACTGCTTTGATTGCTGAAAACTTCAATGAAGACGACATTGAAGCGTGCTATCTTGGCCCAATGAACAACAAATGCTCATTTTGTAATGCTAACCATTTCCAAAATGAAATTACAACAAACTGTTGTCATAATGGAACCATCATACTGGAAGAAGTACGAATGAATCCCTATATTACTAATTGCATGAAGAGATTGGAACCAAACTCCAGGAATTTTATGGAAAACATAAGATCATACAATAATGCAAACGCTTTTGCATCAATGGGTGCACAAATTGACCAATCAATTAACAGGCGATCAGGTCCTTTCTGCTACAGAATCCATGGGCAAATTTACCATGCAACATCTGCGCTGCACCCTAACCAAGGTGAATCACCAACGTTTGCCCAGTTATATATTCTGGATTCGGCTCAAGCCTTGAATGAAAGAATGCAAAATCCAGCCAACAGTGGATGCATTCGTAATGTTATGGAAAATCTACAAAAAATTCTCGAAGACATCAATCCTTTCTCCAGACAATACAAAAATATGTTGCAATTTGAACAAGAAGAAATGCTAAAAGTAAATCTAGACAACCAAATGCCTATTGAATATAGCATGACTCTTGTGAGAGAAAAAGGAAATACGATGCACCCTGGCAGAATCAATGCTCCAACTGCCAGAGGGGAAATTGCTGCCATTTTCCACAGCGCAGATGGTGCACCCCCAGAAAACCGTGACATTACCATTCATCCCAAAAGTGGCACTTTACAAAATATATCAATCCTGAGTAGACTCTGTGACCCAATGTGCTATCCTTTGCTTTTTCCTTATGGTGACTCTGGGTGGACTACAGAACTAAAAAAAAACAGTTGGTCGAGGAAATGTGACTCAACTTCAATGGTATTCATACCACTTTGCCATTCGTGATGGTACTTTTAACCAGTTCCTTAATGCAGGAAAGCTGACACACCAATTTGTGGTTGATGCCTATTGCAAAACTGAAGCAAACCGTTTAAATTGGGTACGCAAAAATCAAAGTACTGTAAGAGCTGAAGAATATGACGTCCTGCACCAATTCGTAACCAACCACCATTTCATGGACGTAGATATCCTGCCTGGAAAAAAAGTCATACTGCCATCAACTTTCCAAGGAAGTCCAAGAAATATGGCACAAAATTACCAAGAAGCCATGACAATGGTCAGGAAATATGGCAAACCAGACCTATTTGTAACAGTAATGTGCAATCCAAAATGGACGGAAATAACAGAAAATTTACTTCCCAGCCAGCAGCCATGCGACAGGCCCGATTTAGTAGCACGAGTATTTTAACATGAAACTAAAATTGCTACTTGGAGACTTAACCACATACCACAGATTTGGACATGCTATTGGTATGGTGTATGTAATTGAGTTCCAAAAAAGAGGGCTCCCTCACGGACACATATTGGTTTTTATGTCCCCAGAATAGAAAGCCTAGGATAAAGAAGGAATTGACAAAATTGTTTGTGCAGAGCTCTCGCACAAAAACACTCATCCCAAGCTTTATGAAATTATAAAATCTTGCATGACACATGGTCCATGTGGCCAACTTAATCCAAATGCACCATGTATGGACAATGGGAACTGTACCAAAGGCTTTTCCAAAGATTTCTGTTCCGAAACTAACAGTAATGTAAATGGATACCCTAAATACCAACGCCGGGATGATAACAACTTTGTTGCACTTGGTGGAAACAAGATTGATAATAGATGGGTTGTGCCTTACAATCCTTATCTTTCCTTAAAATACAATGCCCACAAACGTTGAGATTTGCAGTTCTATACAAAGTGTAAAATATTTGTTCAAATACGTTTACAAAGGGCATGATTGTGCAAATATCCAGTTTGTTACTTCTGCCACAGAACAAGTAGCTATGGTTGAATGGGATGAAGTAAAAAATTACTTAGAAACTCGATATGTAAGTGCACCTGAAACATGCTGGAGACTCAGGGAATATAAAATGCACCATCAAACTGATCATGTGGAAAGATTAAATGTCCACCTTGAGGACAAGCATACAATATGTTTCATACAGGTAAAGAAGCTGAAGCTGTGCAGCAGAAAAACACCAAGTCTAAACTTCTTGCTTGGTTTAAACTGAATCGGGAAGATCCTAACGCCCAACGATATTTATACATTGAAATCCCTGATCATTACACATGGGATGATAAAAATGTTACATGGAAACCACGTAGCAAAGGTCATAAAACCACAATTGGCAGAATGTTTAACGTTAGTCCATTAGACAGAGAAAAATACTTGCTCCGAATTCTCCTTCTCAATGTTAGAGGCACAACATCTTTTGAGGATCTCAGAACAACTGAAGGAAACTGTTTTGCTTCTTTCCAAGAAGCATGTATTGCTAGAGGGTTAACTGATGATGACTCTGAATGGGATACTTGCCTAACAGAAGCTGCCACTTATCAAATGCCAATACAACTTAGACAATTGTTTGCATTTATTTGCATCATGTGTGAGCCGTCTAATGCCGCAGCATTGTTTCAAAGGCACAAGAAAAATCTCATGGAAGACTATACCAAACGTTTCCCTCATGTAGAAAAGGCCCTCTATATGACATTACAGGAAATTGAGTCTGTGTTATGGACACATGAAAAGTCATTACAAGATTTTGGCCTACAACTTCCTGTTGGCAAGTACGATGATCCAATCAATTCTAGCAAATATTACGACCCTGTTGCGGAAAAGGATTTGAATGAGAAGAAATTCAAAATGTTGAACCCAAAACAACTAAAGGCTTTCGAAAAAAATCACAGAAGCTATTGAGAATCCCAACTTGGAAAAACGCCTATTTTTTATTGATGGACCTGGTGGAAGTGGCAAAATATTCCTGTATAATACAATCATGCATTACGTTCGGAGCAAAAATGAATTAGTCTTGCCATGTAGGCATTGCTGCCACTTTGCTGGAGGGAGGCCTAACTTCCCATAATCTGTTCAAACTGCTTATACCAATTAATGAAACGTCGACGTGCAACATTCGTCATGGCAACAATACTGCCAATGAGTTAAAAAGTGCCAAACTCATAATCTGGGACGAAGCTTCTATGGCTCCAGCTCATGTTGTTAATGCAGTTGACACGTTATACAAAGAACTCATGGCTGAAGATCCAAAAGTCCCGTCCAAAAAACCGTTCAGAGGTGCGGTGTTCCTTTTTGGTGGAGATTTTCGACAAATCCTTCCTGTTGTACCACATGGCAGTTAAACTGAAATAATTTCAGCATGCATAAAAAACAGCAATTGTTGGAGGAATATTGAAGTCCTCAAATTGGATCAAAACATGCGTACCAATGAGGACAATGTCCCCAAAGAACATCAAGGCTTTTCCCAATGGCTTTTAAACCTTGGAGATGGAAAACTTCAAGAACCAGGACTAGAGGAAGGTATCTTTGAAATTCCTTCTGTCTGCATTGAAAATGGATGTGAGTCGCACGTACAGGGCTTGGGGTACTCGGCACCAAGCCCATTCACTTCAATGGGGGAGAGGTCACGGGTAGCGCAGCTCGGTCCGTTGCCCTGGGCGCTCACTAAAGGGGGATATTTACAGGGGATGATAGATTTATAGAAATGTTCGTGACGCCACCTGTGGTTTCTGATCAGGATGACCAGCGCTGCAGGGTAGATCCTCTGAGGGGTTGTTACTGGGCAGCAAGATGTTAAGTCTCCCACAGGTGAGACTGATCCCTCGAGGTATATGGCGGTGCAGGGGTGCAAGCAATAAGGCAGACACACACAATGAGTCTCTTTCCGTACCTTTACTGGTGATATTTGCAGGCACGTCCCGGGAAGCTGCTCAGGGTGGAGGATGCACGTCCAGTAATCACTGAGTAGGTTTTAGGCCTCCTTACTTCTTCATGTGTGGAGTTTCTAACTTGCATGAAGCTAAGTTTAACTCCGTGTAGAACAGCTACGCCCGGCTGACATTGTGGTGGAGCCTTCTTTTGGACAGAACTAAGTCTCTATCTGCAGCGTCCTGCTAGACTCCTGTTCTTCCTGACCCCGGTTACGTATCAGCACTGTAGGGCCCCTCTGCGACCTGAAGTCCAGCAGGGTCTCCGGTTTCTCCCACTAGCCGTGAAGGTTCTAGCAAGCTCGGACCCGGTGTCCGGTTGTGCAGAGTGGAGGTAAGCTATCGTTGCTATTTCTCCTCAGTCACTCTCTCTCTCTTTGTCCACTTGCCTGTCACCCTACTCACACCTTTAACATAAGCACAGGCAACAGTAGGTGTCAGCTTCCTTCTCTTCACCGCTCTCTAACAGTACCTCAGTTGACTCGATGTTACAAGTACTGCAGTTCCCCTTCCTTCACTTCTTTCTTAGGCTCTGTCCGAAGCAGCTATCAGGACCTTCCGTCAGACTGATCTGTGCACACTCCGAGAGTCACTTTCCACTTCCCTAGGGAACTATCAGTCAGCACATTCTGAGGTAACAGTTTACTTCTCTGCTTCTGTCTCATCTGACAGGAATCTCCGTCTGTCTGAACTCCGCTCTGAGCTCTGCTCTGACAGGAAATCAACTCCAAAAGACTAGCCCAGACTGGCTAGAATGACTGGCTATGGCTAGAAAGCCCACTGCTGCATCTCTCCACACCCTTATATACTCTAAGGGCTCCCTCTGGTGGCACTATAGGGAAATGTGAAGTGTGAATGAATATCAGGTGTTTGTGAATTACCTTTCTGTGCATCCTCCAGGAAACATGTGGCACCAAGTGCAGCTGGGTCACACATCCCCCCCTAGTTATATTCAGCACTCCCGGGCTGAAAAAGAAAACAATTTTTATAATAACAATAAACATAACTCATCCCTTGTGGGAGCTAAGGACACTTCAAACGTTATAATGTGTACAAGTGGCAATAGAAAAATATCAAATACTTTCACACAAATAAATACAAGATTCTTGTGGAGGACCCGTACCAAACCTCCCACGGTGGTCCTGGGTGGGCTGCAGGACTTCCTTGCTGCAGACATCACTCAAGGCCACACCATACGGGTTTTTCTTCTGAGGTAGAATGGCTTTACGTAAAACCAAGATGGGGCACCGAAGTGCCAACTATTTACAACAAAAGTTCTGTGCTGCAAGAGTCCTCAGCATGCAGTCCTTCAAAATCACATTTCTATAATAAGAAACACATTTCACATATCACTATCACATTACCCAACTGGGGTATTGTAATGTATGTAGTACAGTTCATATAGCGTCTTGTGCTTGGGTGCGATGAAAATACATGAGACACAGGTTTTATATATAAAAGGTCTTGTATTACTTCATACAAGTTGTCAAAAATAGTCACACAGTTTGCAGATACAGAAGCAGGAGACACAGCAGGCCAGAGTAACTTAAGCTCAGCAATCACTCTCCACAACAGGTTCAGGATCTCTTCTCTGTTACCGTAAGTCCATGCAAACGTGGATCTTTCAAAGAGCAGGGTTCCAGAGTCCACACAAGAGTTCCAGAGTTCCTCAATAGAAATAGCTGGAGTACAAAGTCCAAGGCTTACAGGAGTCAGGTCACAGGTTCACTGCAGGCTAGATTCTGAAGCACTGATTGCTCAGCTGTGGCTGCTTAAGAAGCAAGAGGAGAGAATCAGGGCGGGAACATGCTAGCTGAAAACTCCATATTGACTGAGGGCAAGATAGCTGCAGCAAGACAGAAAGTAAAATGGCTGACGAACAAACTGAGTTTCAGGAATATGTACATAGAACCTTACATTACTCCCCCCTTAAGGACAACCTCCGGATGACCTCAGACCAGGCTTGTGTGGGTACCTCTGATGAAACTGACGGAGCAAGCGAGGAGCATTAACATTATTGACTGGTTCCCATGAGTTGTCCTCCACTGGGTAGCCCTGCCATTTAATCAGATATTGTAACTGATTTCTATACAACCTGGAATCTAAAATCCTTTCCACCACAAATTCCTCCTGACTATCGACCAGCACTGGGCCAGGGCAAGGAGAAGAACATCCAGGAAACGTATTGTTGGGTGTCGCAGCCTTTAGTAGGGATACATGAAAGACAGGGTGGATTCTCATAGTTCTGGGCAGTTGAAGACGACAAGCAACGGCACTTATAATTTTACTGATTTTATAGGGTCCAATGTACTTATGTCCCAACTTAGACGATGGAATCCTTAACTTAAGATTTCTGGTTGACAGCCAGACCAAGTCTCCTACCTTGAAAGCTGGTGCAGGTTTACGAAATTTATCTGCTGCTTTCTTGTACCTTTCCTGAGCCAATTCCAGATTCTCCTTTAGAAGATCCATATTCTTCTGTAAAGACGTGATTCTTTCAGCCACTGCTGGTAAAGGCGTTTCTATGGGAAATCGTGGTAGAATGTTAGGATGAAAACCTAGATTAGAGTAAAAAGGAGACTGCTTAGTGGAGGCACTCTGAGAGTTGTTATAAGAGAACTCAGCTAATGGAAGTAGATCCACCCAATCATCCTGTAGGTGGCAGATAAAGCAGCGGAGATACTGCTCCAGGGTTTGATTGGTTCGTTTGGTCTGTCCATTAGTCTGGGATGAAAAGCAGAAGAAAGGTTTACTTTAATGTCCAATGCTGCACAGAAATTTTGCCAAAACCTAGAAGTGAATTGCACCCCTCGATCCGAAATAACCTCATCCGGTACTCCATGTAAGCGAAACACATCTTTAATCATCAAATCTGATGTCTGTTTTGCAGTGGGTAAGCCGACACAAGGGATAAAATGAGCTGCCTTTGTTAGACGGTCAACCACCACTAGAATGGTGTTCTTCCCTTGAGAGGTTGGTAACTCCACAATGAAGTCCATAGAAATGGATCCCCACGGGCGGGACGGGGTGGGAAGAGGCTGTAACAGACCAGTTGGTGAGGAGCAAGGTGTTTTGCATCTTGCACAGACTTCACATGAAGTGACATAGTTTAAAACATCCTTCCTGCAAGTGGGCCACCAAAAGAAACGAGAAAGAAATTCCTGTGTCTTTAGAATTCCTCTATGCCCAGCTATTTTGGAATCGTGAATGAGTTGCAATACTCTCAATCTGACTGTTTCAGGAATATACAGGCGTTGTCCCTGAATCCACACACCATTCTTAAAGACAAGACTTACATCCCTTGGGGGTTGTGCCAAAAAGGAATCCGCATGGTATGCTTCCTTGATGTCCTTAAGTAGGTCTTGATTATGAATCACTCCTAGGAATCTAGAGTCAGGAAGAATAGTCTTAGGAGGAGTAATTAGACGTGTCTCTGCTGAGTAAATCCTAGAGAGTGCATCAGCCTTTCCATTGCGCGATCCTGGTCTATAAGAAATGATAAAATTAAATTGGTTTAAGAAAAGATTCCAGTGAGCCTGGCGAGGAGTCAGGCACTTAGCCAACCTGATAAATTCAAGGTTACGATGGTCTGTCAGGACGATTATTTGCTGTGCAGCTCCTTGAAGAAGGTGTCTCCATTCTTTGAAGGCGGCAATAATGGCCAATAACTCTCTATTGCCCACATCGTAGTTCCTCTCAGCCGAAGACAACTGCTGGGAAAAGAAGGCACAGGGATGCAAGACATTCTTCTCACCTGTTCTCTGAGAGAGTATAGCTCCAACGGCACAATCTGAAGCATCCACTTCTATTATGAAGGCAAGCTCGGGGTTGGGATGTACTAGGATAGGTGCAGTGGTAAATTTATCTTTTAGACGGGAAAATGCTTCCTGGGCTTGGGGAGTCCAGGAGAACCTAGACTCTTTCCGGGTAAGTTGGGTGATAGGTGACACTACCTCAAAGAAATTCCTAATGAAACGTCTATAGAAGTTGGCAAACCCGATGAAGCGCTGTACCTCCTTCACATTTCTAGGACTTGGCCAATCCTTGATGGCTTGGGTTTTGCTTCCATCCATACTAATTCCCTGTGTAGACAGTACATACCCCAGAAATTGAATTTCGGTCCTATGGAATTCACACTTTTCAAGTTTGATGTAAAGATGATTTTGTCTTAGACGTTCCAAGACCATTCTCACATGTCCATGATGTTCCTCTGTGGAATTAGAAAAAATTAGAATATCATCCAAATAAATCACCACGAATGTATCTAGGAGATCCCTGAAGATGTCATTCACCAAGTGTTGGAAAGTGGCTGGGGCGGTACTCAGACCAAAAGGCATAACTAGATATTCAAAGTGTCCATAGAGTGACCTGAATGCAGTCTTCCATTCATCCCCAGGTCTAATACGGACTAAGCTATAGGCCCCACGAAGATCTAGTTTAGAGAAAATTTTGGCATGTCGCACTCTCTCCAATAACTCAGGGATTAAAGGCAATGGATAACGGTTTCTAATAGTAACCTTATTGAGTTCCCTATAGTCTACGCAGGGTCTCAGAGATCCATCTTTCTTCTTTACAAAGAAGATGGGTGCACCTGCAGGAGATGAAGAGGGGCGTATGAAGCCCTTGGCTAGATTTTCGTCTATGTAATCCTTTAAAGCCTTTAGCTCGGGCCCCGCCAGGGGGTAGATCTTACCAAAAGGTATCTCTGCTCCAGGCAATAATTCAATTGGACAATCATATGGACGGTGAGGAGGAAGCTGGTCAGCGTTCTTCATGTCACATAAATCCACATAGTCCTGGTATACAGCTGGTAGTTCAGGGACTGACATGGTTCCTTTAGGAACAGAGCAGGCTGAAACTTTTGGACTCATCTGTTTCTCTGGAAAGTGTAATTCCTTGGTCTCCCAGTTAATGGTAGGATTCTGAGCCTGCAGCCATGGTAGCCCTAGAATAATGGGAAAGTGGGGAGAAGAGATAAGCATAAAGGACAGTTTCTCTTGATGATCTTTACCCATAAGTACCCTCAAAGGCTCTGTTTCCTGATTCACTGGTCCAGAGGTCAGCAGGGAGCCATCCACAGTTTCCATCTGTACTGGAGTAGCCTTCTTCACTGAACGTATCCCCTGTTTCAGAGCAAAGGAGACATCCATAAAATTACCACTTGCCCCTGAGTCGATCATAGCAGAGCTAGACACCCAAGCTAAGTCAACCCAGAGTTTGATGGAAAGAAAGCAATTAGAATTGTTTTTCTTACAACTCAGCTGGGACACCGCTGAGGAAACTTGAAAAATGGCAGCGTTTACACAGCCAACGTCCTCAGAGGTAACGGAGTTTAAGTCCGAGAAATCAAGATCTGTTGCTGCAGATCTCTCTGGAGCCTGAGGCTCGGACCTGACAGATCCCCTCTCGCAACACTCACAGTGAATGAGTGCTGCAGTAGTCTTACGAGAACGGCTGGGGCAGTTTATAATGAAGTGCCCTGACTTACCACAATAGAAACATAGATTCTCCTTAAAACGATGTTCCTTGCGTGCATCACTAACCCGTCGTTGTAAAGAGTCTACCTGCATGGGTTCAGGTTCAGGTTCCCGTGTAATCCTACTCAAAGGTTCCTTAGCTGGAGAGGAAGGTAGGAAAAGGTTAGTGCGATTGCTTTCGAACCATCTCTCTTGCCTGCTTTCAGTCAGACGAGTATCAATACGGATGCAGTAGTTAATAAAGTCACCTAACGCAGTGGGAGGGTCGGCACGAGCAAGTTCATCCTTAATCAGTGGGGATAACCCCTTTCGAAAAATAGATTTCTTGGCGGAACTGTCCCAGGTGGTATCAAGGGCCCATCTCCTGAAATCCAAGGCATATTCAGCTACCGAGTGCTTACCTTGGCGCAAAGCTAACATGGCTGCTTCAGCTGTTGCACCTCGATTGGGGTCATCAAACACCTGCCCCATGGCTGAAATGAAAGCATCAAGATGATCCAAACATTCATCCTCAGTCTCAATCAGAGGGTTTGCCCACATCAAAGCCTTGTTGGTAAGCAACATAATTATAGTAAGCACCTTAGATCGTTCAGTGGGAAATTGTGAAGCATGTGCAGAAAAAAAAGATTGCATTGATTAATAAATCCCCTGAATTTCTCACGTTCACCGCCAAAACGAAAAGGGGGCAACTTGGGAATCCCAGAACTCGGGGCTACGGCAGGAGCCTGGACTCGCCCCTCTAGAACCTCAATCCTGGCTCGCAAATCCTGGGTAGTCTGTCCAACCACTTGCAAATTGTGATTATTGAGGTCCTGTAGGTTTGTAAAACGGGTCTTTATATTCTGCAAATCTGCAAGGATATTATCAGTCACTCCGCAAAGTTCCTTTATGCGGGCCTCCATTTTCCAGATCTTTTAAGACAGGATTACTGGAAGAAGAGGAAAAAAAAAAAAAAAACAATAGTGTTTACCTGTGGTAACACAGCAGAGAGAAAAAAAAATTAAGGGAACTGCTCACCTGGAATGGTTGTGAGAAGTCACAACCACTATCATCACACAAAGTTCAACCAGACATCTGATATCCAGAGTTACAGCAGACAAAAAAGAGAAAAGAAAGAAAAAAAACAATAGTGTTTACCTGTGGTAACACTGCAGAAAGAAAAAACTTAAGGGAATTGCTCACCTGGAATGGTTGTGAGAAGTCACAACCACTGTCATCACAGAAAGTACAACCGGACGTCTGATATCCACAGTTACAGCAGACACAGCCTTCCAGACCCAGCAGACACTAACGTTTGGCTTCAGAATCTTGTAATGTATGTAGTACAGTTCATATAGCGTCTTGTGCTTGGGTGCGATGAAAATACATGAGACACAGGTTTTATATATAAAAGGTCTTGTATTACTTCATACAAGTTGTCAAAAATAGTCACACAGTTTGCAGATACAGAAGCAGGAGACACAGCAGGCCAGAGTAACTTAAGCTCAGCAATCACTCTCCACAACAGGTTCAGGATCTTCTTCTCTGTTACCGTAAGTCCATGCAAACGTGGATCTTTCAAAGAGCAGGGTTCCAGAGTCCACACAAGAGTTCCAGAGTTCCTCAATAGAAATAGCTGGAGTACAAAGTCCAAGGCTTACAGGAGTCAGGTCACAGGTTCACTGCAGGCTAGATTCTGAAGCACTGATTGCTCAGCTGTGGCTGCTTAAGAAGCAAGAGGAGAGAATCAGGGCGGGAACATGCAAGCTGAAAACTCCATATTGACTGAGGGCAAGATAGCTGCAGCAAGACAGAAAGTAAAATGGCTGACGAACAAACTGAGTTTCAGGAATATGTACATAGAACCTTACAGGTATACTACTTCAGCATGTAAACATTATCATATAACGTTCTCAATTAAGTGCAATTCTTCATAACTTTTTACAGTTCAGTAAACCCTGTCTGGGTCCTACTGGTCTTCTTTAAATATAGTGGCATCTTCCACACCTGGGGCTGGAAGTACACGGTGCGCTCTGGAACGCATCACCAGAAGATCGTGTCCTGCTACCTGTGTCTGGGTAGCCACAGTTCTCGTCTCAATTTTTACTTTGCGTCTTGCTGGAGGCCTTACAGGTGCCTCTTCTTAGTATAGATTTGGCTCCATAGGGGTCGCTGTTGCAGTCGCTGTGCTCTGCAGCGTTTCCAATGGTGACGCATGTACATGCAATGGCTCAGTAGGGGGCGCACTTGCAACTGTTGCGCTCTGTTGCGTTGCAGAATAGGACGCAGGATAGGATGCAGGTGCGTGGCCGGGCGCTGATGTGGCTGGGGCTTGGTACGCTGAGACACGGGGTACGTTTCCGGCTTCAGGGACGGGGTCGCTGACTCGGGAGACATTCAGGGCATACCACCCCTTAAGACCCCAGTGCCGCGTGTAGGTGACAACATCCCCTTTTAACAGGTTAGCCCCTACATCACAGCGGTGAACGAAGATGTTCTGAGAGAACCCGGGCTCTCGTATGTACCCCAACCTCCTCGGAACTTAGAGGCACACACCGTCCCTTGGCGCCGCGGCTCCCCGAGTGTACCTTTATCTCGCCGGACGCTCTCCTTGTCCGCAAGATTCTTCTCCCGGTACCTCATGCGAAGCTGCTGCGCCTCTCGCTGCTCCTGCTGCTGTCGCTGCTCATGCTCCCGGCGTCGCCACTCGTTCTCCTTCTGGGCGGCGTATTCCACGTCGTCCAGGTACTCCATCTCCTCCCAGTCGATCTCCACTGCATCAGGCAGGATTCCTTCTGTCGTCCCTACCGGGGGACTGCATTCCGCTGCGGCCTCTGGTTCCAGGCCTGGCTGGCGTTCCAGTCCGGGCAGGGCCTCCTCAGCCTCCTTCCTCCCGCCGCGTCCTCGGCGGAGTCAGGATCAGCACTTTTGGGGCCGGCCTCCAGTTGTTCATCAGCCGCTGGGTCCAGTGGTGGCGCGGGTAGCATTTGCGCATCTTGAGGGGAGAGCATCGCGTCCCACAGCAGCCGCTGTTTCAGGGCACGCCACTTTGCTCCATCGCCTCCATCTCTGCGCAGTGTCGGGCTATATCTCTCAGCACCGCATCCACTTCTTCCACACGGTAGTTCATTTCTTCGTCCTCCCGACCTGAAGAAGGTTCGAGTACAGGCTGCACCACTTCAGGGGAACGGGGTCTGCGCACCGCCATTCCTCCACATAGTGACTCCTGTCCTTCCGCCATCTCACACCAGGCCAGACTGTGTGTTTCATCTGGAACACCCTGGATTTTTCCGTGGAGACGAGACTTTCGCTTTCTCTTCTTAGCATAGAGGATGAAGAGGAGGCGGATCTCTCTGGCAGTGGGGCAGGCTCGGACATTATAATAACACTTAGACAGGGCACCCATAGCTTTCACGCCACAGGGGGGGCACGCCCACGAATGCACGCCCTCCTTCTTCACCAGCGCCTCAGGGCGCGACTATGGCGGCAAAATGGCGGAAAATGGCGCCAAAAGTCACAAAAACTGCACACAGTCTTTTTGCACAAAAACAGTCCACATAGGCACACAGGACTCACATATTGCGAGCTTCGGATCCTGTTCGTGACGCCAAACATGAGTCGCACGTACAGGGCTTGGGGTACTCGGCACCGAGCCCATTCACTTCAATGGGGGAGAGGTCACGGGTAGCGCAGCTCGGTCCGTTGCCCTGGACGCTCACTAAAGGGGGATATTTACAGGGGATGATAGATTTATAGAAATGTTCGTGACGCCACCAGTGGTTTCTGATCAGGATGACCAGCGCTGCAGGGTAGATCCTCTGAGGGGTTGTTACTGGGCAGCAAGATGTTAAGTCTCCCACAGGTGAGACTGATCCCTCGAGGTATATGGCGGTGCAGGGGTGCAAGCAATAAGGCAGACACACACAATGAGTCTCTTTCCGTACCTTTACTGGTGATATTTGCAGGCACGTCCCGGGAAGCTGCTCAGGGTGGAGGATGCACGTCCAGTAATCACTGAGTAGGTTTAAGGCCTCCTTACTTCTTGATGTGTGCGAGTTTCTAACTTGCATGAAGCTAAGTTTAACTCCGTGTAGAACAGCTACGCCAGGCTGACATTGTGGTGGAGCCTTCTTTTGGACAGAACTAAGTCTCTATCTGCAGCATCCTGCTAGACTCCTGTTCTTCCTGACCCCGGTTACGTATCAGCACTTTAGGGCCCCTCTGCGACCTGAAGTCCAGCAGGGTCTCTGGTTTCTCCCACTAGCCGTGAAGGTTCTAGCAAGCTCGGACCCGGTGTCCGGTTGTGCAGAGTGGAGGTAAGCTATCGTTGCTATTTCTCCTCAGTCACTCTCTCTCTCTTTGTCCACTTGCCTGTCGCCCTACTCACACCTTTAACATAAGCACAGGCAACAGTAGGTGTCAGCTTCCTTCTCTTCACTGCTCTCTAACAGTACCTCAGTTGACTCGATGTTACAAGTACTGCAGTTCCCCTTCCTTCACTTCTTTCTTAGGCTCTGTCCGAAGCAGCTATCAGTACCTTCCGTCAGACTGATCTGTGCACACTCCAAGAGTCACTTTCCACTTCCCTAGGGAACTATCAGTCAGCACGTTCTGAGGTAACAGTTTACTTCTCTGCTTCTGTCTCATCTGACAGGAATCTCCGTCTGTCTGAACTCCGCTCTGAGCTCTGCTCTGACAGGAAATCAACTCCAAAAGACTAGCCCAGACTGGCTAGAATGACTGGCTATGGCTAGAATGCCCACTGCTGCATCTCTCCACACCCTTATATACTCTAAGGGCTCCCTCTGGTGGCACTATAGGGAAATGTGAAGTGTGAATGAATATCAGGTGTTTGTGAATTACCTTTCTGTGCATCCTCCAGGGAACATGTGGCACCAAGCGCAGCTGGGTCACACAGATGTATTGTTGACGCTGTCTTTCCTCAAGTCATACAACCAGAAGATAAAAGCATTGCAAACTGTGCAATCCTAACGCCAACAAACAAACATTCACATGAACTGAATGAAAATGTTCTTAAACGAATTCAGTCTGAATTGAAATGCTACACCAGTATTGATTCCATTCAGCAAGATACTGCACATGTGAGGAAGCAGCAAACTATCCAATGGAGTTCTTAAACAGCTTAACGCCTGGTGGTATGCCTCCTCATAGATTAAATTTGAAAGTTGGAGCAGTAGTCATGCTATTAAGAAACCTTAACTCAACAAAAGGTATTTGCAATGGCACCAGAATGGTTGTGAAGCAAATGATGTCAAAAGTGATTGACTGTGAAATCCTCACCGGATCATTTAAAGGTACAAGGGTATTCATTCCCAGAGTTATTCTGGCACCAAGTGATCCTGATCTTCCTTTTACTTTAAAATGAAAACAGTTTCCCTTAAAACTTGGTTATGCTATGACCATCAACAAAAGTCAAGGGCAAACACTAGATTCAGTTGGCATATATTTGCCATCTCCAGCCTTCAGCCATGGCCAACTTTATGTCGCCTTTTCAAGGACAAAATCCTTCCGGCAAGTCAAAGTCAAAGTTTTCGCTACTGATCAACAAGGCAACTTAAAGGAAGACCACAGAGTTTACACCAAAAATGTTGTTTACAGAGAAGTTTTTGAACAATAATTTTTTTCTTTAGCTAATAGTTTAATAAAATTAAAAATGTTATATATAACAGTGAATGTGTCTTTCTGTTCAAAGCCTAAATGGGTGACGCCTGTGCAGTGTGGTGCCTGAGTCAGAACGCGTGCATACTGCACTATGCCATTTTAGTGAAGACACTGTGCGTGCAAATTCCTAGACACAGTGTCTTTAACAAAATGACGTCAGATATTGTGAGATACGCACACGCTGACTCGGGTTCTATTTTATGGAAGCAGCACATCACAAGATGACAGCAGCACATACCAGGATGGGACCGCAAGAAGAGAGCAACACATTACAGAATGGAGGCGCAGGATGGGAGCAGCACATTACACAATAGGGGCACAGGATGGAAGTAGCACATCTATTACGCTGGGAGCGTCACTCTATCCAAAGCCTTTATAGACTGCGCAAGCGTGACACGCCTGCGCAGTCTGGCTCCAGACAGAAGACGGCATCCAGCGGTTACAGGTAAGAGGAGTGTGTATGGCACCGGAGATCGTGGTACGCATAGACACTGGATGCATACCGCGATCTCCGGCGCCATACTTACCTAACCGGGAGGAGCATTGTCACGGCTCTTCTCGCCAGAGACCGGGACAGGAGTGCGCGTCAGAATCGAGCATGTGCATAGCGCTATCTGGCGCCATTTTACTGAAGACACATTTGCAGTGTGTCTTCAGCAATATGGCGCCGGACAGCGTGGTATGGGCATTCACATAGTATGGGCATGCATGTACTCCAGCGCCACACTCCTCCCCCGGCCTCCGGCAGAACGGGACAGTGCTGGAGCACAAGGAAGAAAGGTGAATATAAATGTTTTTTTTTTGGTATGTGTGCAGTTTAATAGGGATGAGGGGAACCATACATATCAGAATAGGGGGGTGAGAGATAGCATGCATACCAGGATACGGGGTGAGGGGACCATGCATATCAGGATAGGGGGGTGAGGGGTAGCATGCATACCAGGATTGGAGGGTGAGGGGACCATGCATATCAGGATAGGGGGGTGAGGGGTAGCAAGCATACCAGTATAGGGGGTAAGGGGACCATGCATACCCGGAAAGGAGGTGAGAGGACCATGCATACCAGGATTGGGGGGGGTGAGGGGACTATGCATACCAGGATAAGGGGGTGAGGGGATCACGCGTACCAGAAAAGGGGGATGAGGAGACCATGCGTACCAGAAAAGGGGGGTGAGAGGATCATGCATACCAGGATAGGGGGGTGAGAGGACCATGCATACCAGGATAGGGGGTGAGAGGACCATGCATACCAGGATTGGGGGTGAGGGGGCTATGCATACCAGGATTAGGGGATGAGGGGTACCATGCATGCCAGGATTGGGGATGAGGGGACCATGCATACCACAATTGGGAGGTAAGAGGTGCCATGTATACCAGGATTGTGGGATGAGGGGGTACCATACATCCTACGATAGGGATGAGGGGGTAACATGCATACCAGGATAGGGATGAGGGGGTACCATGCATACCAGGATGAGGAATGGGGTGCCATGCATACCAGGATTGGGTGGAGGTGAGGGGACCATATATACCAGGATAGGGATGAGGGGTGCCATGCATACCAGAATAGGAGGGGAGCAGCACATACCAGGATGGAAGACCATATACCAATAAAATTGCTTGCCACCCGAGCGTAGAATGGGTTCATAGCTAGTCTACTATATAATTGTCTAATTCTGTCTGTCTTTAATGGAAATCCCACGTCGCTGATTGGTTGCGCCCGGCCAGACGCGACCAATCAGCGACAGGCGCTGTCCGGCTGCGAATTGTCGCAGGATTTGAAACCACGCACGCCACCGCTATCGTCGGGAGTTCAGTGGCGCTAGCCGCTGATCTCGCGACGGTAGCCGAGGGTCATCTCCTGCCGCATGGAGGTCAGTGGCGACGCAGCCGGCAGATGACCGGCGCCAGCTGTCATCTCCTAGTACACCCTACCAGCAGAAGCCTCTATATACCCCAGCAGCAGCAGCCTCCACATATACCCAAGCAGCAGCAGTCTCCACATATACCCCAGCAGCAGCCTCCATGTACACCCCAGCAGCAGCCTCTATATACACCCCAGTAGCCTCTACAGTCATGGCCAAAAGTTTTGAGAATGACACAAATATTATATTTTCACATGATCTGCTGCCCTCTGGTTTTTATGTGTGTGTTTTGACAGATGTTTTTATCACAGACAGAAATATAATTGCAAACATATGAGTAACAAAAGCTTATATTGACAGTTAGAATGAGTTAATGCAGCAAGTCAATATTTGCAGTGTTGACCCTTCTTCTTCAGGACCTCTGCAATTCTCCCTGGCATGCTCTCAATCAACTTCTGGACCAAATCCTGACTGATAGCAGTCCATTCTTGCACAATCAATGCTTTCATTTTGTCAGAATTTTTAGGTTTTTGTTTGTCCACCCGTCTCTTGATGATTGACCACAAGTTCTCAATGGGATTAAGATCTGGGGAGTTTCCAGGCCATGGACCCAAAATCTCTATGTTTTGTTCCCTGAGCCATTTAGTTATCACCTTTGCTTTATGGCAAGGTGCTCCATCATGCTGGAAAAGGCATTGTTGATCGCCAAACTGCTCTTGGAGGGTTGGGAGAAGTTGCTCTTGGAGGACATTCTGGTACCATTCTTTATTCATGGCTGTGTTTTTAGGCAAGACTGTGAGAGAGCCGATTCCCTTGGCTGAGAAGCAACCCCACACATGAATGGTTTCAGGATGCTTAACAGTTGGCATGAGACAAGACTGGTGGTAGCGCTCACCTTATCTTCTCCGAATGAGGCGTTTTCCTGATGTCCCAAACAATCGAAAAGGGGATTCATCAGAGAAAATAACTTTACCCCAGTCCTCAGCAGTCCACTGCCTGTACCTTTTGCAGAATATCAGTCTGTCCATGATGTTTTTTCTGGAGAGAAGTGGCTTCTTTGCTGCCCTCCTTGAGACCAGGCCTTGCTCCAAGAGTCTCCGCCTCACAGTGCGTGCAGATGCACTCACACCTGCCTGCTACCATTCCTGAGCAAGCTCTGCACTGCTGGTAGCCCGACCCCGCAGCTATAACACTTTTAAGAGACGGTCCTGGCGCTTGCTGGTCTTTCTTGGGCGCCCTGGAGCCTTTTTGGCAACAATGGAACCTCTCTCATTGAAGTTCTTGATGATGCGATAGATTGTTGACTGAGGTGCAATCTTTCTAGCTGCGATACTCTTCCCTGTTAGGCCATTTTTGTGCATTGCAATGATGACTGCACGTGTTTCTTTAGAGATAACCATGGTTAACAGAAGAGAAACAATGATGCCAAGCACCAGCCTCCTTTTAAAGTGTCCAGTGGTGTCATTCTTACTTAATCATGACAGATTGATCTCCAGCCATGTCCTCATCAACACCCACACCTGTGTTAATGGAGCAATCACTGAAAAGAGGTTAGCTGGTCCTTTTAAGGCAGGGCTGCAATGATGTTGAAATGTGTTTTGGGGATAAAGTTAGTTTTCTAGCCAAATATTGACTTTTCAAGTAATTGCTGTTAAACTGATCACTCTTTATAACATTCTGGAGTATATGCAAATTGCCATTAGAAAAAGTAAAGCAGTAGACTTTGTAAAAATTAATATTTGTGTCATTCTCAAAACTTTTGGCCATGACTGTATATACACCCCAGCAGCAGCAGCCTCTATATACACTGCAGTAGCCTCTATATACACCCCAGCAGCCTCTATATACACCCCAGAAGCCTCTATATACACCCCAGCAGCCTCTATGTACCCCAGCAGCCACTATATACACCCCAGCATCCTCTATATACACTCCAGCAGCCCCCATATGCACCCCAGTAGCAGCCTCTATATACACCCCAGCAGCCTCTATATACACCCCAGAAGCCTCTATACACACCTCAGCAAATTCTATATACAACGCAGCCTCTATATACACCCCAGCAGCCTCTATATACACCTCAGCAGACTCTATATACACCCCAGCAGCCTCTATATACAGCCCAGTATCGTCTATATACAGCCCAGCAGCCTCTATACACACCCCAGCAGCCTTTATATACAACACAGCCTCTATATACACCCCAGAAACCTCTATATACACCTCAGAAGCCTCTATATAAACCCCAGCAGCAGCAGCCTCTATATATACCTCAGCAGCCTCTATATACACCCCAGGAGCCTGTCAGGAGTCGAACCCAGTACCTCTTGTCCACTGGCCAGCAGCTCTACCATCTGAGCTATTCTGCTGGCTGCAAAGTTCCTTGCTGAACCCTGATACCATTGACTGTTCTTCCTGATTAGCTACACCTAGTGCTCTTTTGATTGGGCCTCTGATTGCCAATTACACACCCTATATAAACCTGGCCCTGTGGGTGTGTCATTGCGAGATTATTGAGCTCTAAGCCTTTAGTCAAGCGTTTCCTGCTGATCCATTGCTACAAACACTGCTCTCCTGTGAACCGACCTCGGCCTGCCTTCTGACTACGCTCTCCTCCTGATCCATTGCTACAAACACTGCTCTCCTGTGTACCGACCTCCGGCTGCCACCTGACTACGTTATCTGCCTGCTCCTCTGTTACCGAACTGCCTTTCCTGTGTACCGACCTCCGGCTGCCACCTGACTACGTTATCCGCCTGATCCATTGCTACAAACACTGCTTTCCTGTGTACCGACCTCCGGCTGCCATCTGACTACGCTACCTGCCTCTGCTTCCCCTAGTGTTTGCAGTAACATCGGCTCCAACCCAGACGGGATCTTGACAGAGCCTCTATATACACCCCAGCATCTACTATATAATTGTCTAATTCTGTCTGTCTATAACGGAAATCCCACGTCACTGATTGGTCGCGCCCGGCCAGACGTGACCAACCAGCGACAGGCGCAGCCTGGACGCTAATTGGCGCAGGATTTGAACCATGATCTCCCGACGGTAGCCGCGGGTCATCTCTTGCAGCATGGAGGTCAGAGGCGACGCAGCCAGGAGATGACCATCGCCAGCCAGTCATCTCTTGGCTGCTCGCGGCAGAAGTACCCCGACCGGCGGCCTCCACGTAAACCACAACAGCAGCCTCCATGTACACCCCACCAGCAGCAGCCTCTATATACACCAGCAGCAGGGCCGGCTCCAGGTTTTTATGGGCCCCGGGCGAAAGAGTCTCAGTGGGCCCCTTTAACACAGACCACGATTCATGATGCACAGATACTGCAGAGAAATATGGGTATAGTACAATGCCAAACTCTTCTCTTCTTCCATTACATGAGTGATATCTATTGTAAATTGTACAATAGCTCAAAAACCGCCAAATCCTCATAGCGCACAATACAGACTGGACAGTACAGTCCTCCATACAATATTATGGGCACCACATAGTCCTCCATACAGTATTATTGGCCAAATATAATGCTCCATAAAGAATATTGGACCCCAAATAATGCTCCATACAGGATATTGGTCCCCATATAATGCTCCATATAAAATATGGAACTCTCCTCTGCACTGTGCTGCGTTCTGCGCTGTTACGGTTAAGGAAAGGGCGCTGTGGAAAGACTCCCCATCATCATCATCATTGCCTCCCCATCATCTTCATCATTGTCTCCCCATCATCATCGCTTCCCCATCATCATCTCCTCCCCATCAACATCATCATTGCCTCCGGCTCCTCACCACCATCACTGCCTCCCCCCACCACCATCACACATACAACACCACACACAGAGAGCACCGCAGCACTCTCTCACATACACACACACAAAGCACCACACTACATACACACACACTGATACACACAGACACACACACACAGACACCTCACATCTCACCTGTCCGGCAGCCGCGCTCTCTCTGCCACAGCCGGCCCCTGAATGATGACATCATTCAGCGGTGCTGCTGTTAGAGGAAGCACGGGCGCCCTGCAGGCGCCCCCTGGAGCCCGGAGCTGCAGAGGCACGGGGAGAGGTAAGTATTGCGCCGGCTGCTGCCGGGGCCCTAAGCAAGCGGGGGGCCAGTGGCGGCGAGTGGGCCCCCCTGCCTTCTTAGGGCCCCAGCACTTGCCCGTGTTTTGCCGGGTGCTGATGCCGGCCCTGAGCAGCAGCCTCCACATATACCCCAGCAGCAGCAGCCTCCAGATATACTCCAGCATCAGCCTCCACATATACCCCAGCAGCAGCCTCCACGTACACCCCAGCAGCAGGCTCTATATACACTGTTATGTTTCGGTAGCTGTGGAGAAACTGCAAAAAATAGCCAAAGTAGCAATACACCAGAGAGGCTGGAAACTATTGGATTGCAGTAACCTAAACTAACCGCCACACTAGAAGTAGCTGTGGAGCGTACCTACGGTGACCCTAGACGCCTCGTCACAGCCGGAGAGATAGCTACACCTAAAGGCAGAAAGATGAATGCTATCTGCCTCGGAGCAGAATCCCCAAAGAAATAGGAAGCTCCTGAACAAGTAATGGCGGTTAGACAAGAAGAAAACACGGACACAGACAGAAAATAGAATGAGCAAACGCTGGGGCCTAATCTGTCTAGATAGAAAAGTATAGGAAAGAATTCTGACTGCCACCCAAAAAAACACTGACAAAAATACCAACACTTCTGATTAACAAAAAAACCTGAGATCACACGATCTCTACCACCTAAATCAGATCTCTGGTGTAATACACAGCAACACAGCAAATAAAAAGTGACAAAGGAAAAAAGCAAAAAGGCAAACACAGAATGAACACAATTGCAGCGCAAGACCCCAAAAGGGGACCAGGCTGCAGTCCACTGCAAGCAGCAAACCAGCAGTGAAAATCCAACAGAGGAAAAAAAAGCCAAACACTTATCTGAATGCGAGCAGGAAAGCAAGATGTGCTCCAAGCAAGAGCAGGAGGAACAATTGATGACCAGCAAGGCTTCTGGGAACTCAGGTCACTTATATCATACCATTCAGAGCCAGCTGAAGGCCATTCAGTAATTAGTTCATTACCCTCAGCAACCACCGGAGGGAGCCCCAGCTCAGAAGTCGCCTCCAAGGTATTCACAACTATACACCCGAGCAGCCTCTATATACACCCCAGCAGCAGCAGCAGCCTATATATACACCCCAGCAACAGCTGCCTCTATATACACCACAGTAGCCTCTATATACACACCAGCAGCCTCTATATACACCACAGCAGCTTCTATATTCACCCCAGCAGCAGCAGCCTCTATATACACTGCAGCAACCAGTATATACACCCCAGCAGCCTCTATATAGAGCCCAGTAGCCTCTATATACAGCCCAGCAGCCTCTATACACACCCAGTAGCTTCTATATACACCCCAGCATCTACTATATAATCGTCTAATTCTGTCTGTCTGTAACGGAAATCCTGCGTTGCTGATTGGTCGCACCTGGCAGGACGCCAGCCGGTCATCTCCTGGCTGCTCACAGCAGAAGTACCCCGATCGGCGGCCTCCACATAGCCCCAACAGCCTCCACGTACACCCAACCAGCAGCAGCCTCTATATACCCCCAGGAGCAGTAGCCTCCACATATACCCCAGCAGCAGCAGCCTCCACATATACCCCAGCATCAGCAGCCTCCACATATACTCAAGCAGCAGCCTCCACATATACCCCAGCAGCAGTCTCCACGTACACCCCAGCAGCAGCCTCTATATACACCCCAGGAACCTCTATATACACCCCAGAAGCCTCCATATACACCCCAGCAGCAGCAGCAGCCTTTATATACACCCAATCAGCCTCTATATACACCCCAGCAGCCTCTATATATACCCCAACAGCCTCTATATACAGCCCAGCAGCCTCTATATACACCCCAGCAGCCTCTATATACACCCCAGAAGCCTCTATATACAGCTCTGCAGCCTCTACATACAGCTCACCAGCCTCTATATACACCCCAGAAGCCTCCATATACACCCCAGCAGCAGCAGCCTCTATATACACCCCAGCAGCCTCTATATACACCCCAGAAGCCTCTATATACAGCTCAGCAGCCTCTACATACAGCTCACCAGCCTCTATATAAACCACAGAAGCCTCCATATACACCCCAGCAGCAGCAGCCTCTATATACACCCCAGCAGCCTCTTTATACACCTCAGAAGCCTCTATACACACCCCAGCAGCTTCTATAGACACCCCAGCAGCAGCAGCCTCTATATACACTGCAGCAACCTGTACATACACCCCAGCAGCCTCTATATACAGCCCTGTATCCTCTATATACAGCCCAGTAGCCTCTATACACACCCCAGCAGCCTCTATATACACCCCAGCAGCTTCTATATATACCCCAGCAGCCTCTATATACACCCCAGCAACCTCTATATACAATGAAGCCTCTATATACACCCCAGAAGCCTCTATATACACCTCAGAAGCCTCTATATACACCCCAGCAGCAGTAGCCTCTATATACACCCCAGCAGCCTCTATATACACCCCAGCATCTACTATATAATCATCTAATTCTGTCTGTCTGTAACGGAAATCCCGCGTCGCTGATTGGTCGCGCCCGGCTGGACTCGACCAATCAGCGACCGGCACAGCCTGGACGCGAATTGGCGCAAGATTTGAACCACGCATGCCACTGCTATCGGTAGCCGTGGGTCATCTCCTGCCACATGGAGGTCAGCGGTGACGCAGCCGGGAGATGACCATCGCCAGCCAGTCATCTCCCTGCTGCTCGCAGCGGAAGTACCCCGACCGGTGGCCTCCACGTAAATCCCAGCAGCAGCCTCCATGTACACCCCATCAGCAGCAGCCTCTATATACCCCAGCAGCAGCAGCCTCCACATATACCCCAGCAGCAGCCTCCACGTACACCCCAGCAGCAGCCTCTATATACACCCCAGCAGCCTCTATGTACACCCCAGCAGCCTCTAAATACAACCCAGCAGCCTCTATATACACCCCAGCAGCAGCAGCCTATATATACACCCCAGCAGCAGCTGCCTCTATATACACCGCAGTAGCCTCTACACTGTGTTCCAAATTATTATGCAAATAATATTTTCTCTGATTTTCCCAAATTACCTATATGAATTGTAGTCATTGTAATTTTCCAGTCAAATAACTATTAGAGTACAATTGAAAGGTTTTAGTACAAACTGCCTATGATAACAGTAGTATATTTTTTAAAAAATAAAACACTCAAACTGCACTCAAAATGCATGTTCCAAATTACTATGCACAGCAGAGTTTTCAACCTTTTCATTTTAATAAAGAACAAAAAAATGGTCATTTTTGAAATTATAAGCATTAGCAGGTTATTACAAACTGAAATCAAACAGTTTTCAACTCAAAACTTTATTCTAGGTGATGTTACATTTGCACATAGGACCCCTTGTTCGAAAGGAGCTTCTGAACTCTCTCGTCCATTGAATTTGTCAGGTTTTGGATGGTTTTTGCTTCAATTGTTTTGCATGAGGACAGAATACTCTCCCAGAGCTGTTGCTTAGATGTGAAGTGCCTCCCGCCATCATAGACACTCCTTTTGATGATGCTCCAGAGGTTCTCAATGGGGTTGAGATCAGGGGAGCATGGGGGCCACACCATAAGTTTGTCCCCTTTTATGCCCATAGCAGCCAGAGATGCAGATGTGTTATGTGCAGCATGAGACACTGCATTATCATGCATGAAAATGATCTTGCTGAGGAATGCACGGTTCTTCTTCTTGAACCATGGCAGGAAGTGCTGTTTGAGAAACTCAACATACACTATAGAGTTCATCTTTACCCCTTCAGGGATCCTAAAGGGGCCGACAATCTCTCTCCCATGATTCCAGCCCAAAACATTACTCCACCTCCTCCTTGTTGACGCCGTAGCCGTGTTTGCATGGGGTGTCCATCAACCAGCCATCCTCCACTCCATCCATCTAGATCATCGAGCGTTGCACGGCACTCATCGGTGAACAAAACAGTTTTGAAGTCAGTCTTCATGAATTACTTGGCCCACTGGAGCCGTTTCTGCTTGTGTGCAGTGGATAGAGGAGGTCGACAGGATGGCTTAAGCACAGCTGCAAACCTCTGAAGGACCCTGCATCTTGTTGTTCGGGGACGTTGGAGGCACCAGCAGCTTCAAAAACTTGTCTGCTGCTATGACAAGGCTTTTTTGCCGCTGCTCTTTTAACCTGACGTAATTGCCTGTAGGAAAGAGTCCTTAATTTTCCCTTATCAGCACGCACACGTGTGTACTGTGAATCAGCTACATACTTCTTGATTGTGCGATGATCACGATGAAGTGTCTTGGCAATATTGATTGTAGTCATGCCTTGACCTAAGCACTCCACAATTTGTTGCTTCTCAGCAGCCGACACATCCTTTTTCTTTCCCATTTTGGCAGAAAATGTAGGCTGCTTAATAATGTGGGACAGCCTTCTTAAGTAGTCTTGCCTTTCATTGGACACACCTGCCAAACTAATTAGCACAGGTGTCTGCAATTGCTTACAGTGATATAAAGAGTCCTGACACACATCACCATCAATGAGTTTAACTGACAAACAAAAAAATTCTTACCTAATCACTCCTAAACAATTTTTGCATAATAATTTGGAACACATTGTATATACACACCAGCAGCCTCTATATACACCCCAGCAGCCTCTATATACACCCCAGAAGCCTCTATTTACACCCCAGAAGCCTCTATATGCAGCCCAGCAGCCTCTATATACATATTCTAGAATACCCGATGAGTTAGAATCGGGCCACCATCTAGTCTTATGATAATGACTCTGTACTTCCTTATAATAATAAAAAAATCCCCTCTGCTTTCTTATATTAATATTATTAGTGACTCCTTGATTCCCAAAATAATAACAATCCCCCCATTGTGCCTCCATATAATAATGACCCTCAGTGTCTCTTTATTGTAAAAAATGCTACTGAACAGGGAGGACGTACATAGAAATAACAGGCCCCATAGAAAAAGTGCTATCACGTCACAGTCAATGAAGAGCAAATTTATAATTTTAAGAAGTGGAAAAATAAATGTATTGCAACACTTAGACACTTATTTTGCCCTTACTGAAGCCCCTAAATGGTCTCACTCACTATGATGACTCCCATAAAGTGTTATGCCCCCACAAAGTATGATGACCCCAAACAGTATAATTGCCTCACAGACCTTACACAAAGTATAATGCCCCACAGCATCCCACAAAGTAAGATTATCCCCACAGCCTCCCATACAGTATGGTATTCACCACAGCTCCCAATATACAGTATGAGAGGCACCACAGACCCCCAAACAGTTTGATGTCCACCACAGGCCCCTATATAAAGTGTGATGTCCACCAAAGCCCCCGTACAGTATGAGGACCCCACAGCCCCCATACTCTATGATTTTCCCCATAACTATCCCATACAGTATAATGTCCACCACCGCCACCCCACACAGTATAATAGATCCCCATACACTATGAATATCCCCAATAGGCCCAATACTGTATGGTGGTCCCCCCACAGCACTCTATATAGTATGATGGTTCACATCAAAGTCCCCTATATAGTATGCTGGTCCACCTCATAGCCCCTCATATAGTATGATGGTCCCTCCAACAGCTCCCAATTTAATATGATGCTTCCCTCAAAACCCCCAATATAGTATGATGGTACACCTCACAGCCCCTATGTAGTATGATGGTACCCCAAACAACCAACCATATGGTATGATGTTTCATCTCATAACCCCTATATAGTATGATGGTCACCCTAACACCCCCATATAGTATGATGGTACACCCCACAGCTCCTTATATATTATGATGGTACACCTCACAGCTCCTATGTAGTATGAAGGTACCCCTAACAGCCCACTATATAGTATGATGGTTCACCTGAAAGCACCCTATTTAGTATGATGGTCCACCTCGCAGTACCCATATATTATGCTGGTCCTCCCAACAGCCCCTTATGTAGTATGATAGTCCTCCCAACAGTACACTATGTAGTATGTTGGTCCACCCCACAGCTCATTATATACTATGATGGTCCAACTCACAGCACCCTATATAGTGTGATGGTCCCCCCTCAAAAAATTTAAAAATCCCTATTCTCACCTAATAAAAATATCTCATGCTCCACAACATCTGAGTCCTCTTCTATACATTTTCACAGTGTATGTTGGTGGCACAATGCAGTAAAGTCATTGGACCACCAGCGTCCCATGTTGGTGCTGGCCTCCAATAGGTTGCATACAGAAGAGACAGACTGCTATTGTAAGTGACGGAGCAAGCGACTTTGTGCGCCGTTACAACTGTTAACAGTATGGGCATCTTGAGGATGCATATTCTGATAACAATGTAGCAAACAAGGCAGCCCATGACCAGACAGGCCCTTCTGGCATTTGCCAGAATTGTCAGATGGCCAGTCCGGCCCTGGCCGGCTTTATCGTTACACCATACATGTATGGCAATTTGTGGGAACACTCCTCCCCGCGGTGCCATAAATGTACAGTGTTTCTTGTGAAGAGGTTAAAAACGTGAATGAAATGCTAATAACTATAATTCAGTAACCAAATATCTGACTAAAAGGTCTAAAAACACTGAAGCAGTAAGCTTTGTGAAACCCAAATTTGTGTCAGTCGCAAAACTTTTGGCCACAATGCTATAATAGTGGATGTTATAAGAATCTTAGACATTAAAAATTTTAAAAAGCCCAATAGAGTAACATTGAAAGGGATCCACATTATTGACCCCCATTAATGAAAGTGAGTGTTAGAAAGTAAAATAATAGCTATATACAGAATCAATATAGTAGATGGATTAGTCATCGCATTTAGTTTCCGAAAGGGTAATAAGTTATATTTCATTAAAAGATACACACCTCTTAAAGGGGTTGTCCAGTCTCCTTCTAAAAGTTTGAAGTCAAACTATGTTACTGCAGACTTCTGAATACTTACAGTATGCTCACCACACGCTGTCAAATTTTCCCATTGTTTCTGGCAAAACTGGACTTTTTAGTAACTGCAAGTATACAATCTGCATACTTACAGCCACATTCCAATTAAATGTGCTCAGCCTTGTGAAAGGGGAATGCAAAGGCGGTACTATTTCTTTTTCCCCTGCACTCGTTCCCATGTGTTGAATTATGCATTTTATGTACTATTTTTTTGCCACAGTACATATTCCTCTATGATGTGTATATACAATGTATTGTCCTGTTATGTTTTAGTCATAGGGAAAGCGTAGTACCCATTTATGGCCACCAGATGGGGGCATTATAGTGTACGTAATATAGGCTAGGAGTATAGTTAACACTTAATGTAGGAGGGGTTTACTGGGATAAGGCAGGAAGAGTTTCCTAGTTAGGGAGAAAAAGAACTGGGAAGCAAAGGAGCTCAGGTGGGCTTAGAGCCTAAGCTACCCAGTAGTTCCGTAACGTTAAAAGCTTGGAGCCCAGCCATCCAGGGCCTATGGGGGGCAGAAGTACAGCCTAGCAGCAGTGGATTCAGCAGTGGAGGAACAGAGGCTGAAGGAAAGGCCAGGACAGTACAGGGATGCAGGTGGCTCCATAATGTGGCAACTTATCGCATGGGCTGATGCCATTAGATCCGGGGTGAAACGGCTGAGGGAACCCCCAAGCGCAGTGAGTTTGGATAGGGAGGACTCAGCGTTATCGTGTGAGACGGTACAACCCCGTAATGTACTGAAGGCAGTATGAAGAGCTGCAGGAGAAGTCACAACAGTACAGAAGGGCAGGTCGCTCACCATGTGGCAGCTGACTTTGTGGGCTGATGCCCTCATGTCTGGGGTGAAACAGATGAAGGAATGCCTAACCGTAGGAAAGCTGAACAGGGAGGACGCTGAGGAACCGTATGATATGATCCGACCTGGGAACGTGCTGAGTGACAGGGAGAAGAGTACAGGGAAAGAGGAAGAAATGTGCAGTGTGGAATCTGTTGTTGATGCTGTAACGAATATGGATGTGCTGTGAAAACAAGAGTAAAGTTGTTTGTTTAAAAGTTGAAATGGACTGTGTCTCAGTTTGTGTGCAGCCGGACAGAGGAAGTCTCCAGCGATGCAGAGGAGACTCTGATGGTGCAGAAGGTGAAGCCACAGATATGCAGAGCAATGGATATTATTTTCATGTGATGGGGAGCCAGGGCACACCAGAGAAACTAGCCTCAGCCACGACTACGGCCCTGGCTCTGTTTCTCACACTTGGCATAGTGCGACAAGATATGACTGACACCGTTTTTGTGACTAAGATGGGGCCCATAAAGATGGCAGGAGATGGCGCCAAAAAAGAGAACAATGACATAGACCTCGCCCTTTGTGGGCATGATAACACAGATATGGCACAAAAATATGTCCAGCACTATCCCTTGCCCCACCCATGGAGGGTGCCCGGAGAAAAAGAAAACCCCACTCTCTACCACCAAATGCTGCACAATGGGTGGAGTGGCTGGAAGCAGCCCCACCTTGGAACAGGTGGGGCACAGAAGAAAATATTGTGTGCAGCTGCGGTGGCCTAGGCCGCATTGAATGGAGATGGCGACAGACAGAGGAAGAAAAGACCCGACCTGGAACACTGAAAGGGGTCGCGGATGAATTTTGGACGGGCCGCTACCCCATACCTGCAAAGGAGGGCTGGCTGCAGCTGCCAGAGCTGGAACATCATCCTTGGGAACCAGAACGTCGACACCAGGAGCCGGAACCTCTTCGCCCGGAGCCAGTGCTTCAGCATCATCGGGGACCGGAAACAGCAACAGCCCCTGAGGAGCCCGCACTGGAAGTGAAGGCCAAGCCGGAACTTCAGTCTGAGGAGCTGAAATGTGCAGCTGTGTCCACGGAAGGATCCAACGTTTGCGGGACGGGCACAGCCAAGCTGCAGGAGCTGGAGATGGTGAGTGCACCTCAGTCCTTGACCCCGGAAGGCTGGTCCATGCCCCGGTCCCTCACTCCAGATGCCCGGCCTGTCACCCGGCCTCTGATCCCGGGTAGTGAGCCCTTGCGTAGCAGTCACATGCCTCTCAGACTGTCACATCATCATCTGGAGTTACATGCAGGCCTAGAACAGGCGCAGTCGGCCCCCTGTTCCCTGTCCACTGAGCAGTCAAGGCCTACCCCTCTCCTGCCATTGCTTTGGGAGGGCACAACACCTGCAGCTTCAGGGTCATCTACTGGAGTACAGGCACAGAGGCTGATGTGGAGTGGACCAGCACGGGATATGTGCCTCTGTTAAGTGGATGCCATTTAAAAAAAAGAAAATATATTCCCCTTTGCCAAAATTGTGCCTGTTGCATCGGATCAATGAAAAAACAGGACTGTTCCACTTCCCTGTGGGCAAAGGAGCCTTGAAGCACCACAGTCGGGTGCAGTGTGGCCTTTTCGGGCCACAGATGAGCGTTGTTTTTCCCCTAATGAACTGTTGATTTCCCATTCTGCTGAACAGCAGGATTTTGCATCTGCAGAGTAACGGGCCAGTAGACTGTGGAGCAAACCGTGTGTGGCTGCGGCAACAGACTGTACTAAAGGAACAGGCGGCACACAAGCGGTTAAAGGGCAGTGCTCTGCATCAAGGTAATGGGGTACTTGTCTGTGGACTGAAAACGGACCGTGTGTAGCTGGTGAGCGTAAGGCACACATGTGTTTTTACTGGCCGTACTTTCCACAAAGGAAGGATGAGTCACCCCCAAGGACAGTAGACCCCATGAAAAGGGTCTCACTGTACGTACAGTATGTTTGTGCCCACTGTATGGAACCATAATTTAATGGACATCACCTGGAGGACTGTGAGCCAGGCACTTAGTTTCTAGCGCATTGACTCTCAAGCAGCGTTGTACAGACCTGACTCATATTGAGTCAAGATAATTGTTCTACCTCTTTTTACCATATTCCTCCCTTCATGGAATATTGTGTGTACCTAATAAAGCATTATATGGTTGGGAACAACCATCTTAAAGGGAGGGGGAGTGTAAGGGGGATGCAAAGGTGGTAATATTTCTGTTTCCCCTGCACTCGTTCCCATGTGTTGAATTATGCATTTTATGTACTATTTTATGTTACTGTACATATTCCTCTATGATGTGTATATACAATGTTGTCCTGTTTTGTGTTAGTCATAGGGAAAGCGTAGTACCCATTTATGGCCACTAGATGCAGGTATTATAGTGTACATAATAAAGGCTAGGAGTTTAGTATAATTAACACTTAATGTAGGAGGGTTTACTGGGATAAGAAAAGAAGAGTTTCCTGGTTAAGGAGAAAAAGGGCTGGGAAGCCCGAAGATCTCAGGTGGGCTTAGAGCCCCAGCTACCCAGTAGCTCAGTAACGTTAAAAGCTTGGAACCCAGCCATCCAGGGCCCACAGGGGACAGAAGTATAGCCAAGCAGCAGTGGATTCAGCAGTGGAGGAACTGAGGCTGAAGGAAAGGCCAGGACAATACAGGGACTCAGGTGGCTCCATAATGTGGCAACATATTGCATGGGCTGATGCCATTACATCCAGGGCGAAATGGCTGAGGAAACCCCCAAGCACAGTGAGTTTAAACAGTGAGGATGCTTCATTACCGTGTGAGACAGTACTACCCTGTAATGTACTGAAGGCCGTAGGAAGAGCTGTGAAAACAAGAGAGTAAAGTTGTTCATTTAAAAGTTGAAAACATATGAGAGACCACCATAGGGGGAATGCAGAGGCATTGCAGTTTGCAGGCTTAGAACAAGCTGTGTTACCTGAGCAAGGTGGTGATCTCCATAAGCTCCTTTTGAGAAAGGAAGCAAGATGGATATGCGCACTGGCGCATTGGGACCCACGGGGTTTAATGATAGAATTGACATGTCAATTTTCTTATAATAGTCCTATGATATCTTCCCGTATGTACTTAAACATTGTCAATTGTATATTTGTATTTTAATTTGTTTCTTTGTAATTGGTTTTATGAAAATAGGTATGCTTATCCAGCCCTCATTATGCGAGCGGGTGGGAGGTGTTTCCACCTGTGTTATGCATATACCTCGCCACTTCCTTCCTCCCATAGGACCTGTTAAAGCGTTTGTGCGTGAAACGATCGTCGTTCAGTTTGTTGTTCCACTGACCACTCTCCTCTCCTGGATGTTTTAAAATTGCCGCAATAAAGTGAATTTTAAGAATGGTGAGTGCCACTCCTCTACTTCTTGTTGCATGGGCTTAGACATTGTTTTTTTCACGAGTGATTACCCGTGAGTCCATTTTGGGCAGCCATAAAGCAGTGTGGATATTTACAAACGGCCGTGTACAGGTGTCGCAGTGGTGCGGATCGTCTTGTTAGTTCGTTTGATCGTCTTTGTGTTAGTCTAATATTTTTACTGATTGAAGTTTTTCTGGTTCAAGTAATAAAAGTCTATGTACTGTATTTATAACTTTACGAGACTTAAATCAGTTATCTTCTCACATAACTTACCTGACAAAGTTGAACCCCAATAACATGTAGAAAAAGTAAGTAATTCTTGTGTATATCACTCAACACTGCTGAAATCAGGGGAGTAAAATCTGGAATAAGGGGGGTCTAAAATGGCCAAAGCGAATTTATACCCCAGAGTATAAATTGGCTGCCTAGACCATAATATACTGGGGTTACAATCAAGCCTAGGCCGCTTTAAACCCTGGAATAGTCTGGACTCAGGGTATACTATGGCCGTTCTTGACAGCAATAATGAGGAATCCTGACAGTATGTGATCTGTGGCTGCACCACAAGGAGTCAGAAGTCTATAGCCACATAGAGTGACTGCACACTTTTAGCAAAAGACAGGATGACCCATTTAATTAATTTGGAGCATCATACTTCAGTGATTTCTTCATTAAAAATGCCATTCTTCAAAATCAGGACCAAAGACTTAATTGATTAGGTGAAAATAATAAGTTAAATTTGCCCATCTGACTTCCTTGTTCAGTTGGATCATTTCAATAGTACATTAAACCATACTATACAGCTGGAACTGATGGAGTTATGTACACTGGCTCAATTTATTACAAAGGGGCACCATTTTGGTATACATTAGGCCAGTAAAATCCATAGACTCATCACTTTAAACAGATTTTCCTGGCATTTTTGTCAAAAGTGCACATATATTGTGTGACTTTAGCCTAAGAAAACTAAATTAACTTGAACAAATTGTCTGATAAAAATGTAATTCTCTGAATCAGTAATGTGCCTCAAATGGGACATCACAATGCATTGAATGATGGCTCTTTCCAGGCACCTTACTGCTGCAGCCAATCACAAACATCAGCAGTCAGTTGTTAGATGTCATGTCTCCCTTCTTCCCTTCACCCCATTGAGATTACTTGAGCATCAAATACAGTAACTAAATGAACTATTTTACAACATTTCCTGCCTCTCAGCTTTAATAAAATAATATATTAGTAAATTGGAAAACCCCTTCACTTATCTGCCTAAAGTATATTGAAATGAAACTTGTATCATTACACAGAAAAGGGTGACAGTTTGTTTTAAACAGCCAACAAGGAGAAAAGCAAACACTAAGAAGACTCGCTCTGAAAAGTCACATGATATGAACATTATAGAAATGTTTAAACAAGCAGCACCAACATGATGCAGTAATCTTGCCTCCAATACATATACAAGCATAATATATATATATGTATATATATATATATATATATATACATATATATATGTATATATATATATATATATATATATATATATACACATTGTGTTTATGTATTTTAGTATGCCTTTTGTTTGCAAAACTACCCAACTGTTTTAAAGTGCTTGAGTTTCCCTAAGGGGTTAAGCGGGCAGGTCCTGCACCTGTTAAATGTGAGCACACAGGGTGTGTTTACTCAGGTAAGGGACAGCACTATATAAACTAAGATGATTCCATGGGAGAGAGGAAGAAAACAACTAAGGCAGAAAGAGAAAGAAAGTAGTATGAAGAAAGCACTGTGAATCCACGAAAGGAGAAAAGAAAAGGGATAAAGGTAAAAAAAAAAAACATTAAAAAGTTATACGAAACTTATAAAAAATAAAGAGGAAATTAGATAAGTGATAGCAGAAATAATAGCAGAAACAGTAGTAAAATCAGTAGCAGAAATAATATTAGTAAGATAGTTTTTAATGATATAACTGAAGCCAAAAAGACTAGTATACCATAAGGAATGTATGGTAAGGTGAGAAGGAAGAAGAAAATGGGAGAGACATCCCTTGCAACAGGGACACGTGTCTCTTCCAGGATTAAAGCATCGTCAGCGAGAGACAGAGGGAGGAGAGAAAGACTTAGAGAAAAAGAGGAGGGAAAGGAGAGACCTGAAATAAACACTGGCAAAGAGCACAAGATAATACAGAGGTAAAAAAGAAGTGTCAAAGAATTGACATAGATGACACTAAGATCTTGCAAGTTATTCTCATTTTGAGCAGGTAATATTTTAACAACAACTTTAAAGATATGCAGAATACTCACCAGGTCTTTAAATCTGCCTTGAGATCTAATTTTCACAATTTGACTCAATCTGCTGTGTTTTTTGGTGAGTAGTATTATGTTCCTTTATACCCACCTTGTGTCTAGTCCATTTTAGTGTATTTGCAGTGTATAGTACATAGCAGGTTGTAGAATGTGTTTTTTTTAGAATTGGTTCCATTCTTGACATTATGTTCCATTTGTTGTTAGGGGGAAAATTAGGAGTTTTTCAGTATTTTCACATTTCTTATTAACACGTTCTTACCGTATCCCATAATTATTTAACCAACTTCTTAAAGTTCCTTGAGGGAAACTTTTTTTCTTGAAAAATCAGGATGCACATTAAGTGGACTAAACACAAAGTTTCTTGTTGTTAAGTGATATTGAACAATAGATGGCACAGAAAAGATAACATAAGAGTTGAGTATATCTGTTTGTGTCTTATGATTTCATGTGTCATTGTGTTCTTCTGTACAGGACGCTCTGTACAAAGACTTTGCAGTGTTTCCAAGACTTTCTATTCTTATTTACAATTAAGAGCTTATAAACAAGAACTAACTGCCTACAAGTATAAATTGTAGTTTGTATTCCCACTGTTCAACTATGTCTATTTGTGGATAATATTTACATTTGCTGGCACTTTTTTAATATATTTTTAAATTCATTTTATTCCTAAATATACCTTTACTAAACATCTAGAAATATGGTCAAAATATTGTTTTAAATTTTTGGCAGTAATACTTTTTTCCTTTGTAGTATCTCATAAAGAATTGAACTACCCTAAACATTTAAGGCTATCAAAAGTGTTAAAAATTAAATATGCTGTGGGAATAAACCATTTGACCTTAGAGAGCTTTGGTTGCTTTTCTCCTTGTCTTATTGCTTGGGAGAAAGGACTTTCATTACACAGAGCCTGGTCTCTTTTAACAAGCTTAAACATGTCTTTATGTCTGTTCATCCACTGGAATACATGAGATTTTAGTGTTTCAAACACAACTTAGCAACCTATATAGCGCAATAACAATTGACCTACATAAGCAATTTCTTTGAGTAGAGCAATCATTTTCTGCCACCTGCAGTAGTCTGATGGTTTTCTAATGACGTATCCCAGCAATTGCATTTAAATTCAATAGTAAATTAGTCAATTATGTATTAAAATAGAAATGCTGCCTGTATAATTTATCTTTAAACCTCAGTTTCATAAAATTATAGAAAAAAGTATTTAACTTGACTAAACATGCATTTTAATTTTAAGGCTACATTCACATATCCATGTTTCTCTCGGACAGCACATGATCCATAGAGTTTCATGTAGCAAAGTCTGGCCTATGAAAATTATAACGTCCTATTTTCATCCTTTTTGCGGATCAAACATGGCCATTAAACTCCAAGGGGATTTGTATAATATAGATGAAACATGGAAGATATACTTTATACTTCAGTATTCCATTCATCTTTTCATTCATTTTTCTCTGTTGATTGTTAAGAAGCAATGGATAAATAAAAGTTCAGGTTTTCCTCTTTTTTTAAAAAAATGGATGAGAAAATAACAGGTACAAAACTGGTGCAAAACAGAAACAACATGGAGAAATACTATCCGCTTGACACAGATTTAAAAAAAAAGACACACAAGTGTGACAGTAGTTTAAGTCACACTAACAATTAATATCTATGTAATGCAGAGGGACAAAGACCATCATGGTTATATTGCCAAGCTAAGGACTCATGCACATAGTAAAGTCTATAGTGGAGATTCTTCAAAGCTTTATCCCCAGATTTGTGACAAAAGAAGTTTTGAACAGTCCCATTTTTGCACAAATGCAAGATTGCAGGATATCAGGATATCCGATTGCCTCATACAGTTAGGTCCATAAATATTTGGACAGAGACAACATTTATCTAATTTTGGTTCTAGACATTACCACAATGAATTTGAAACAAAACAAATCAGATGCAGTTGAAGTTCAGACTTTCAGCTTTCATTTGAGGGTATCCACATTAAAATTGGATGAAGGGTTTAGGAGTTTCAGCTCCTTAACATGTGCCACCCTGTTTTTAAAGGGACCAAAAGTAATTGGACAGATTAAATAATTGTAAATAAAATGTTCATTTCTAGTACTTGGTTGAAAACCCTTTGTTAGCAATGACTGCCTGAAGTCTTGAACTCATGGACATCACCAGACACTGTGTTTCCTTCTTTTTGATGCTCTGCCAGGCCTTCACCGCGGTGGTTTTCAGTTGTTGTTTGTTTGTGGGCCTTTCTGTCTGAAGTTTAGTCTTTAACAAGTGAAATGCATGTTCAATTGGGTTGAGATCAGGTGACTGACTTGGCCATTCAAGAATATTCCACTTCTTTGCTTTAATAAACTCCTGGGTTGCTTTGGCTTTATGTTTTGGGTCATTGTCCATCTGTAGTATGAAACGACGACCAATCAGTTTGGCTGCATTTGGCTGGATCTGAGCACACAGTATGGCTCTGAATACCTCAGAATTCATTCGGCTGTTTCTGTCCTGTGTCACATCATCAATAAACACTAGTAACCCAGTGCCACTGGCAGCCATGCATGCCCAAGCCATCACACTGCTTCCGCCATGTTTTACAGATGATGTGGTATGCTTTGGATCATGAGCTGTACCACGCCTTCGCCATACTTTTCTCTTTCCATCATTCTAGTAGAGGTTGATCTTGGTTTCATCTGTCCAAAGAATGTTCTTCCAGAACTGTGCTGGCTTTTTTAGATGTTTTTTTAGCAAAGTCCAGCCTAGCCTTTTTATTCTTGATTCTTATGAGTGCCTTGCACCGTGCAGTGAACCCTCTGTATTTAATTTCATGCAGTCTTCTCTTTATGGTAGATTTGCATATTGATACGCCTACCTCCTGGAGAGTGTTGTTCACTTGGTTGGCTGTTGTGAAGGGGTTTCTCTTCACCATGGAGAGTATTCTGCGATCATCCACCACTGTTGTCTTCCGTGGGCCCCAGGTCTTTTTGCATTGATGAGTTCACCAGTGCTTTCTTTCTTTCTCAGAATGTACCAAACTGTAGATTTTGCCACTCCTAAAGTTGTAGCAATTTCTCGGATGGGTTTTTTCTGTTTTTTTGCAGCTTAAGGATAGCTTGTTTCACCTGCATGGAGAGCTCCTTTGACCGCATGTTTCCTTCACAGCTAAACCTTCCAAATGCAAACACCACACCTCAAATCAACACCAGCCCTTTTATCTGCTTAATTGAGAATGATATAATGAAGGGATTGCCCACACCTGTCCATGAAATAGCCTTGGAGTCAATTGTCCAATTACTTTTGGTCCCTTTAAAAACAGGGTGGCACATGTTAAGGAGCTGAAACTCCTAAACCCTTCATCCAATTTTAATGTGGATACCCTCAAATGAAAGCTGAAAGTCTGAACTTCAACTGCATCTGATTTGTTTTGTTTCAAATTCATTGTGGTAATGTCTAGAACCAAAATTAGATAAATGTTGTCTCTGTCCAAATATTTATGAACCTAACTGTATATATATGGGGATTGCCTCAGATCCGATTAATTGGGCTGATGCGCAACAGGGTGGAATGGACATGGCAACCCCTCACTTGTCAAAATTCATGAAGGGCTGGAGTAAGAATTGTGGTGAGGCGCACGCTACTACACTCCTCACCTTATTCTTTAAGAGGTGTGAGCTTCAAAACTCCAGCTTATCAAAATCGGTGAATCGCAGGACTTGATGAGACACCCCCTATAACTTCATAGGTATCACATCAACTTAGGCCTTCAATGTACCGTTGTCTGGTAGCTTTGAACAATGTCGTATTATTGAAATATCATCTACTTAAAAAAAATGATTGTTTATGAGGGTAAAGCAGGAAGTGGGACTTATAGCTATTTTGGGGTGTTTTTCTATTGCTCTATAAAACGCAGACATTGTGTAAGGCTGTAAAACAGCACTGTGAATTAGGTCATATTTTTTTCTTGCTATAGAGCTGACTGGGAAGAAAGTCTGTAGAACGCTCAATAAATATTCCATTACATGATGGAGTAAAATTCAGGATTGTAAAATGTGATGATCTGCTTTTCATTGGCAATAAACATTTTAAGCACTGATCATTTTTCATGAAAACTATTTTGAAAGAGGTTTAATTATTTTTCCTCTTTGGCAATATATTATTAATAGAAGTCAGTACATGTAGCAACTCAGCTTCCCTGTGAATCACATCTTTTTAAACCTGTATCGCTCATCATTTGTATGATTTTGTACTGAAAACTGACATTTTTCTTGCCATTTTAGTAAACTGTAACTTGCTACTAATGTTGGTCTTGCACAGGGGCAGACATACCACCAGTGCAGCTGCATCGGGGCCCCGAGCAGGAGGGAGCCAAAAAAAACTAATGGTGGTGCACAATCGATCACAGAGCCAGCTACAGCCTCATTGCTAACAGAAGAGGCAAGGCCCGTTCTGCTGCACCATATGATTATGTCCTCATCTGTTAAGTCTTGATGGTGCTGTCTGGTCTATGTGGAGACACTGTGATGAGGGAAGGAGCATCACACTGAGACTCACGTTGTGATTTCTTCTGCTGCTGACACCTGCCTATGCCATGCTGCCAGGGCCGGTTTTAGACAAAGTCGGGCCCAGGGCAAAAGTTTAAAGCGGGGCCCCAAATGATAACATATTGCACCATCACACAGAAACATTTCTATTGTATTTACAAGTACTAAGTTCAGGCTGGTAAACGAGCGTGATCAACAATATTGAAGTCGATCAACGATTGTTTCCCAGCCTCTTTAGGGTAGGTACACTTGTTCAGTAATTGGCATCGCTTTGGACACAGCACATGTCCGCTGCATCCAAAGTGCTGCCAGCTATTGAACTCAGGTGAATCTGCATGTGTTCATTGAACCATGTGGTTTCACCGTGTCCAATACATTGTATGGGTGAGATTTGTCTTGCGGAGGTTCGCGCATGTCCATCTCCGTGGGTAAGCTGAGGGCGTCTATGCACGCATAGTGGACATCCATCCACTATGCTGTAACATCTGGACGCTGCACAACCCGCATCATTTACTGACCGTGTGCACTTACCCTTAGTCCGTCTGAGGAAGAATGATTGGATAGATAGTCCTCGATACTGTATAATGCAGGTCCCATATAGTATAAATAGTAGAATGCACTCCCCATGGTCCTTGGTAGAGTATAATGAGGCCCCATCAGAGTATAATGCAGCCCCCCTCATAGCGTATAATGCAGCTCCCCTCATAGATTATACTGCAGCCCCCTCAGAGTATAATGCAGCCTCCCTCATAGAGTATAATGCAGCCCCCTCATAGAGTATACTGTAGCCCTTGCCATAGAGTACAATGCAGCCCCATAAGAGTGTACTGCAGCCCTTCTCATAGAGTATAATGTATTCCTCTCATAGAGCATAATGCAGCCCCCCTCAGAGTATAATGCAGTCCTCTCAGAGTATAATGCAGCCCCATCAGAGCATAATGGAGCCACTCCCACACAGTATAATGCAGCCCCCCAGAGTATAAAGCATCCCCCTCAGAGTATAATGCAGACCCACACACACAGTATAATGCAGCCACCCACACACAGTATAATTAAGCACCCCACACACAGTATAATGCAGTCCCCCCACACACAGTATACTGCAGCCTCACACACAATGTAGTGCAGCCCCCACACACAGTATAGGACATCCCCCACACACAGTATAATGCAGACGCCACACACACAGTATAATTCAGTGCCCACACACAGTATCATGTAGCAGACACACACACAGTATAGTGCATCCCCCACACACAGTATAGTGCATCCTCCACACACAGTATAGTGCAGCCCCCACACACAGTATACTGCAGCCCCACACACAGTATAATGCAGAGCCTGCACACAGTATAATGCAGCACCCACACATACACAAATTAGCGCAGTCTCCCCACACACAGTATCGTGCAGCAGACACACACAGTAAAATGCAGCCAACCACATACTCAGTATAGTACAGCCCCCCACAAAGTATAATGCAGCCACACACAGTATAATGCAGCCCCACACAGACTATAGTGCAGTCCCCCACACTCACAATATAATGCAGCCCCCCACACAGTATAGTGCAGTCCCCACACACAGTATAGTGCAGCCCCAACACACAGTATAGTGCATCTCCCACACACAGTATAATGCAGACCCCACAAACAGTATAATGCAGCCTCCCCACACACAGTATAGTGCAGTCCCCCCACACACAGTATCATGCAGCCCCACACACAGTATAATGCAGCCAACCACATACACAGTATAGTGCGGCCCCCTACTCAGCATAATGCAGCCCCCACACACAGTATAGTGCAGTCCCCCACACACAATATAATGCAGCCCACACACACAGACACAGTATAGAGCAGTTCGCCCACATACACAGTATAGTGCAGTCCCCCCACACACAGTATAGTGTAGCAGCCACACACACAACTCAGTATACTGCAGTCCCCCCACACACATATACACACACAATATTTACCTCTCCTCCTCGTTCCCCTGCTGCTCTGGCTTCTGAAGAACATCTCAGCATCTCACCAACTCCACTGCTGGCACACGCTGAGTCAGAGACAGAGGTTGAGTGATGGGAGAGGGAACGTCATATGACGCTCTCTCCTCCATCACTGCTTCCAACTGTATCAGCATTTATGATGCAGATAAGTTAAATGTGCGATGTGGGGGTGGCTGTTGCCGCAGTCCCCTCTTACTCAGGGGCCCCATAGCGTGGTGTGCCGCTACTAGCTTGGAGCCCCTGGAGGAGCAGGGGCCCTAGGAGGCTGCCTGGTCTGCTTGCCCCTAACGACGGCCCTGCATGCTGCTGATCTGAGGGTATGAGAAGAGAGTAGAGGTGATGGAAGGAAGAGGGAGTTTGCTGAAGCAGGTCATTAACCATGTCCTGATCACTATAAGGGGGTCTCCTGAGTGCCCTCTCATACAACTTTATTAAGTTATAGGTATTGCACACAGTGACATATGTGCCTCATTGCTTGTCAGCCAATCACAGACTTTACTATATAAGAACATCTGTGATTAGCTGGCAATTGCTGATATTCAAGAGTCTTCTGTGCCCTGGAGTCACAGCTTGGAATGGGAAGCTACAGATGAAGATGACTGTGGATCAGACTGACAGGATGGTAAGACACAGAGGTGGACATACCACCAATGCAGCTGCATTGGGGCCTAAAGGTGGAGGGGGGCTAATGTAAGCCCCAGGGCCCACTCGTCATTGGGGACACCAGCACGTTATGGGCCCCGTGAATTGGTAGTTCCCAGTGAAAGTGTGGGTGTGGCACTGGGTCCCCCTGTGCTTTAAACTGAAGTACTTACCTCCCCAGTACCAGTGTCCATGACTCTGTGACGTCTCAGGGCAAAGGGCACGATGACATCACTACAGCACACCCTCTATACTGAGCACTGCAGAGAATCATAAGATGCTGATCAAACCAGAACAAAGGAGTTTGGAGCAGTGAGGTAGGGGGAGTAAAGCATTTAATTATTTTGTTTTTTTATGCATGGAGCATTATATGGGGTCCATTATTCCGTATGGAGCATTATAAGGGGGTCATTATACTGTATGGAGCAATATATGGGGCTCATTGTTCTGTATGGAGCATTATATGGGTCCATTATTCGGTATGGATCATTATATGGGGCCCATTATTTTGTATGGAGCATTATATGGGGCCCATTATTTTGCATGGAGCATTATATGGGGCCATTTATTCTGTATGGAGCATTATATGGGGTCCATTATTTTCAATGGAGCATTATATGGGGCCTATTATCCTGCATGAGTATTATATGGGGCCCATTATTCTGTGTGGGGCATTATTTGGGGCCCATTATTCTGTATGGAGAAATATATGGGGCCCATTATGCTATATGGAGCCATATATGAGGTCCATTGTTCTCTATGGAGCATTATATGGGGTCCAATATTCTGTATAGATCATTATATGATGCCCATTCTGTATGGAGCATTATATGGAGCCCATTATTTTGTATGGAGCATTATATGGGGCTCAATATTCTGTATGGAGCATTAAATGGGGTCCATTTTTTTGTATGGCGCATTACATGGGGCCTATTATTCTGTGTGGAGCATTATATGGGGCCCATTATTCTGTGTGGAGCAATATTTGGGGTCCATAATTCTGTATGGAGCAATATATGGGGCTCATTAAACTGTATGAAACTGTATGGAGTACTATATGGGGCTCATTATACTGTATGGAGCATTATATGGGGCCCATTACACTATATGGCACAATGTATGATGTTTATTATACTGTATGGAGCAATTTATGGGGCTCATTATACTGTATGGAGCAATATATGGGGCTCATTATGTCACAGACGTGGTTGTGGAACCAATGTGCCTTGGACCACGGAGAGCTGGGAGGTATGTGACTAAGCGAGCACCAGACTGTTCACTAGAGCCTCTGTCGGTGAGGTTAGGCTTGGATCCCAATGCACGCCAGGTGCCACTCCAGGACAGACCAATGGACGCTCGCCAGCTGGACCCAGAAGGACAGACTGGATGGTGCGGCAGACAGAGTTCATATCAGAGTGCAGCAGGCAGAGTTCAGGATCTGCACCAGAGTGCAGCAGGCAGGATCTTCACCAGAGTGCAGCAGGCAGGATCTGCACCAAAGTGCAGCAAGGACTGGTACGCAACCTTACACAACCTAGACTGCAGAACAGGCAGGTTGCTCAGGCACCTCCCCAGTGGAGGAGGAAGCAATATATACATACTGCTCCACAGCCATTGGCTCGGGAGGAAATAGCAAGTTCACTTGCTGGCCCTTTAAGAGGGCGGGAGCGAGCGTGCGTGCTCTAAGGACATGGCTAGAGGCCCGCCTGGAAGCTCTGTTGGAAGCATGCGGAGCACAAGAAATGGGAGAACCAACCGAAGCGCGGGTGAGTGAAGTGACATGCTGGAGGCCCTGACAGTCTGAGCAGGGATCAGGCATGGTGCTAACACATCATACTGTGTGGAGCATTAAATGAGCACTATTATATTGAATGGAGCAATATATGGGGCCAATTATACTGAATTGAGCAATATATGGGGCCCATAAAACGGTATAGAGCAATATATGGAGCCCATAATTCTGTAGGGAGGACTATGTGGTGCCCATAATACTGTATGGAGGACTATGTGGTGCCCATAATACTGTATGGAAGAGTATGTGGTACCGGTAATACTGTATGGAGGGCTATATAGGAGGAATTGACTTTGTGAAGGTTACACTGTTGAGGACAGTTTCAACTGGTAGGGTACATTTATCAATATCCCGTTTACCTCTAATACTACAGGTACTGACACACTGAAATCTGTGGACCCTCAGTCACCTGAATTCCCTCTGCTCTATGGAATTGTAGAATTTACAGTACATATCACTTATGTAATTTAGGAAGAAAGCAAAATCTTTTGCATTGTACTATACCTATAATTCTCTGCCATATTTGTGCATCATGAATCATGGTATGTGTTGAAGGGGCCCACTGAGACTCTTTCGCCCAGGGCCCACGAAAACCAGGAGCTGGCCCAGTGTGTGTATATTTATACATGTGTGTGCATGTGTTTATGTGTGTGTGCGAATGTGTGTGTTTATGCATGTGTGTGTATATACAGTGCAGACCAAAAGTTTGGACACACCTTCTCATTTAAACATTTTTCTGTATTTTCATGACTATGAAAATTGTAAATTCACACTGAAGGCATCAAAACTATGAATTAACACATGTGGCATTACATACTTAACAAAAAAGTGTGTAACAACTGAAATTACGTCTTATATTCTAGGTTCTTCAAAGTAGCCACCTTTTGCTTTGATGACTTCTTTGCACACTCTTGGCATTCTCTTGATGAGCTTCAAGAGGTAGTCACCAGGAATAGTTTTCACTTCACAGGTGTGCCCTGTCAGGTTTAATAAGTGGTATTTCTGGCCTTATAAATGAGGTTGGGACCATCAGTTGTGTTGTGGAGAAGTCTGGTGGATACACAGCTGATAGTCCTACTGAATAGACTCTTAGAATGTGTATTATGGAAAGAAAAAAGCAGCTAAGTAATGAAAAACGAGTGGCCATCATTACTTTAAGAAATGAAGGTCAGTCAGTCCGAAAAATTGGGAAAACTTTGAAAGTGTCCCCAAGTGCAGTTGCAAAACCATCAAGCGCTACAAAGAAATTGGCTCACATGAGGGCCGCCCCAGGAAAGGAAGACCAAGAGTCACCTCTGCTTCTGAGGGAAAGCTTATCTGAGTCACCAGCCTCAGAAATCGCAGGTTTACAGCAGCTCAGATTAGAGACCAGGTCAATGCCACACAAAGTTCTAGCAGCAGACACATCTCCACAACTGTTACGAGGAGACTTTGTGCAGCAGGCCTTCATGGTATAATAGCTGCTAGGAAACCACTGCTAAGGACAGGCATCAAGCAGAAAAGACTTGTTTGGGCTAAAGAACACAAGGAATGGACATTAGTCCAGTGGAAATCTGTGCTTTGGTCTGATGAGTCCAAATTTGAGATCTATGGTTCCAACCACCGTGTCTTTGTGCGACGCAGAAAAGGTGAACAGATGGACTCTACATGCCTGGTTCCCACCGTGAAGTATGGAGTAGGAGGTGTGATGGTGTGGGTGTGCTTTGCTGGTGACACTGTTGGGGATTTATTTAAAACTGAAGTCATACTGAAGCAGCTTGGCTACCACAGCATCTTGCAGCGGCATGCTGTTTCATCCAGTTTTCATTTAGCTGGACCATCATTTATTTTTCAGCAGGACAATGACCCCAAACACACCTCCAGGCTGTGTAAGGGCCATTTGACCAAGAAGGAGAGTGATGGGGTGCTATGTCAGATGAACTGGCCTCCACAGACACCAGACCTGAACCAATCGAGATGGTTTGGGGTGAGCTGGACCGCAGAGTGAAGGCAAAAGGGCCAACAAGCATCTCTGGGAACTCCTTCAAGATTGTTGGAAGACAATTTCCGGTGACTACCTCTTGAAGCTCATCAGAGAATGCCAACAGTGTGCAAAGCAGTCATCAAAGCAAAAGGTGGCTACTTTGAAGAACCTAGAATATAAGACATATTTTCAGTTGTTTCACACTTTTTTGTTAAGTATATAATTCCACATGTGTTAAGTCATAGTTTTGATGCCTTCAGTGTGAATGTACAATTTTCATAGTCTTGAAAATACAGAAAAATGTTTACATGAGAAGATGTGTCCAAGCTTTTAGTCTGTACTGTATGTTTGTGTGTCTATCTATGTGTCTGTGTATCTATGTGTACGAGTGTGTGTGCGTGTTTTTGTATATATATGTGACTATACACTGCTCAAAAGAATAAAGGGAACACTTAAACAACAGAATATAACTACAAGTAAATCAAACTTCTGTGAAATCAAACTGTCCACTTAGGAAGCAACACTGATTGACAATCAATTGCATATGCTGTTGTGCAAATGGAATAGACAACTGATGGAAATTATTGGCAATTATCAAGACACACTCAATAAATGAGTGGTTCTGCAGGTGGGGACCACAGACCACATCTCAGTACCAGTGCTTTCTGGCTGATGTTTTGGTCACTTTTGAATGTTGGTTGTGCTTTCACACTCGTGGTAGCATGAGACGGACTCTACAACCCACACAAGTGGCTCAGGTAGTGCAACTCATCCAGGATGGCACATCAATGTGAGCTGTGGCAAGAAGGTTTGCTGTGTCTGTCAGCATAGTGTCCAGAGGCTGGAGGCGCTACCAGGAGACAGGTCAGTACACCAGGAGATGTGGAGGGGGCTGTAGGAGGGCAGCAACCCAGCAGCAGGACCACTACCTCCCCCTTTATGTAAGGAGGAACAGGAGGTACACTGCCAGAGCCTTGCAAAATGACCTCCAGCAGGTCACAAATGTGCATGTGCCTGCACAAACGGTTAGAAACCGACTCCATGAGGATGGTCTGAGTGCCCGACGTCCACAGATGGGGGTTATGCTCACAACCCAACACCGTGCAGGACGCTTGGCATTTGCCACAGAACACCAGGATTGGCAAATTCGCCACTGGCGCCTTGAGCTCTTCACAGATGAAAGCAGGTTCACACTGAGCACATGTGACAGACGTGACAGAGTCTGGAGACGCCGTGGAGAGCAATCTGCTGCCTGCAACATCCTTCAGCATGACCGATTTGGCAGTGGGTCAGTAATGGTGTGGGTGGCATTTCTTTGGAGGGCCACACAGCCCTCCATGTGCTCACCAGAGGTAGCCTGACTGCCATTAGGTACCGAGATGAGATCTTCAGACCCCTTTTGAGACCATATGCTGGTGCGGTTGGCCCTGGATTCCTCCTAATGCAAGACAATGCGAGAGCTCATGTGGTTGGAGTGTGTCAGCAGTTCCTGCAAGATGAAGGCATTGAAGCTATGGACTGGCCCGCCCATTCCCCAGACCTGAATACGATTGAGCACATCTGGGACATCATGTCTCGCTCCATCCACCAATGTCACGTTGCACCACAGACTGTCCAGGAGTCGGCGGATGCTTTAGTCTAGGTCTGGGAGGAGATCCCCCAGGAGACCATCCGCCACCTCATCAGGAGCATGCCCAGGCATTGTAGGGAGGTCATACAGGCACGTGGAGGCCACACACAATACTGAGCATCATTTTGACTTGCTTTAAGGACATTACATTTCACTTTAATTTTGTTTGTGACTCCAAATCCAGGCCTTCATTGGTTAATAAATTTGATTTCCATTGATGATTTTTGTGTGATTTTGTTGTCAGCACATTCAACTTTGTACAGAACAAAGTATTCAATGAGAATATTTCATTCATTCAGATCTAGAATATGTTATTTGAGTGTTCCCTTTATTTTCTTGAGCAGTGTATTTGTTTTTAGTTCATGCATGATACCGTAATTTTAAAAAATAGGAAAATGAACCTAGGTCTTTAAAGGGTTATTCACCAAATAATCACGCTATCTCTGATCAATAGGATCCAACCACTTGGCCTCCTCCCTCCGAGATTCTAAGATCAGAAGTCTGCATTCTTGTCATGAATGGAGCAGAGTTGTGCATACTTGGCCTCTTCTTTATTCATTATCTATAGAGCTGCTGAGCTCTGCGCTCAGCTGTTTCCATTAATTCCATAGACAATGAATAGAGCAGAAGTCAAGCATGCGCCCCTCATTTCCACTCATGGCTGAGCTACAGAGTCCTATTCTCAGAATTGCTGGGGGTCACAGTAGTCAGTCCCCCATAAAAAGTAAGTTATCCCTTATCATCGGGATTGGGGATAACTCGATTTATTTGGAGAATAACCCTTTATCAGATATCAGTTGGTATAGATACCAGACATATAATTTAATATAACATATTCATGGTTGGGCTCAGCAGAACTGAATCGCAACAGATATATATATATATCTCCATCTCAGTAAATAAATATAATTAAATATATTTTTAGAGGTGTGGAGAGGCCCAAATAGAACCTTTGCTATGGTGTCCTATGATCTCTATGAATGTCCCTTCTTGTAGGGCATTGATAATAAGGGCAATCTGGCCTGTTGCTCGAAGCTCGAGGCTCTGGGGGTCTCATTACCAGATTCCTCTCAGAAGCAGTGTGTCGGGCAGGGAGGGGGCTCAGACATATTTCTTGCACAGGGGCCTCAAGATGTCCGTCCTTGGTCTTACACATCGGATAGTTGTATGTCCTTCTGACACCCACATACTGTAAACATACAAACTTACTTGAGGGTGCATGCAACCTGTATTAACAAAGCAGAGTAATCTGCTGCCAAACACCTCAGTTAGTGGCTTTTCTCTAGAAAGAAAAAAAAAAGGAAAAAGGATTGGGTATTTAACTTCAAAATGTCCAATTCTTCTCTTCCTCAAAATCAGTGGGTTGAATTCTGCGAATGAAGGCTTTTACTTAACATATGACATTTTACCTTACTGCTAACTTTATTAACAATAATAAAATAGTACAATTTTGTGCAATCTTTAGAATTACTATATGCAATAAACTGTACATTAATAAGAAAAACATCAATGTTCTTACCAATTTGAAAAACAAAATATGGTATGAGAAAGGGACAGCAATAGGTATACTTTATAAAGGACCAGAAGACCATACAGGCTTTGGACTGATTATATTATTGGCTTTATAACAAGGATTGCAGAAAAACAAAATAAAATCTTCTAATTAAGCATATATTACGTTGTCTGAGACAAAGTGGACATACAGTGGGTACGGAAAGTATTCAGACCCCTTTAAATTTTTCACTTTTTTTTCATTTCAGCCATTTGGTAAATTCAAAAAAGTTCATTTTTTTGTCATTAATGTACACTCTGCACCCCATCTTGATTGAAAAAAAACAGAAATGTAGTAATTTTTGCAAATTTATTAAAAAAGAGAAAATGAAATATCACATGGTCATAAGTATTTAGACCCTTTGTTCAGTATGGAGTAGAAGCATCCTTTTAAGCTAGTTCAGCAATGAGTCTTCTTAGGAATGATGCAACAAGTTTTTCACACCTGGATTTGGGGATCTTCTGCCATTCTTCCTTGCAGACCCTCTTCAGTTCCATCAGGTTGGATGGTGAACGTTGGTGGAAAACCATTTTCACGTCTCTCCAGAGATGCTCAATTGGGTTTAGGTCAGGGCTCTGGATGGGCCAGTCAAGAATGGTCACAGAGTTGTTCTGAAGCCACTCCTTTGTTATTTTAGCTATGTGCTTAGGGTCATTGTCTTGTTGGTAGGTGAACCTTTGTCCAAGTCTGAGGTCCAGAGCACTCTGGAAGAGGTTTTCATCCAGGATATCTCTGAACTTGGCCGCATTCATGTTTCCTTCAATGGCAACCAGTTATCCTGTCCCGGCAGCTGAAAAACACCCCCATAGCATGATGCTGTCACCACCATGTTTCACTGTTGGGATTGTATTGGGTAGGTGATGAGCAGTGTCTGGTTTTCTACACATACTGCTTAGAATTATCACCAAAAGGTCTATCTTCATCTCATCAGACCAGAGAATCTTTTTTCTCATAGTCTTGGAGTCCTTCATGTGTTTTTTAGCAAACTCTATGCAGCTTTCATATGTCTTGCACTGAGGAGAGGCTTCCATCAGACCACTCTGCCATAAAGGCCCAACTGGTGGATAGTTGCTGTAATGAACCTGTCAGCACCAGCGACTAAACGCGCCTGAGCAGGGTAACTCACGCTCCAATACGTGGGGGACTGAGGTCTGGCATCACGGACGGGTATGGGCGGATGAGACCTAAGGAGAGCAGTACGTCAGGTTGCTGAGAGGTACTGGGAGTAACAGGACCTGTGGTCACATGACTGTGTGTCAGAGGAGTGGGCGGAGCTACTGCGGTACAGATGGGACAGACAAAGAATGGTCAAGACATAGCCAAGAGGTCATACACAGAGAGGGCAGCGCAGTACAAGAGGGATGGGCAGAGAATTGTCAGGACATAGCCATTAGGTCATACGCAGAGAGGGTGGTGTGTTATGATTTGGAAGCTGAGGAGAGCAGGCAAAAATGGCAATACACCAGAGAGGTTGGAATCTACTGGATTGCAGTACCCTGACTAACCACCACAACTAAAGGCAGCCGTGGAGCATTCCTAAGTTGGTCCTAGACGCCTCGTCACAGCCTGAGAATTTAACTACACCTAAAGATAGAAAGTGGAAAGCTATCTGCCCGGAGCAGATCCCCAAAGAACATAGAAAGCCCCCAAACATGTAATGGCGGTTAGACAAGAGGCAATACAGACACAGACAGAAAATAGTATGAGCAAACGTTGGGGCCCAATCTTCCTAGAAAGAAAAGGATAGGAAGGACACTTACTGCAATCCCAAAAACCCTACAAAAATACCAACCCTACTAATTGCAATACTACCTGAGATCACACGACCTCTACCACCTAAATTAGTTCTCTGGTGTAACAAAACTAAGCCGCAGCCACTGAAAAAACTGGAAAAGGCAAATGAACAAATAACAGTGGCTCAGATAAACTGAGAGGAGCACAAGCCCCGGAGGGGACCTGGCTGACCTCCACAGAAGTGCAGGAAAAAATGCAAAAGGCAAGCACAAAAATAAAAGCAGAAAATATCTTATCTGTTAGCAGAAGATGCAGGCAAGACACAGCAAGCTTCCAAGTGAACCAGGAACCACAGTTGAGACAAGAACAATTGATCACCGGCAACCTTGATGGGAGGGAACCTCCCTTATATAAGACCAGTCTGTAACTCCTGATTGCCAATCTTCACAATCTTCATTGAATGGTTCAGTACTGTTCGTAACCACCAGAGGGAGCTTCTGCTCAGAATTCATTTCTAACACATTCACAACAGTACCCCTCCTTGAGAAGGGGTCACCGAACCCTCATTTGGGCAACCAGGTCGGTCAGGATGAGCTCTGTGATACGCACGGATCAGTCTCCTAGCATGGATGTCCGAAGCAAACACCCAAGAATTGTCCTCCTGACCATAACCTCTCCACTTAACCAAATACTGGAGTTTCCGTCTAGAAAAACTAGAATCCAATATTTTCTCAACCACATACTCCAGATTGCCCTCAACCAAAACAGGGTCAGGAGGCGCAGCCATAGGAACCACTGGCTCGACAAACCTCTTCAATAAGGACTTGTGGAACACGTTATGGATCTTAAATGTCCCTGGAAGAAGTAAACGAAAGGAAACAGTATTAAGAATCTCCATGATCTTATAAGGTCCAATGAACCTAGGCTTAAACTTAGGAGATGCAACTCTCATAGGGATATTTCTTGAGGACAACCAGACCAAGTCCCCCACTTCAAACCGAGGACCATCAGTCCTATAACGGTTGGCAAACCGCTGGGCCCTCTCCTGAGAGAGGGACAACCTCTCCACTACCTGGTCCCAAATCTGCTGCATACGCTCCACAACAGAGTCAACACCTGGACAGACAGAAGCCTCCGTCTGTCCCGAAGAAAATCGAGGGTGAAACCCAAAATTGCAGAAAAATGGAGACATCAAAGTGGCAGAGCTAGCCCTATTATTAAGAGCAAACTCAGCCAAAGGCGAAAAAGAGACCCGTCATCTTCATCAGCAGACACAAAGCATCTCAGATAAGTCTCCAATGTCTGGTTTGTTCTCTCAGTTTGTCCATTGGTCTGAGGATGAAAAGCTGAGGAGAAAGACAATTGAATACCAAGTTTAGAACAAAAAGTCCTCCAAAATCTGGAAACAAACTGGACTCCTCTGTCAGACACAATGTTCTCAGGAATGCCGTGTAACCGAACCACGTGCTGAAGGAACAAAGGCACCAATTTGGAGGAGGAAGGCAACTTAGGTAATGGCACAAGATGTATCATTTTGGAAAACCTATCACAAATCACCCAGATAACGGTCATTCTCTGAGAAACAGGGAGGTCGGAAATGAAATCTATAGAGATATGGGTCCATGGTCTCTTGGGCACAGGCAATGGCATCAGCAAACCACTAGAGCGAGAGCAAGAATTGGAGCGAGAGCAAGTCCGCAACACTGCACAAATTCCCTGACATCACGAGACAAAGTAGGCCACCAAAAGGACCGACTAACCAAGTCTCTGGTACCAAAAATTCCGGGATGACCGGCCAACGCGGAACAATGAATCTCAGACATCACACTCTTTTTCCACCAGTCTGGGACAAACAATTTCCCAATAGGGCAGCGCTCGGGTTTATCCTCCTGACACCCTTCCAGAGCCAGTCTCAAATTGGGCGAGATGGCGGAAAGAACTACACCCTCTTTCAAAATAACAGAAGGATCAGATAACTCAGGAGAGTCCGCAAGGAAACTCCTCGAGAGGGCATCCGCCTTAACATTCTTAGTGCCAGGAAGAAAGGAAACAACAAAATTAAAACGTGTGAAAAACAAGGCCCACCTGGCCTGTCTAGGATTGAGTCGCTTGGCTGATTCCAGATAAACCAGATTCTTATGGTCTGTGAGGACCACCACTTGTTGTTTGGCTCCCTCCAACCAATGTCTCCACTCTTCAAAAGCCCACTTCATGGCCAATAACTCCTGATTACCCACGTCATAATTACGTTCAGTTGGAGAAAATTTTCGAGAGAAAAAGGCACAAGGGTTACTTTTAGAGGTCTCTGGATCTCTTTGGGACAAAACGGCACCTGCCCCAATTTCAGAGGCATCAACCTCCACCTGAAATGGCAGAGAAACATCAGGCTGCCGTAGAACAGGAGCAGAAGTGAATCTCTGCTTAAGTTCCTGAAACGCAGAGACTGCCTCAGGAGGCCAATTCACCACATCAGAACCCTTTTTGGTCAAATCAGTCAATGGTTCAACAATAACAGAGAAATTACCAATAAATTTACGATAAAAATTGGCAAAACCCAAGAATCTCTGAAGAGCCTTTAATGAAGTAGGTTAGACCCAATCACAGATGGCCTGAACCTTGACTGGGTCCATTTCAATAACAGATGGGGACAAAATGAATCCCAGAAATGAGATCCTCTGTATGCCAAAAAGACACTTTGATCCCTTCACATACAGAGCATTCTCTCTCAAAATCTGGAACACAGTCCGAACATGTTTCACATGAGAGTCCCAGTCATTGGAAAAAATCAAGATATCATCCAAATAAACAATCAGAAATTTATCCACAAAATCCCTGAAAATGTCATTCATGAAGGACTGGAAGACGGAAGGAGCATTAGTGAGCCCAAAGGGCATCACTAGGTACTCAAAATGCCCCTCTGGGGTATTAAATGCCGTCTTCCATTCATCCTCGTGCTTAATGCGAATAAGGTTATACGCCCCCCTGAGGTAAAGCTTGGTAAACCAAGTAGCACTTTTCACTCTGGAAAACAGGTCAGAAATCAAGGGTAACGGATATTGATATTTCACAGTGATATTGTTCAAGAGACGATAATCAATACACGGTCTTAATGAACCATCCTTTTTGGCCACAAAGAAAAAACGGCACCCAAGGGTGAAGAGGATGGTCTGATATGATCCTTCTCCAATGACTCCTTGATATAAGACCGCATAGCGTCATGTTCAGGTACAGACAAGTTAAAAAGGCGACCTTTAGAGAATTTACTACCAGGCACTAATTCAATAGCGCAGTCATAGCTCCTATGGGGGGGCAAGGATGCAGATTTACTTTCGCTAAACACATCAGAAAAATCAGTCAAAAAGTCAGGAACATCCTGAGCCTGGGGAGAGGCAGAAAAAACAGGAGTGTTGGCATTAACACATTGGCAGCCCCAACTGGTTACAGACACAGATTTCCAATCCAAAACAGGATTATGAGACTGTAACCAAGGGAAACCTAGTACAATAATGTCATGCAGATTATACAGCACCAAAAATTTGCAACTCTCCTGATGATCAGTTCAACCCTCATTATCACCTGAGTAGAGAACTGAGGTTTATTCTCAGCCAAAGGGGTAGAATCAATCCCCAGTAGGGGAATAGACTTCCGTAGGGGTATCAATGGAAACCCACAACGTTTAGCAAAATCAAAATCCATCAGGATAATAGCTGCTCCTGAATCAACAAAGGCCTGAGCAGAAAATGTGGACAGGGAGCAAATCAGGGTAACAGTCAACAGAAATTTAGTCTGAACACTACCCAAGACAACTGAGCGTGCAAAACGTCTTCCCCGCTTAGGGCAGAATGAAATAGCATGAGAGGCATCACCACAGTAGAAACATAACCCATTGCATTTTCGAAACTCATGACGCTGTGCCCCAGAAGCCACTCTATCACACTGCATGGGTTCAGAAGCTGGTTCACAAGGCAACACTATTCCACGCATACCTCTACGCTCACGCAAACGTCTGTCAATTTGAATCGCTAATGACATAGAATCATTGAGACCAGAGGGAGCAGGGAAACCCACCATAACATCTTTTACATTCTCTGACAGACCCTTCCGAAAAAGGGCTGCCAAAGCATCATCATTCCATTTGGTCAGGACTGCCCACTTTCGAAATTTCTGACAGTATAACTCAGCGTCCTCAAGCCCCTGATTTAATGCCAACAAGGTTTTTTCAGCTTGATCAGTGACATTAGGTTCATCGTACAATAACCCCAGAGCCAGAAAAAATGCATCAACATTACTCAAAACAGGGTCCCCAGGTGTCAGGGAAAAGCCCAATCCTGAGGATCGCCGCGCAGGAGAGAGATGACAATTTGAACCTGCTGTGCTGCGTTCCCTGAGGACTTAGGTTTTAAGGCAAAAAACAACTTACAGTTATTTTTGAAATTCAGAAATTTAGCTCGATCCCCTAAAAACAAATCTGGCATGGGGATCCTAGGTTCCACAGCAGGCAACCCTGCAAGATAGGTAGCAATACTCCGAACTTCAGTGGCAAGCTGATCCACACGGCCAGACAACTGTGCAAACTCCATTGAGAGAGAAAAAAAAATCCTCAGCACCTAGAGAAAAAGAGGGAAAAAAATGCAACAAACAGAAAAAAAAAAAATCTCTGACAACTCTGACAACTTTTTTTTTTTTTCTTTCCACACTATTTTTCCCTTCTGTGAGTACCATATAATTTTCAGTTAGGCCGGTGATACTGTTATGATTTGGAAGCTGAGGAGAGCAGGCAAAAACGGCAATACACCAGAGAGGTTGGAATCTACTGGATTGCAGTACCCTGACTAACCACCACAACTAAAGGCAGCCGTGGAGCATTCCTAAGTTGGTCCTAGATGCCTCGTCACAGCCTGAGAGGTTAACTACACCTAAAGATAGAAAGTGGAAAGCTATCTGCCCCGGAGCAGATCCCCAAAGAACATAGAAAGCCCCCAAAGATGTAATGGCGGTTAGACAAGAGGAAATACAGACACAGACAGAAAATAGTATGAGCAAACGTTGGGGCCCAATCTTCCTAGAAAGAAAAGGATAGGAAGGACACTAAAGGTACTGCCACACTTGGCGATCTCGTTAGCGATCACGATAACGACGCAATCGTTGGTGTGTGATCTCTTTTAGGTCGCTAGTAGCTGCCAAACAAGAGATCTCATAAACGACACATCAGCGGTCAGTGATCTCTATAACGACTTTGATATATCCTATGATGGGCGACCTATATCAAAGCACTTCCTACCAAAGTAGTATTCAAAAAAAGAACCAATTTTTGGGATGACATTGAAGAAATCCTTAACTTTGGGAGGCCCTGAGAATAAGGATAACCCTCAGGATATTGGGAGTGTACCTATGTTTGACTTTACATTGGATAAGAAGAAATCTCAATATACCATTGTTAACTTCTATCTATATATGTGTATATCGGTATATATAATACACATATTTAAATATATATATATATGTTTTTCCAGTGGTAGCTAGGAGTTTATAATATTTTTTTTTAATGTGTTTTGTTGTATATCCATATTCATCTTATTCTTACTTTGTTCAGTTTATACATTCCCCATATGTTTCCTTTCACCTTTCTTTATTGGGTACTATCACTGCACTATTTATTTTATTTTTTATTATTCATTTTTTCATTTTTTCTCTTTATATGGATCACTTTATAACTATTATATAAAAAATGTATTATGTCTTATATATTATTGGTTGTTCCTTAAATATATCTGTACACTTAATGAATTCTTATTCACATTATCATCTTAATTATTCACTATTTTAAATTGTATAAATTTTATATGGCTATACACATGCCCCATTTCCCGGTTAACTCTGTGGAAACACGAACGCTGTAGTTGGCTGGCACGGCCCCCTGGTCTTGACAAGTCAGACCAGAGTGGGCGGTGCAGCCACCGGTGACGTGTGCTACGAAGTTGTGGGTTGCCTGGGGAACGTGTTACGCTCGCTGCCTGTCAGCCTTCTCCCCGTCCTGACGTGCCGGATAGGGGAGTGGCGGAGCGGGGAGCGGAAGCGTTCGTCAGCGGCGTCACAAAGCCGGGAACTGTGGCTTTACAACTCACATGGTGTTATCACCTGGAGGTAATTATAATTTATGGGGGAATTTAGGTATATATATGCTCACACTGAACACCAGAAAGTACCCCTTGGACGAAGCTAACGCGAAACGCGCGTCGGGTATTTCTTCTGCACACCACATAAGGTTGTATGCGCTTCTTACCATAGATTCATTTATTTATCTTATTACCATGTCTTTTTGATAATGGGTAACTTACCCTGTATCCAGTGAAACCTTTGTAGCGTCACATTTGTGAGGCTCCTTAGATTACTTGGGAGAGTGTTTTGCACCCTAGTATATGCATGATTAGGTTTTGGATGCAGGGATTTACCCCATGTATTTGAACTTATTGGCACATATTTTACATGCACACTGCTGCTAAACATGTGTTCATTTTGATATGTTTTAGATGCATTAGTGGTAATCTGCCTTACAAGGCTTGCATATATTTTTGTGCTAGTGTGCATTTAGCATACTCTTTTCGGTACACGGTATAAATTATATGTCAGAGGGAGCATACACTCTGCCTTTTATTAGCTTTTTCCCTTCTGACTTATTTTTGACATGGTAGCATAGGATTCAGTATATTAATGAATGGTGTTAACCCTCTTGGATTATTGTCATATATTAGTGCCTTTACCATTCTGTAGCTGTTTGGCTTCTTACACATGTATTAACATTGGATCTGTATTGTACAATATTTTTGTGCATATTTACTTCATGTGAGTGGCTTTGCTTCTATATCTCCTTCTTTTATATTGTTGTTTTTATAAATATGTTAGTATAATAAAGTTTTGTATTTAAGGTTATACACTTCCATTGGTACTTCTATAACGACTTTGGCGGTTGTTAGGATGTCAGCATGTACTGAGCACTTCTGATTCATAGGAATTTCCAGCATCGCTCCTGCTCTCTGCGTCCTGCTAGCCTGCTTTGCAACTTCTGCGATCCTCTCTGTGACGCAAAAGAGAACTTACAGATATTGCGATCCACTCCGTGACGCAAAAGTCATTTGCGTCACAAACGAGGTCGCTCGTCATTCGCAAAAGGTGCCAAACAGCGATTCAGGCTCACCAGCGGGACGCCAATGATCAAAAAACGGTCCAGAACTCTAGTGAACGATCAGCGACATCACAGCAGGGGCCACATCGTTGCTACATGCCACACACAACGAGGTCGCTAACGAGATCGCTAAATAGTGACGTTTTAGTGATCTCGTTAGCGATCTCGTTTGCGATCTCGTTTAGTGTGGCACACCCTTTACTGCAATCCCAAAACCCTACAAAAATACCAACCCTACTAATTGCAAAAACACCTGAGGTCACACGACCTCTACCACCTAAATTAGTTCTCTGGTGTAACAAAACTAAGCCGCAGCCACTGAAAAAACTGGAAAAGGCAAATGAACAAATAACAGTGGCTCAGATAAACTGAGAGGAGCACAAGCCCCCGGAGGGGACCTGGCTGACCTCCACAGAAGTGCAGGAAAAAATGCAAAAGGCAAGCACAAAAATAAAAGCAGAAAATATCTTATCTGTTAGCAGAAGATGCAGGCAAGACACAGCAAGCTTCCAAGTGAACCAGGAACCACAGTTGAGACAAGAACAATTGATCACCGGCAACCTTGATGGGAGGGAACCTCCCTTATATAAGACCAGTCTGTAACTCCTGATTGCCAATCTTCACAATCTTCATTGAATAGTTCAGTACTGTTTGTAACCACCAGAGGGAGCTTCTGCTCAGAATTCATTTCTAACACATTCACAACAGTGGTGCAGTACAGGAGGGGCAGGCAGAACTCTTAACAGGGACAAAGCCAAATCAGAACCGAACAGACACAAAGAAGCACAGGCACAAGCACAACAAGGTCACACACTCTGCCAACGGTCAGAGTATAAGTGATAAGGAATGGCCCCACAATGAGGTTATAAGAAGCCTCCAAGAATCCCAGAATGAGGCCATCCAGATTAACCCTTAACCTACCTTTTCCCACAAACTCAGCAAACCATGACAGTTGCAGTGATAGTTGACTTTGTGGAACTTTCTCCCATCTCCCCACTGCATCTCTGGAGCTCAGCCTCAGTGATCTTGGGGTTCTTCTTTACCTCTGTCACCAAGGCTCTTCTCCCACGATTGCTCAGTTTGACTGGACGGCCAGGTCTGGGAAGACTTCTGGTGGTCCCAAACTTCTTCCATTTAAGGATTATGGAGGCCACTGTGCTCTTAGAACATGGAGTACTTCAGAAAATATGTTGTAACCTTGGCCAGATCTGTTATGAATGTGCTAGAGATGGTTTCTGAGCAGAGGCTCCTCTGGTGGTTACAGACAGTACTGAACCTTTCAGCGAGGAATGGCAATCTGGGTTCACTGACTGGTCTGATATAAGGGAGGTTCCCTCCCATGATGGTTGCCGGTGATCAATTGTTCTTGTCTCAATTGTGTTCCTGGTTCATTTGGAAGTTTGCTGAGTCTTGCCTGCATCTTCTGCTATCAGATAAGATATTTTCTGCTTTTGTTTTTGTGCTTGCTTTTTGCATTGTTCCCTGCACTTCTGTGGAGGTCAGACAGGTCCCCTCCGGGTGGCTTGTGCTCCTCTCAGTTTATCTGAAGCCACTGTTATTTGTTCATTTTCTTTTTCCTGTTTTTTCAGTGGCTGAGGCTTGGTTTTGTTCACACTGAGATCTGATTTAGTGGGTGGCGAGATCGTGTGATCTCAGTATTTTTGTAATCAGAATTGTTGGATTTTTGTAGGGTTTTCTGGGTTGCAGAAAGTAATCCCTCCTGTCCTATCCTATTTAGTCAGCTTGTGGCCCCAGCATTTGCTCATTCTACTTTCTGTCTGTGTTCGTGCTTTCTTCTTGTCTAACCGCCATTACATGTTTGGGGGCTTCCTATTTTCTTTGGGGATCTGCTTCGGGGCAGATAGCTTTCATCTTTCTGCCTTTAGGTGTAGTTATCTCTCAGGCTGTGACGAGGCGTCTAGGATCAAAGTAGGAACGCTCCACGGCTACCTCTAGTTGTGTGGCTAGTTTAGGAATTTGCAACCCATTAGTTAGCAACATCTCAGGTGTTCAGCTGCCCGGCTGTTGTTCCTGTCCTCCTCAGCTACCTAACATAACACAGATCTATGCCTTGCCACAATTCTGTCTCTGAGCCCCTTTGCCCAGTTCCTTTGACCTCATGATTCTCATTTGGTATGACACGCACTGTGAGCTGTGAGGTCTTATATAGACAAGTGTGTGCCTTTCCAAATAAAGTCCTATCAGTTTAATTAAACACAGCTGGCCTCCAATGAAGGAGTAGAACCATCTCAAGGAGGGTCACAACGAAATGGACAGTGTTGTGAATGTGCTAGAAATGAATTCTGAGCAGAAGCTCCCTCTGGTGGTTACAAACAGTACTGAACTATCCAATGAAGATTGTGAAGATTGGCGATCAGGTATTACTGACTGGTCTTATATAAGGGAGGTTCCCTCCCATCAGGGTTGCCGGTGATCAATTGTTCTGGTCTCATCTTTGATTCCTGTTCACTTTGTAGCTTGCTGTTTCGTGCCTGCATCTTCTGCTAACAGATAAGACATTTTCTTCTTTTAGTTTTTTGTGCTTGCTTTTTGAATTTTGTCCTGCACTTCTGTGGGGGTCTGACGGGTCCCCTCCGAGGGCTTGTGCTCCTCTCAGTTTAGTTCAGCCACTGTTGTTTGTTCATTTGCCTTTTCCAGTTTTTTCAGTGGCTGCTGTTTAGTTTTTGTTACACCAGAGAACTAATTTAGGTGGTAGAGGTCGTGTGATCTCAGGTGTTTTTGTAATTAGTAGAGTTGGTACTTTTCAGGTTTTTTTTGGGATTGCAGTAAGTGTCCTTCCTATCCTTTTCTATTTAGGAAGTTTGGGCCCCAACGTTTGCTCATACTATTTTCTGTCTGTGTCTGTATTTCCTCTTGTCTAACCACCATTACATGTTTGGGGGCTTCCTATGTTCTTTGGGGATTTGCCCCGGGGCAGATAGTTTTCCTCTTTCTGTCTTCAGGTGTAGTTAGCTTCTCAGGCTGTGACGAGGCGTCTAGGACCAACGTAGGTACGCTCCACGGCTGCCTTTAGCTGTGGTGGTTAGTCAGGGTACTGCAATCCCATAGATTCCAACCTCTCTGGTGTATTTCCTTTTTTGCCTGCTCTCCTCAGCTACCAAATCATAACAGTATCACCGCCATAACTGAAAATTATATGGTACTCACAGAATGGAAAAATATTGTGGAAAGAAAAAAGTTGTCAGAGTTGTCAGAGATTTTTTTTTTTCTGTTTGTTGCATTTTTTTTTCTTTTTCCCTCTGTATCTGTGGGTGCTGAGGATGATTTTTTTTTCTCTCAATGGAGTTTGCACAGTTGTCTGGCGTGTGGATCAGCTTGCCACTGAGTTTCGGAGTATTGCTACCTATCTTGCGGGGTTGCCTGTTGTGGAGCCTAGGATTCCCATGCCGGATTTGTTTTTGGGAGATCGAGCTAAATTTCTGAATTTCAAAAATAACTGTAAGTTGTTTTTTGCCTTGAAATCTAAGTCCTCGGGGAACGCAGCACAGCAGGTTCAAATTGTCATCTCTCTCCTGCGCGGCGATCCTCAGGATTGGGCTTTTTCCCTGACACCTGGGGATCCTGTTTTGAGTAATGTTGATGCATTTTTTCAAGCTCTGGGGTTATTGTATGATGAGCCTAATGTCACTGATCAAGCTGAAAAAGCCTTGTTGGCATTAAATCAGGGGCTTGAGGACGCTGAGTTATACTGTCAGAGATTCCGTAGGTGGGCAGTCCTGACCAAATGGAATGACGATGCTTTGGCAGCCCTTTTTCGGAAGGGTCTGTCAGAGAATGTAAAGGATGTTATGGTGGGATTCCCTGTCCCCTCTGGTCTCAATGATTCTATGTCATTAGCGATTCAAATTGACAGACGTTTGCGTGAGCGTAGAGGTATGCGTGGAATAGTGTTGCCTTGTGAACCAGCTTCTGAACCCATGCAGTGTGATAGAGTGTCTTCTAGGGCACAGCGTCATGAGTTTCGAAAACGCAATGGGTTATGTTTCTACTGTGGTGATGCCTCTCATGCTATTTCAGTCTGCCCTAAGCGGGGAAGACGTTTTGCACGCTCAGTTGTCTTGGGTAGTGTTCAGACTAAATTTTTGTTGACTGTTACCCTGATTTGCTCCCTGTCCACATTTTCTGCTCAGGCTTTCGTTGATTCGGGAGCAACTATTAACCTGATGGATTTTGATTTTGCTAAACGTTGTGGGTTTCCCTTGATACCCCTACGGAAGTCTATTCCCCTACTGGGGATCAATTCTACCCCTTTGGCTGAGAATAAACCTCAGTTCTCTACTCAGGTGATAATGAGGGTTGAACCTGATCATCAGGAGAGTTGCAAATTTTTGGTGCTGTATAATCTGCATGACATTATCGTACTGGGTTTCCCTTGGTTACAGTCTCATAATTCTGTTTTGGATTGGAAATCTGTGTCTGTAACCAGTTGGGGCTGCCAATGTGTTAATACCAACACTCCTGTTTTTTCTGCCTCCCCCCAGGCTCAGGATGTTCCTGACTTTTTGACTGATTTTTCTGATGTGTTTAGCGAAAGTAAATCTGCATCCTTGCCCCCCCCCATAGGAGCTATGACTGCGCTATTGAATTAGTGCCTGGTAGTAAATTCCCTAAAGGTCGCCTTTTTAACTTGTCTGTACCTGAACATGACGCTATGCGGTCTTATATCAAGGAGTCATTGGAGAAGGATCATATCAGACCATCCTCTTCACCCTTGGGTGCCGGTTTTTTCTTTGTGGCCAAAAAGGATGGTTCATTAAGGCCGTGTATTGATTATCGTCTCTTGAACAATATCACTGTGAAATATCAATATCCGTTACCCTTGATTTCTGACCTGTTTTCCAGGGTGAAAAGTGCTACTTGGTTTACCAAGCTTGACCTCAGGGGGGCATATAACCTTATTCGCATTAAGCACGGGGATGAATGGAAGACGGCATTTAATACCCCAGAGGGACATTTTGAGTACCTAGTGATGCCCTTTGGGCTCACTAATGCTCCTTCTGTCTTCCAGTCCTTCATGAATGACATTTTCAGGGATTTTGTGGATAAATTTCTGATTGTTTATTTGGATGATATCTTGATTTTTTCCAATGACTGGGACTCTCATGTGAAACATGTTCGGACTGTGTTCCAGATTTTGAGAGAGAATGCTCTGTATGTGAAGGGATCAAAGTGTCTTTTTGGCGTACAGAGGATCTCATTTCTGGGATTCATTTTGTCCCCATCTGTTATTGAAATGGACCCGGTCAAGGTTCAGGCCATCTGTGATTGGGTCCAACCTACTTCATTAAAGGCTCTTCAAAGATTCTTGGGTTTTGCCAATTTTTATCGTAAATTTATTGGTAGTTTCTCTGTTATTGTTAAACCATTGACTGATTTGACCAAAAAGGATTCTGATGTGGTGAATTGGCCTCCTGAGGCAGTCTCTGCGTTTCAGGAACTTAAGCAGAGATTCACTTCTGCTCCTGTTCTACGGCAGCCTGATGTTTCTCTGCCATTTCAGGTGGAGGTTGATGCCTCTGAAATTGGGGCAGGTGCCGTTTTGTCCCAAAGAGATCCAGAGACCTCTAAAAGTAACCCTTGTGCCTTTTTCTCTCGAAAATTTTCTCCAACTGAACGTAATTATGACGTGGGTAATCGGGAGTTATTGGCCATGAAGTGGGCTTTTGAAGAGTGGAGACATTGGCTGGAGGGAGCCAAACATCAGGTGGTGGTCCTCACGGACCATAAGAATCTGGTTTATCTGGAATCAGCCAAGCGACTTAATCCTAGACATGCCAGGTGGGCCTTGTTTTTCACACGTTTTAATTTTGTGGTTTCCTTTCTTCCTGGCACTAAGAATGTTAAGGCGGATGCCCTCTCGAGGAGTTTCCTTGTGGACTCTCCTGAGTTATCTGATCCTGCTGTTATTTTGAAAGAGGGTGTAGTTCTTTCCGCCATCTCGCCCAATTTGAGACTGGCTCTGGAAGGGTGTCAGGAGGATGAACCCGAGCGCTGCCCTATTGGGAAATTGTTTGTCCCAGACCGGTGGAAAAAGAGTGTGATGTCTGAGATTCATTGTTCCGCGTTGGCCGGTCATCCCGGAATTTTTGGTACCAGAGACTTGGTTAGTCGGTACTTTTGGTGGCCTACTTTGTCTCGTGACGTCAGGGAATTTGTGCAGTCCTGCAGGACTTGCTCTCGCTCCAAGCCTTGCTCTCGCTCTAGTGGTTTGTTGATGCCATTGCCTGTGCCCAAGAGACCATGGACCCATATCTCTATTGATTTCATTTCCGACCTCCCTGTTTCTCAGAGAATGACCGTTATCTGGGTGATTTGTGATAGGTTTTCCTAAATGATACATCTTGTGCAATTACCTAAGTTGCCTTCCTCCTCTGAATTGGTGCCTTTGTTCCTTCAGCATGTGGTTCGGTTACACGGCATTCCGGAGAACATTGTGTCTGACAGAGGAGTCCAGTTTGTTTCCAGATTTTGGAGGACTTTTTGTTCTAAACTTGGTGTTCAATTGTCTTTCTACTCGGCTTTTCATCCTCAGACCAATGGACAAACTGAGAGAACAAACCAGACATTGGAGACTTATCTAAGATGCTTTGTGTCTGCTGATCAGGATGACTGGGTCTCTTTTTTGCCTTTGGCTGAGTTTGCTCTTAATAATAGGGCTAGCTCTGCCACTTTGATGTCTCCATTTTTCTGCAATTTTGGGTTTCACCCTTGATTTTCTTCAGGACAGACGGAGGCTTCTGTCTGTCCAGGTGTTGACTCTGTTGTGGAGCGTATGCAGCAGATTTGGGACCAGGTAGTGGAGAGGTTGTCCCTCTCTCAGGAGAGGGCCCAGCGGTTTGCCAACCAGCATAGGACTGATGGTCCTCGGTTTGAAGTGGGGGACTTGGTCTGGTTGTCCTCAAGAAATATCCCTATGAGAGTTGCATCTCCTAAGTTTAAGCCTAGGTTCATTGGACCTTATAAGATCATGGAGATTCTTAATCCTGTTTCCTTTCGTTTACTTCTTCCAGGGACATTTAAGATCCATAACGTGTTCCACAAGTCCTTATTGAAGAGGTTTGTCGAGCCAGTGGTTCCTATGGCTGTGCCTCCTGACCCTGTTTTGGTTGAGGGCAATGTGGAGTATGTGGTTGAGAAAATATTGAATTCTCGTTTTTCTAGACGGAAATTCCAGTATTTGGTTAAGTGGAGAGGTTATGGTCAGGAGGACAATTCTTGGGTGTTTGCTTCGGACATCCATGCTAGGAGACTCATCCGTGCGTATCACAGAGCTCATCCTGACCACCAGGTGGGTCAATGAGGGTTCGTGACCCCTCCTCAAGGGGGGGTACTGTTGTGAATGTGCTAGAAATGAATTCTGAGCAGAAGCTCCCTCTGGTGGTTATAAACAGTACTGAACTATCCAATGAAGATTGTGAAGATTGGCGATCAGGTGTTACTGACTGGTCTTATATAAGGGAGGTTCCCTCCCATCAGGGTTGCCGGTGATCAATTGTTCTGGTCTCATCTTTGATTCCTGTTCACTTTGTAGCTTGCTGTTTCGTGCCTGCATCTTCTGCTAACAGATAAGACATTTTCTTCTTTTAGTTTTTTGTGCTTGCTTTTTGCATTTTGTCCTGCACTTCTGTGGGGGTCTGCCGGGTCCCCTCCAGGGGCTCGTGCTCCTCTCAGTTTAGTTCAGCCACTGTTGTTTGTTCATTTGCCTTTTCCAGTTTTTTTAGTGGCTGCTGTTTAGTTTTTGTTACACCAGAGAACTAATTTAGGTGGTAGAGGTCGTGTGATCTCAGGTGTTTTTGTAATTAGTAGAGTTGGTACTTTTCAGGGTTTTTTTGGGATTGCAGTAAGTGTCCTTCCTATCCTTTTCTATTTAGGAAGTTTGGGCCCCAACGTTTGCTCATACTATTTTCTGTCTGTGTCTGTATTTCCTCTTGTCTAACTGCCATTACATGTTTGGGGGCTTCCTATGTTCTTTGGGGATCTGCTCCGGGGCAGATAGTTTTCCTCTTTCTGTCTTCAGGTGTAGTTAGCTTCTCAGGCTGTGACGAGGCGTCTAGGACCAACGTAGGTACACTACACGGCTGCCTTTAGTTGTGGTGGTTAGTCAGGGTACTGCAATCCCATAGATTCCAACCTCTCTGGTGTATTTCCTTTTTTGCCTGCTCTCCTCAGCTACCAAATCATAACAGAACAGCATGTGACTTAAATATGATTGTCTGAGCAAAGGGTCTAAATACTTATGACCATACTTATGACCATGTGATATTTCAGTTTTTCTTTTTTATTAAATTTGCAAAAATTTCTACATTTCTGTTTTTTTCAGTCAAGATGGGGTGCAGAGTGTACATTAATGTGAAAAAATGGACTTTTTTGAATTTACCTAATGGCTGCAATGAAACGAGTGAAAAATTTAAAGGGGTCTGAATATTTTCCGTACCCACTGTATATATTACGTCCACTTTGGCTCAGACAATGACGGATGGTGCGATCTGACGCTGATGTTCCATGAGATTGAAGTTCAACTTTAATCTGTTGCACAAGTATCTGTAGCCCTATATACAGGCCCACTCACTGATTCCAAGATTGTAGACACCTATGATGCTAATTAGTGGACACACCGTGATTTAACGTGTCCCTTTTGTCACATTATTTTCAGGGGTATCATCATTTCTGTCCAGGCCTATTTCATGAGTTTTATTTTTTTTTAACCCCTCTCTGACATTAGACGTACTATCCTGTCCATAAAACCCGTGCCATTCTGCCCATGGACGGGATAGTACGTCATAGGCGATCAGCTGCGCTCCTGAGGGGAGCGCAGCTAATCGCCGCCGGGTGTCAGCTGATTATCACAGCTGACACCCGTGACTGTGTGTCAGGAGCGGTCACGGACCGCTCCCGGCACATTAACCCCTAGCACACCGCGATCAAACATGATCCCGGTGTACTGGGGGCACAGGGGAGGATCGCGCAGGGTGGGGGCTCCCTGCGCGCCCCCCTGAGACCCTCAGACCAGCGCGATGTGATCGCGCTGTTCTGAGGGCTTCCTCCCTCCCAGGACCCGGATCCAAGATGGCGCCGGGGTCCTGGAGGGAGGCGGCTACCTCAGTGCCTGCCGAGAGCAGGCACTGAGAAGCCTGCATCTATGCATGAGCGATCGCTGGTGTGACAGAGTGCTGTGCACACTGTCACACCAGCGATTTGATAAAATACAGTGATGTCCCACCCTGGGACAAAGTAAAAAAGTTAAAAAAATAAAAATAAACATGTTATAAAAAAAAATCCAAAATAAAATAAAAAAAAAAAAAATATTCCCCAATAAATTCATTTCTTCCTGTAAATAAAAAAAACAAAACAATAAAAGTACACATATTTGGTATCGCCGCGTCCGTAACGACCCCCCCTATAAAACTGTCCCACTAGTTAACCCCTTTAGTGAACCCCTTAAAAAAAAAAAAAAAAAACGAAGCAAAAAATCAATGCTTTATCATCATACCGCCGAGTAAAAAGTGGAATAACGCGCGATCAAAAAGACCGATATAAATAGACATGGTACCGCTGAAAACATCATCTTGTCCGCAAAAAACGAGCCACCATACAGCATCATCAGCAAAAAAATATAAAAGTTATAGCTCGCAGAATAAAGCGATGCAAAAATAATTATTTTTTATATAAAATTGTTTTTATTCTATAAAAGCGCCAAAACATAAAAAAATGATATAAATGAGGTATCGCCATAATCGTACTGACCCGAAGAATAAAACTGCTTTATCAATTTTACCACACGCGGAACAATAAAAACGCCTCCCCCAAAAGAAATTCATGAATTGCTGATTTTTGTTCATTCTAACCTCCCAAAAATCGAAATAAAAAGCGATCAAAAAATGTCACCTGCTCAAAAATGGTACAAATAAAAACGTCAACTCGTACCGCAAAAAATAAGACCTCACATGACTCTGTGGGCCAAAATATGCAAAAATTATAGCTCTCAAAATGTGGCGATGCAAAAAACTATTTTTGCAATAAAAAGCGTCTTTTAGCGTGACAGCTGCCAATCATAAAAACCCGCTATAAATAGTAAATCAAACCCCCCTTTATCACCCCCTTAGTTAGGGAAAAATAATAAAATTAAAAAAATGTATTTATTTCCATTTTCCCATTAGGGTTAGGGTTAGGGTTGCGGCTAAAGTTAGGGTTAGGGTTGGCGCTAAAGTTAGGATTAGGGTTAGGGTTGGGATTAGGGGTGTGTTAGGGTTAGGTTTGTGGTTAGGGTTGGGACTAGGGTTAGGGGTGTGTTGGGGTTAGGGTTGGAGTTAGAATTGGGGGGTTTCCGCTGTTTAGGCACATCAGGGGCTCTCCAAATGTGACATGGCGTCTGATCTCAATTCCAGCCAATTCTGCGTTGAAAAAGTCAAACGGTGCTCCTTCACTTCTGAGCTCTGCCATGCGTCCAAACAGTAGTTTATCCCCACATATGGGGTATCAGTGTACTCTGGACCCCAAGAGTTATTGTGCAATTTGTCCTATTTCTTCTGTTACCCTTGGGAAAATAAAAAACTGGGGGCGAAAATATCATTTTTGTACAAAAAAAAATTATTTTTTTGTTTTTACGGCTGTACATTATAAACTTCTGTGAAGCACTTGGGGCTTCATAGCGCTCACCACACACCTAGATAAGTTCCTTGTGGGGTCTATTTTCCAAAATGGGGTCACTTGTTGGGGATTTCCACTGTTTAGGCGCATCAGGGGCTCTCCAAATGCGACATGACGCCCCCAGACCATTCCATCAAAGTCTGCAATCCAAAACGTCACTACTTCCCTTCCGAGCCCCAACGTGTACCCATACAGTAGTTTTCTCCCACATATTGGGTATCAGCGTACTCAGGACAAATTGGGCAACAACTTTTGGGGTCCAATTTCTCCTGTTACCCTTGTAAAAATAAAATATTGGGGCGAAAAAATCATTTTTGCAAAAAAAAAAAAAGATTTTTTATTTTTACGGCTGTGCGTTATAAACTTCTGTGAAGCACTTCGGGGTTCAAAGTGCTCACCACACATCTAGATAAGTTCCTTGTGGGGTCTATTTTCCAAAATGGGGTCAATTGTGGGGGGTTTCCACTGTTTAGGCGCATCAGGGGCTCTCCAAATGCGACATGACGCACCCAGACCATTCCATCAAAGTCTGCAATCCAAAACGTCACTACTTTCCTTCCGAGCCCTGACGTGCGCCCATACAGTAGTTTTCTCCCACATATTGGGTATTAGCGTACTCAGGACAAATTGACAACAACTTTTGGGGTCCAATTTCTCCTGTTACCCTTGTGAAAATAAAATATTGGGGGCGAAAAAATCATTTTTGTAAAAAAAAAAAGATTTTTTATTTTTACGGCTGTGCGTTATAAACTTCTGTGAAGCACTTCGGGGTTCAAAGTGCTCACCACACATCTAGATAAGTTCCTTGTGGGGTCTATTTGCCAAAATGGGGTCACTTGTGGGGGGTTTCCACTGTTTGGGTGCATCAGGGGCTCTCCAAATGTGACATGACGCCCCCAGACCATTCCATCAAAGTCTGCAATCCAAAACGTCACTACTTCCCTTCCGAGCCCCGACATGTGCCCATACAGTAGTTTTCGCCCACATATTGGGTATCAGTGTACTCAGGACAAATTGGACAACAACTTTTGTGTTCCAATTTCTTCTGTTACCCTTGTGAAAATAAAATATTTGGGGGCGAAAAAAATCATTTTTGTAAAAAAAAAAAAAGATTTTTTGTTTTACGGCTGTACGTTATAAACTTTAGTGAAACACCTGGGGGTTCAAAGTTCTCACCACACATCTAGATAAGTTCCTTGAGGGGTCTAGTTTCCAAAATGGTGTCATTTATGGGGGTTTCCACTGTTTAAGCAGATCAGGAGCTCTCCAAACACGACATGGCGTCCAGCCAATTCTGCGTTGAAAAAGTCAGACGGCGCTCCTTCCCTTCCAAACTCTGCCATGTACCCAAACAGTGGTTTACCCCCACATATGGGGTATCAGCGCACTCAGGACAAATTGCACCAAAACTTTTGGAGTCTTGTTACCCTTGGAAAAATAAAAACTGGGGTGAAAAGATCATTTTTGTGGAAAAAATATGATTTTTAAATTTTACGGCTCTACGTTATAAACTTGTGTGAAGCACTTGGGGGTTCAAATTGCTCATCAAAAATCTAGATAAGTTCCTTAGGGGGTCTAGTTTCCCAAATGGGGTCATTTGTGGGGGGTTTCCACTGTTTAGGCACATCAGGGGCTCTCCAAATGCAACATGGCATCCAAACTCAATTCCAGCCAATTTTGGTTGGAAAAAGTCAAATGGTGCTCCTTCCATTCCGAGCTCTGCCGTGCGCCCAAACAGTGGTTCCCCCCCACATATGGGGTATCAGCGTACTCAGCACAAATTGTACAACAACTTATGTGGTCCAATTTCTCCTGTTACCCTTGGGAAAATAAAAAATTAGTGACTAAAAGATAATTTTTGTGGGAAAAAAATAGGATTTTTTTTTTCATGCCCGGGCATTATAAACTTGTGTGAAGCACTTGGGGGTTCAAAGTGCTCACCAAAGATCTAGATAAGTTCCTTAGGGGGTCTAGTTTCCAAAATGGGGTCACTTGTGGGGGTTTCCACTGTTTAGGCTCATCTGGGGCACTGCAAACGGAACATGACCCCCATTAACGTCTGCATTCCAAAACGTTACTACTTCCTTTCCAAGCCCTGCCGTGCGCCCAAACAGTTTCCCCCCCACATATGGGGTATCAGCGTACTCAGGACAAATTGGACAACAACTTTTGGGGTCCAATTTCCTTGGGAAAATTCAAAAATTTGGGACTAAAAAATCATTTTTGTGGAAAATTGATTTTTTTTTTTTTTCACACCCAGGCTTTATAAACTTTTGTGAACCACTTGAGGGTTCAAAGTGCTCACAACAGATCTAGATAAGTACCTTAGGGGGTCTAGTTTCCAAAATGGTGTCACTTGTGGGGGGTTTCCACTGTTTAGGCGCATCAGGGGCTCTCCAAACGCGACATGGCATCCAATCTAAATTCCAGCCAATTTTAGTTTGAAAAAGTCAAACGTCGCTCCTTCCCTTACGAGCTCTGCCGTGTGCCCAAACAGTGGTTTTCCCCCACATATGGGGTATTGGCATACTCAGGAGAAATTGCATAACAACCTTATCTGTCCATTTTCTCCTTTTACCCTTGTGAAAATAAAAAAAAGTTTGTAAAAGATCATTTTTGTGGCTAAAAAGTAAAATATTCATTTTTTCCTTCCACGTTGCTTTAGTTACTGTGAAGCACCTGAAGGGTTAATAAACTTCTTGAATGTGGTTTTGAGTACCTTGAGGGGTGCAGTTTTTAGAATGGTGTCACTTTTGGGTATTTTCTGCCATATAGACCCTCAAAGTGACTTCAAATGTGAGGTGGTCCCTAAAAAAAATGGCTTTGTAAATTTTGTTGTAAAAATGAGAAATCGCTGGTCAATTTTAACCCTTATAACTTCCTAACAAAAAAAAATTTTGGTTCCAAAATTGTGCTGATGTAAAGTAGACATGTGGGAAATGTTATTTCTTAACTGTTTTGTGTGATATATTTCTTTGTTTTAAGGGAATAAAAATTCAAAGTTTGAAAATTGCAAAATTTTAAAAATTTTCGCCATATTTGCGTTTTTTTCAAAAATAAACGCAAGTTATATCGAAGAAATTTTACCACTAACATGAAGTACAATATGTCACGAGAAAACATTCTCAGAATCGCGAAGATCCGTTGAAGCATTCCAGAGTTATAACCTCATAAAGAGACAGTGGTCAGAATTGTAAAAATTGGCCCGGTCATTAACGTGCAAACCACCTTGGGGGTGAAGGGGTTAAATTCTGTGGAAGCATGGTTGAAAAACAGTGTCTGACTTTCATTTGAAAAATATTTAGAATTGAGAATCCTCAGTGGTTGATACCTTTTAATGGCTAACTGAAAAGATGGTAACAAATTGCAAGCTTTTGAGACTACTCAGGTCTCTTCATCAGGCAAAGACTAAAATCTGAAGAATCACATATTTATACACAACACAGCACAGAAACAATGCAATAGGTAAGACAAGTGATGTGAAGCAGAACTGTCATTATGGTAGATAGAGATGAACATAAATATTGGAACAGTTCATAGATAAGGAGTGAAAGTTTTATTGCCCTCTGATTGGGGTCTGGTATTGTGTTGTTTTGCCCCAGAAGGTCTTAGGAGCAAATTCCTTAATTGATGTAAAAAGACATAAATCCATGCGATACATTCATTCCAGCACTGAGTGTATCAAAGGTCATCATAAGTTTATATTCCCAAACTTTTCTTTCTCTCTCAGATATAAATTTAGCTTTTAATGCAAGTAATTTCATGTCCATTATACTATAACCGGGGATACAAAAGTGTTTGGCCACAGGTAGATCCATTCTTTTTTCTCTTATTGTGTGGCGATGAGAATTCATCTTTGTTCTCAGTTTTTGCCCTGTCTCCCCCACATACAGACCCCAAGTTGGACATTTCGTACAAATAATTAGGTACACCACATTAGATGTGATGCAGCTGAAAGTACCTGACTTTTACTTGTTCATTTTCATGGATTTTTTATTTATTATTACTTTTGTCAGATTCAATTTATTTCTGTGGCCATTGTAGGTTTTTCTGTCATTAAACGAGGGATAACAACAATTTTGACCATGTGTCTAAATAGATAGCAATTGATATTATGTTGAGGAACAGCGTCTCTACTGTACTTTCAACTCTCTCATCTCCACACCAATAGAATTACTGTGAACAGAAGCTTTGCTTATTGACTTCTTATTTGCCTTCTCCTGAACTTAAGCCGCAAAGCACTGATACCTTCATGCTGTATGAAAATTGTATACACTTTGCATATTACTTATAATGGGGTACATGTTTTGTTCAGCACTATGAAATATTTTGGCTTTCATCAAGGGTCAATAATACTATCTTACCGCATAGTATAAGCACCAAGTTATGTTCTCTTGTGATTTTCTAGTATTTGGTCCCTGGTAGCTAGTGATATGGAGACTTTTTAATCACCTGTGATTACAAGCATTATCAGTGGTAGTCAGTAGTAGAGATGAGTGAATATGTTCGGCTGCCTCCATATTTGGCAAACTATAGCAAACGTCGGTAAGAAGAATCTGCAGCAGGGACCCGGATACCTGGAGCACTCCGATATTCAGGTGTCCTGCGTCTCAGCTGCATGTGTTGCAGCTGTGTGACAATCACAACACATGCATGGAGATCCTGTGTGTTGTGACTGTCACACAGCCGCGACACATGCAGCTGTGGCGCTGGACACCTGATTATCGGGAGTGGTCGAGGTATCCGGGTTCCCACTGCAGCTTCTTCGGTAAGCGCTATAGCTTGCCGAATAAGGAGTCAGCCGAAGATATTCGATCATGTCTAGTCAATAGGACATTATGAAGCCCAATCTATGGTCATTTGGTTGCTTTTTGATCTCACTATTTCCACAGGCTTTATAATTCTTCATGATTCAGTGTGGACTGTAACATTACCTATGGCGCAAAGCATATGTCTGTAAAATATTAGGTTTCTCATTTCAGCTAGTAATAATATTAATGTTTATTTTTATAGTGTGAACATATTCTGAAGCAATTTACAATTCAGACTAGTGGTGGTGTGAGGAGACTGCAGGCACGTGCAGTAACGAACTGTACACAGATCAAGGGTGAAAGGGGTTTATTATACAGTAGAAATGCCACGCAGGGAGAAAACAAAGGGACAATATTCCCTAAAACAGCAAAAGGCTAATGTGGATAACTTAAGGAACAGGGACAAGTAAAGCCGACAATTCAATAAAATATAACTTTCACTCAGGCGCCAGTCAAGGTTGAACTTCAGTCTGTGACTGATGCTGCCTAGATTACGTCGCACTGGGGGTCTGTCACAATCCTGAGGTAAATCATGTAGTATTTTTTGACGTTGGCGGTGTCCTCCCATGGTGTCCTCAGGATCTTGATGCGGGTCTTGGGTCCAGCAGATGAGGTGATGAAGAAGGATACGTCCTTATCCTCAGCGTAGAGTGTCCCAACACTACAGAGATTTGCAGCACTGCCCAAACACAGTTTATAATGGGCAGTCCGGTTCGCTGTGCCAAATCGACACACGACTAAGTCCCGTTCACAGACTTTGTCTCTCATGGTCAGTACTGTCAGCGGGGGCAGCTGTGGCAGCATTGTCAGCTGTGTCAGCAGTCTCAGCGAGGGCAGTGATGTCGGCTGGGACAGCAGTGTCTGAGCAGTACTCAGTCGACGGCCTCCTGTCAAAGTGTTCTGCCATCCCAGGCTCTGCTCTGCCCAGTCACCTCTCAGCTGATTTTACCTCACAGGCATCCCGTGTGCCTGAAATTCCCACCCAAACTGTTTGGTCACTCACGTGCTGCAGCTCTGTCCACTTAGCCACGCCCCCTTTTCTCAAACACAGAGTACGGTCTGCAGTCTCAAGCTTTCTACCCCGCAATATAGGTGACAGCCCTGACGGTTCTGGACCCTTCATGGAGGAGACATGCCTAGTTAGTTCCTTCCCTTTACAGTGTCATATTCAGGAAAAATTGAGTGAGCTACAACTTCTATAGGTTTGTTACTTCCGTGAAGGAAGAAAAGAGAAGCACTTACCTGGATCAAAGTAATTTCCCTGAATAATAGAGTTTAGCGTTGTTCTGCAGGTTCACAATTACAATATACCATGTTTTGTCAAGTTGTAATAAAACATTTTGTTATATTTCCTTTATTTTGGATATTGCTAACAATTTGTTGCATATTACCAATTATTATTATTATTTTGATCATTATTTAATTTTACACTAGTTTTCCCAGAACTGAAGACAGCGACTAGAAAACTGTCAAAAATAAAACAAATTACATGGAAGTGTACTGTTTGCTTTTTGTTGAGCAGCTAGTGCTACAGCATCACTATATAAGCAAACCATCTCAAGATTGTCCACGAACAGCTGATCAACTGACTCTGCCCAGGGACACAAACTGACATACCTTGTGGGCTTAGTGAAATGTACCTACAATGTTTTTAATTGTAAAAATTATTTTGAGAAGAGATGGTTCAAGAGAGGAAAAGGAATAAAGCATAATACTTACAAATTCCTGTTAATATAATGATGATATGCCTTCTTGAAGCCCAACGGACCTCATTGCTGTCAATAACACCCTTCATGTCATTATTTTTGTATTTCTATTCCCATAATGAAGTAGAAATATGTAATTAATAATGTGGATATGAAGGTTCTTAAGCCAACTGTGATTTTACTTTTAACAGTTCCACAAAGCTAGTAAGAACATACACTTGTGATTAGTGATTTTGATACAGGGTCGGACTGGCCCACAGGAGAACCGGAGGATTCTCCAGTGGGCCCTGGCATCTGGGGGGGCCCTGGCACCTGCTGGCATACAGGGGCCAGTTGCCTAGGGCCCCCGCTGCTCCAGGGGCCCCCAGCCGGTGGCGTGTCGCTAATAGCGGCACACCACGCAGCTGCCATGGGGGCCCCGTGCCAGCGGAGCAGCAGCGGGTGACAGGAGGCAGTCCCCGCTGCTAAAGAGAAATGAATATTCACTGCTTCCCTCGCCCACATGGGCGTGGGAAGCAGTGAATATCATTACTTACCTGTCACCCGCTCCAACCGCTGAGCGCCGCTGTGTTCTCGGGTCCTCTCTTGCTGCGATGTTCAGACAGAGGGCGCGATGACGTCATTAGTGTGCGCCGCGCCCTCTGCCTGAGCATTCACTGCTGGAGGACCGAAGACAGCGGCGCTCAGCGGTTGGAGCGGGTGACAGGTAAATCTCTCAGGCGCCTGCTCAGGACACCAGCACCTGGCCCCCAGCGACGAGAGGTGAGTATGTCTTTTTTTTTCTGCAGCAGCAGCTGCGGCAGCATAAAGGGGCCTATTCAATGCAGCATTTATGGGGGCACAGTCTGTGGAGCATCTATGGGGGCATAATCTGTGGAGCATCTATGGGGGCATAATCTAAGGGGGCATAATCTGTGGAGCATTTATGGGGGCATAATCTATGGGGGCATAATCTGTGGAGCATTTATGGGGCATAATCTATGGGGGCATAATCTGTGGAGCATCTATGGGGCATAATCTGTGGAGCATCTATGGGGCATAATCTATGGAGTATCTATGGGGGCATAATCTATGGAGCATCTATGGGGGCACAATCTATGGAGCATCTATGGGGGCATAATCTATGGAGCTTCTATGGGGGCATAATCTATGGAGCATCTATGAGGCATAATCTATGGAGCATCTATGGGGGCATAATCTATGGAGCATCTATGGGGGCATAATCTAAGGAGCATTTATGGGGGCACAATCTATGGAGCTTCTATGGGGGCATAATTTAAGGAGCATCTATGGGGGCACAATCTATGGAACTTCTATGGGGGCATAATCTAAGGAGCATCTATGGGGGCACAATCTATGGGGGCATAATCTATGGGGGCATAATCTATGGAGCATCTATGGGGGCATAATCTATGGAGCATCTATGGGGCATAATCTATGGAGCTTCTATGGGGGCATAATCTAAGGAGCATCTATGGGGGCATAATCTATGGGGGCATAATCTAAGGAGCATTTATGGGGGCATAATCTATGGAGCATCTATAGGGGCATAATCTATGAGGGCACAATCAATGGAGCTTCTATGGAGGCATAATCTAAGGAGCATCTATGGGGGCACAATCTATGGAGCTTCTATGGGGGCATAATCTAAGGAGCATCTATGGGGGCACAATCTATGGAGCTTCTATGGGGGCATAATCTAAGGAGCTTCTATGGGGCATAATCTAAGGAGCATCTATGGGGGCATAATCTATGGAGCATCTATGGGGGCATAATCTATGGGGGCATAATCTATGGAGCATTGATGGGGCACAATCTATGGAGCATCTATGGGGGCATAATACATGGGCAGCATATGGGGCACAATCTATGGAGCATCTTGTGGGGCATAATACATGGGGCAGCATATGGGGCATAATCTCATTTTCCACCCTAGGCTTATACTCAAGTCGATAAGTTTTCCCAGTTTTTTGTGGCAAAATTAGGGGGGTCGGCTTATACTCGAGTAATATGTATCATATCTATCTATCTATTATCTATCTATCTATCTATCTATCATCTATCTATCTATATAGCATTATTATCTATGAGGGGGGGCAGCATTATCCTCTATGAGGGGGGCAGCATTATCCCCTATGAGGGGGCTGCTTTATAATCTATGAGGGAGGCTACTCCGACTCCTGCTACATAATTAAGACATGTACTACCTTATATTATACCCTGATATTAGTGTGTTTTACTGCACAATTGGTGGTCTTGTATTTATTTCTATGTAGCTACATAGTGAGCCCCAAGAATGATTTTCTCTGGTGGGCCCAAGGTGTTCCAGTCCGACGCTGTTTTGATACACAATAATCCTTTAAACAAACTATACTTGACAAAGCAGGAAATGTTGTAATGGGCCACAGAATAATAGCACATCTGTACCTTCATGAAGCTGAAAAAATTCAGCATAGACAAAAAAGCTATTAAATAGATTTTACATTTTATTATATACAAGAATAAGTATTTTACATTTTATTACATACAAGAAGAAGTTTTTTACATATTATATCAGACTTCATCCTTTGAAACTTTACTTTCTAATATAAGCTTCTGGGATCACAGGTGCTAGGGAGTAGACATAGTTGGTTTACAAATGATCATTTATTGGTGTGGGATAGGTCATATTCATTCTGTCGATTTCAGGAGATCAGAAGAGAAATTTACCGTTGCAAACAAGACCAACTTTCTGAGACAGTTTTGATATATGGGTAATTGTAAGTTTTGGAAGCAGTTATGACACACGGTTGTGCTCAAAAATCTACATACCCTGGCAGAATTTTTGCTTTCTTGGCCTTTTTTCAAGAATATGAATGATACTACGAAAACTTTTTCTCCAATCATGGTTAGTGGTTGGGTGAAGCCATTTATTGTCAAACTACTGTGGTTTCTCTTTTTAAATCATAATGACAACCTAAAAGTTCCATATGACCCTGATCAAAAGTTCACATACCCCATTTGTTAATACCGTGTATTGCCCCTCTAACATCAATGACAGCTTGAAGTCTTTTGTGGTAGTTGTGGATGAGGCTCTTTATTTTCTCACATGGTAAAGCTGCCCACTCTTCTTGGCAAAAATTCTCCAGTTCCTGTAAATTCTGGGCTGTCTAGAATGAACTGTGAGCTTAAGGTCTCCTCAGAGTGGCTCAATGATATTGAGGTCAGGAGACTGAGATGGCTTCTCCAGAATCTTCACTTTGTTCTGCTGTAGCCAATTACAGGTCGATTTGGCCTTGTGTTTTGGATCGTTGTCATGTTGGAACGTCCAAGTAAGCAGTATTTGCTGATAACGTGCTGCATTCATCTTTCCTTCAACTTTGACCACGTTTCCTGTGCCTTTGTAGCTCACATATCCCCAAACCATCAGTGATCCACCTCCATGCTGTACAGTAGGAGTGGTGTTCCTTTCATTATAGGCCTTGTTGACCTCTCTCCAATTGTAACGTTTATGGTTGTGGCCAAAAAGTTAAATTTTGTTCTCAACACTCCAAATTACCTTGCTCCAGAAGTTTTGAGGCTTGTCTCTATGCTGTTCTGCGCATTGTAGGTGAGATACTTTGTGGCATTTGCATAGTAATGGCTTTCTTCTGCAACTCGACCATGCAGCCCATTTTTCTTCAAGTTCCTCCTTATTGTGCATTTTGAAACAGCCACACCGCTAGTTTTCAGAGAGTCCGGTATTTCAGCTGATGTTATTTGTTGGTTTTTCTTTGTATCCCGAACAATTTTCCTGGCAGTTGTGGACGACAGTTTTGTTCTACCTGACCATGGTTTTGTTTTTACAGAGCCCCCGATTTTCCATTTGTTAATTACAGTTTGAACTCTGCTGACTGGCATTATTAATTCCTTATGATTAGAGATGAGCAACTTTGCCTCCGGGAGGGTCGAGTCGGGTTTTGGGCCACCCGACTTTCCCAAAATTCGATTCGAATGAAGTCGGCCGACTATCTGAAACAGTCGAGTCGGAGTCGAAAACCCGACCCCAATGCAAGTCAATGGGGAATAAAAGTCGGCAGGGAATGGAGGACAGTAAACACACCTACAGTGCCCATTTCAATGCCAACAACATCAATTCTTATTACTTAAGCTTGTCAAACTTAATTTACTTTATAATAATAGTAACGCATTGAAAACTGGGGGTTATTTGGCTAAAGTTGTGGGGGGCAGGTCTGGCTCCAGGTTTTCGTGGGCCCCGGGCCAAAGAGTCTCAGTGGGCCCCTTTAACACATACCACAATTCATGATGCTCCGATATGGCAGAGAAATATAGGTATAGTACAATGACAAATACTTCACTTCTTACATTATATGAGTAATAGCTATTGTAAATTCTACAATAGTTCAAAAAGCGGACTGTATAGTTCTCCATACAGTATTATGGGCACCACATAGTGCGCCATACAGAATAATGAGCCCCATATACTGTTCCATACATAATTGGTCCCATATAATGTTCCATACAGTATATGATGAGCTCCACATAATGCTCCAGTACATGATGGGCCCCATGGATGATGCTCCAGTGTATGATGGGCCTATATAATGCTCCATATATAATGGGCTCCATATGATGCTCCAGTATATGATGGGCCCCATGGATGATGCTCCAGTGTATGATGGGCCTATATAATGCTCCATATATAATAGGCCCCATATTATGCTTCAGTGTATAATGGGCCCCGTATATGATCTTCCAGTGTATGGTGGGCCCTATTTATAATGCTCCAGTGTATGATGGGCCCCATATATAATGCTCCAGTGTATAATGGGCCCTATCTATGATGCTGAAGTGTATGATGGGCCCCATATATAATTCTCCAGTGTATAATGCTCCCCATATATTGCTCCAAACATTAAAAAAAAATAATTACCTCTCCTCACTGGGCACAGCTCTACTCTGGACTCCTCAGCATCGTCATCTTCCAGCTCTCTGCACTGTGACTGTTCAGGCAGAGGGCGCACAGACGTGACATCATCGCACTCTCTGACCTGAATGTCACTATCAGGAAATGCAGAACACGTCACAGCGATGGAGCAAGGAGAGGTAAGTATTGCAAGTGCCGGGGCCCCTCGTGGGTGCCGGGAACTGGCACAGGGCCCCTCATAGCACTTGCCCGAGTGCGCCAGGTGCTGACGCCAGCCCTGGGGGGGTACAGCCCAGTTAGGGAGGTGGAAAAACTGGCATATGTTGAGGTGTAGGCTGGACGTTCAGCAGCTGCAAATGGAGGAATTGGAGAAGTCGGAGGAAGAGGAGGACAAAGCGAGCCATTTTGCTGGCAACCTATGTGTCATCAGGGGAAGGTGGTACAAAATCCTTTGAAACCCAGCCATGGTTCATTTTAATGAAGGTGAGATCACCTACATTTTGGGTCGACAGCCGGGTCCTTCTTTCTGTCAGGATTGATCCAGCAGCACTGAAGACTCTTTCTGATAGTACACTAACAGCAGGGCAAGCAAGCTCCTGTAAGGCATATTGTGCCAATTCAGGCCAGGTGTCCAGTTTACAGGCCCAGTAGTCAAAGGGGAATGAACTGTGAAGGAGAACATCAATAGGGGAGGAGAGGTAATTTTGAACCATAGTTGACAACTGCTGTATCCTGTCTGTTGCAATCGATTCAGTATTAACAGTTGTGTGAGCGGTACTCGAGAAATCAGACCACAACATGGTCATGAAACCCCTGTCTCCAACGCCACTTCGGCTGTGTGCACCATGAACAACTTTTCCATTTGGCCCAGTACGGCTTGTGGTAGAACCTGCATCACTGCTGTGTGCTGGGAATGCCTCTAACAAACGGTTTACCAGAGTTGCTTGTTTGTTCGCCATTATTAGCTCTAGATTCTCCTGTGGCATGATGCTCTGTTATTTACCTTTATAGTGTGGATAGAGGATGCTGGCCAACCAGTAGTCGTCATCCTTCATAATTTTGGCAATGCGGGGGTCCCATTTTCGGATCCGCAAGACATAATCACACATGTGGGCCAATGTTCCAGGTGTCAATGATGCACTGCCAGTGGTGGGTGGAGGAGCACTTTCTGCCAAATCCACATCCCTCCATTCATTCACAAACCCTGTACCTGACCTTGGCAAGCCAACATTTTCTCTTGCCCCCTGAGAAGCATCCTCCTCCCCAAAATAATCATCCCCCTCATCCTCCTCCTCCTCCTCTTCCTCTTCTTCCTCCACCTCGTCCAGGACAGTTCCCTGAGCAGACAATGCCTGACTGTCATCAAGGCTTCCCTCCTCCTCCTCCGCTGCAGACGCCTGATCCTTAATGTGCGTCAAAGTTTGCATGAGCAGACGCATAAGTGGGATGCTCATGCTTATGATGGTGTCGTCTGCGCTTACGAGCCGTGTGCATTTCTCAAAACACTGAAGGACTTTACAGAGGTCTTTCAGCTTTGAACACTGCACACCTGACAACTCAATGTCTGCCCTCAAACTGCCTGCCCTTGATTCCTCCCACAAATGCAATACAGCCTGCCTCTGTTCGCACAGCCTCTCAACCATGTGCATGGTGGAGTTCCACCTTGTTGCAAAGTCTATGATTAGGCGGTGCTTGGGGAGGTGGAGCGATCGCTGCAGCCTCTGCATATGACTGGAGTCTACGGGTGAGCGACGGATGTGCGAGCACAGTCTTCGCACATTATGGAGCAGGGTTGGTAACTCCGGATAATTATTTATGAAACTCTGCACCACCAGGTTCAAGGTGTGAGCCAGGCAAGGTATGTGTCTGAGTTTTGCTATGGCCACCATAAAATTACGGCCGTTATCACTGACTACCTTGTCTGTCTCAAGATGTGGACTGCCCAGCCATGACTCAGTTTCTTGCTGCAAGTAGTCGGCCAGTTCCTCCGCGGTGTGTCTGTTATCGCCCAAAGACATCATCTTTAAAACAGCCTGTTGATGCTTACCACTAGCTGTTCGATAGTGGGACACCTCGTGTGCAACACTGGCAGCTGCGGATGGAGTGCTCATGCATCTGCGCTCTGTCGACGAGCTTTTGCTTCTGGAGGAGGAGGAGGAGGGTCGAATGCCTACAGTCAACTGTTGCCTATACTGTGAGCTAGGCAGCACTGTCCCACCGCCGCTGTCCCCTGTGGACCCTGCATCCAGCACATTAACCCAGTGCACAGTGATGGACATGTAACGGCCCTGGCCATGCCTACTGGCTCATGCATCTGTTGTGAAGTGCACCTTTCCACTCACTGATTGTTTGAGTGCATGGACAATGCAGTCTTTCACATGCAGGTGAAGGGCAGGGATGGCTTTTCGAGAAAACGGAAGGGCATCATGTCTAATGAGATCAGTTTGGCAATATAGGCGTTCAAAGCCAGTGAGGTTTTGTAGTCCGTCCACTAGTGTTGAGCGATACTGCTCGATATCTAAAAATATCGGATCGGAATGGTATCACCGATATCACTAAATATCGTCGATATCCGATTCCGATACCGGAAGTCCCATGTAAGTCTATGGGAAACAAAATATCGCAACAAAAAAAACCCTTTCTTTCGTTGTAAACACAAAATATACACACATAGAATACATATATATATATATATACATGTCATTGTGACATATATATATACATATATTTATAGTTTATACACTTCTACATAGTAAAATAGACTCTGATTCAATTGCCGGGTAAAGCCGTGACATACCCCATAGAAGTCGACGGGCTCGGTGCCGAGTACCCCCAAAACCTCTGGCTCTGTGCGACTCAACTTGGGCGTCACGAACAGGATTCTGTAGCTCGCTATAAGCGAGTCCTGTGTGCCTGAATTGAACTGGTTTTTGTGCTTGAGAATTGCTAAAATCATCAGAGAATGTATTTGCCATTTTTCCGCCATATCTGCGTCACGACGAGGCACTGGTGAAGAAGAAGGGCGTGCTCTTCGTGGGTGTACACTCACTCAGTGGCGCGAAAACGATGGCCGACCACTCTAAATGTTACTGGCTGCAATGTAAGATCGTGCCCACACAGCTCTTCAGTTCCGCCTCCTCATCCTCCTCAGTGTGCGGAAACTAACACGAAGGTCCGGCCTCACTACAAAAGAGGGCCCTCTCCAGATGCTAATGACACATGTGACTTGGCAGAGATGGCTAATGGACACAAGCAGAAGTGTGAAGGGATGGAGCAGTCAGAGCTCTCCCCCCACGGAAGCGACCCGATCGCCACGGAACCACCGTTGGGCACCCGGCCTGGAAACCCTCCTACGCTGCAAGAAGCGGAGGATACCCTAAGAGGCCTGGCCCGGCACCGGGAGGAGGTCGCCAGGATGGAAGCCAGCTGGCGTGCCCTAAAACTAAACTTGGAGCGGCGCCAATCCCTCTTACCTGAAGTGTCTGTACCGGAAGGTGAGGCACCCGTTCTAGTAGAGGAGCCCGTGCGGGCATCCCAGCCCTTGCAATGTGATCCGGTTGACGTTGTCGCAGTGGAGGCACCCGTTCCTTCAAAAAACGCTGCACCGGCAGCACCCCAGATCCCGCTGTCTGCCCCCGTCGCTGAGACAGAAGAAGCGACACCCGTCCTCATGGAGGAGGCCGCGCAGGCACCAGAGGTCTACCTGTCTGTACCGGAGCCCCGACTGTCATCTGTTCCAGAGCTGGCTGCTTCCTCTGCAGGTGAGGCCGCCAGGACTGTCGGGTGCCAGGAGAGCTGCCGCAAACCGGACATCGTAAGCTGCAGTTTGATGGTGGAGACATGGAGATGCTGGTGGAGGAGAATTACAACCAGCGTCAGGAGGAAGAGTGGAGACGTCGGGAGCGGGAAGCAGAGCGACAAAGGGAGCAGCGAGAATCCCAAAAGCTTCGGCAACGTCACCTGGAGAAGGACCGGGCAGATAAGGACCGGATGAGAAAAGATAAAGGAACCCTGTGGGAGCCGCGGCGTAAGGGTGCAGTACGGAACTTTAAGTTAAAAGGTGGTTGGGGCTTCATCCAGGAGCCTGGACTTTATTTAGAAGTGTTTGTGACCCGGCGGGACGTGGAGACTCACCTCCCAGAAGGACACCCGGGGAGGGACCTGTTGCCAGGAGACTTGGTGACTTACACCCGACACTGGGGTTACAATGGATGGTACGCCCTAAATGTTACCAGGTGCGACCCCTACTCCCCAGAGTGTCAGGAACCTGTGAGACCCTCGGAGCCTTCAGCCTCCCACATCCAGGCCTCTGCAAAAGTGCCCACCCCACGCCGTAAATCTCCCCAGCCTCCCTCAGTGGTCTCCTCAGCATCCCCAGCTATGGACATGATAATGATAGCTGGCCCGTACCCGGCGCCTGTTAGGCCCCCTGGGGTTCGTACAGTCCGGGACATAGGGCTCCAGACCCGGAGGGAGATGAAAGAGGTGGCCACACAGACACAGATAGCGGGTCACGACTTGACTGTACAGGCCACACGACGTCATCAGGTCCTGGTGGTCCTTGGTGTCTCGGATGTTTGGCAAGCATCAGAAGAGTACCAGGTGGTACCTGGAACACCCCTGCCAAAGAATTATAAATAACCCGGACAGGGTCCCTGTATGTAAATAGTTAAATTGTTGATGTACCCGGACGGGTGAATGTTCATAAAAAAGTTTTTTAATTTAATAAAAAACACAACACAGTTTTCATTACTTTTATTACAGTCTCATCCTGCGACGCCATCGATCTCCTGTAAAAAAATGAAAAAAAAAAACAGCAGTATACCACCTGTCCGACGCAGTCCATAGTAACGAGTGTCCCACGACGATCCAGCTCTGCTACATCAGAATGACAGGCAGAGCCTGTCATCCCGGCGCAGCACAGCTGATTACCTGCTTCCCCGGCGGTGACGTCATCGGACTGGTTTACGGCCGGGATTACCCTGCAGTCACTGCAGTTATCGCGAAAAACTGCATGTGACCGCCAGGGAGAAGATAATGGCGGCCATCAAGCAGTCCAGGACGTGACCGCCGGAGATCTTCTGCCAGGTAAGTGCCGCTGACTCCTGACAGACCCGACCGACGGACACTCACAGTGACAGTGACAAATCCGATTCCGGTATCCGATATGACAAAAATATCGGTACTCGGAATCGAAAGCCCGATACAGCTAATATCGGCCGATACCCGATATTTGCAGTATCGTATCGCTCAACACTACCGTCCACGCTTGCAAGTGCATGGTGTTTAAATGTCTAAGCATGCAGTTGCTTATTCAATCTTCAATGGTATTCAATATTCGGTGATTTTTCTCTCGGCTAAAGGTCCTTCTGCACTTCTTACAGATAACCTTTGCCTCATCAATAGGATTTTGGTCAAAAAAGTGCCACACTGCACTCTTCCTACTATGGGATAAATTTTCAGGGCTTGCATGCTGTGCTAATTTGAACGTCTGGCCAAGCTGTCCTGCAACTCTATTTGTTTTTTTAACACGCTTTTGGACTGCTACGGGCCTGCCAGATAACCGCAGCTGTGATGTCGATGCCTGCTGCGGATCCTCCTCTTCTGAGCTATTGCCAGCGGCACCCTCTTCCCCCAATGGATGCCAATCCGGGTCAACAACTGGGTCATCCATCACCTCCTCTTCAATTTCATCTGCACCTTCCTCTGTGTCACCGTGTAAGGTGGTATAGTATGTGGAAGGGGCACCTGAGTTTCATCAGGGTCAGATTCCGGCTCAGTAGACTGCGAGGGAAATGTAGTGCTCTGGGTGAATGTACCAGCAGAATCATATAGTAGTGGCTGTGCATCAGTGCACTCCATGTCAGATTCATCTTGGACTGGGCAATTCAGGATTTGACTTGATAAGTTAGGCATGGTATGTAAAAAGAGCTCCATGGAGTAATCTGAAGGGTGGCCTGCTGCATCCTTCATTTTGGTGGGGATGAAGGACACAAGGAAAGGTGTTGTTCCTGACCAGGAGCCTGCACTGTCGACTCAGTGCTTGCAGTTTTTGAAACTTCAGAAGAGGAGGCAATAGAGCTGGAGGCTGTTCCGGCAATGTAAGCCAAAAACTGTTCCTGATGCTCCGGCTTTAAAAGCGGTTTATCTACCCCCAGAAAAGGGAGCCTTCCAGGCCTTATGGAGCCAGACGATGACGCAGGCTCAACACCTCCTGCCTTAGGTGCTATTGTGCTTTTGGCACTACCAGCAGATGCACCACCACCTCCATCAGTACCAGTTGGCCCCCCCGCCCACGTCCGCGACCTCTTCCACCATACTGCCTCATGTTTGGGAAAATGTACTAAAAATACCAGCAGATATATGGTACTATATGAGGAGCATACAGCTGTATACAGTGTAGGGAAAATTTCATTCTCCTTATATATTTCCGGAGTCACACACAGACGCTCACTCAGTATGGATTTGACCGTAATACAAAGAGCAGATATACAGTACTGTATCAGAAGCGGACAGCTGTATACAGTGTAGGGGAAAATTTCAATCTACCGTTCATTTCCGAAGTCCACACATGACCACTCTCTCATGTTGGATGTACTAAAAATACAGAGATATAGGTACTATATAGAAGCTACAGCTGTATACAGTGTAGGGGAAAATTTCAATCTCTTATATATTTCCGGAGTCACTCACAGACGCTCACTCAGTATGGATTTGACCGTAATACAAAGAGCAGATATACGGTACTGTATCATAAGCGTACAGCTGTATACAGTGTAGAGGAAAATTTCAAGCTTTGTATATTTTCCAGAGTCACACACAGGCGCTCTCTCAGTATGGATTTGACCATAATACAAAGAGCAGATATATGGTACTGTATCACAAGCGTACATCTGTATACGGTGTAGGGGAAAATTTCAATCTCCTTATATATTTCTGGAGTCACACACAGATAGCATGTATTTGTCCTGATAACAGCTGGTACACGGTAGTGTGTGACGAGCGTACTGCTCTATACAGTGTGGGAAAAAATGAACGGTCGGTAACTGTGCAGAAAAAAAGGTTTGGCAGCTGTGCTGTGCTGACACAATGCTATCTCCTTTAATTAAATGTAAGCGACGGCCGCCGGCTGCTGTAAACCCCTTGAAGCTCCCCTTTCCTTGTTTTCTGGTCAGTAGTTGGCTGAAGTCTCTGGCTGGATTTGCAAAAGAATGCCACGCCTCCTGGCAGCCAGAGAGCAGCACACGTGCATTGCAGGAAGCAGGAAGCAGAAAGCAGAAAACATTCATGAGCCTCTCTCACTCAGGGAGAGGGACACAAGACGGTGAGCCCGGCTGGTGGGGACGGGGTGGATTGTTTTTGTTAAATGTGTCCCCTCACTGTGCTGGCAGCCTGGCACTTTACATTTACAATGGCACTGGCTGTACTTTGCACCTTAGGGAGGGGGCCCGGCTGCTCACACTGTGGAGGGTGGAGGAGGGGCCCTGCATGCACTGCAGGTGTGTGTCTGACCTATAACATGCATGCCTGGAGTTAAGAGCACTTGTTGATTTTTTTTTAATTTTTTTTTTGGGGGGGCCCCATTCAGACTTTTGCTACGGGGCTCCATGATTTCTATGTACGCCCCTGGTGCTGTGTAAAAAGCAGTCTGCACAGCAGTGTACACACAGCAATACAGCTATCAGGTAGCCTAATAACCAGCACTGCTGCACACAAGAAAATCCCTGTCACTGCACACTAACTGTACAACACAATTGCTATCAGCACAAGCACATAAGAACTTCTCTTTCCAGCCCTAACTCTCTCCCTACTGATAAACAGCATCAGCAACCTCCCCCTACTGTTAAGGTAGGCAGAAGTAAAATGGCGGTCGGCGGTCAGGACTTTTATAGACACTATGACGCCCCCCAAAGCAAGCCAATCACTGCAATGCCCTTCTCTAAGATGGTGGTGGACGCTGCCCATGTCATCTCATTGCCACAGTGTACAATCTTGCTCATTGGCTGGAAAAAGGCGCCTGAAAGCATTCTAGGAAAATCGACTTTGGCGCTCGTTTTGCCGACCGCATGGCCGACTGCACGCTAAGGTCGGGTTTCGGCCAACAAAACCCGACTTTGGTAAAAGTCGGCGACTTATGAATCTGACCGACCTGTTTCGCTCAACTCTACTTATGATATCTTTTTGTATCCCTTTCCTCTTTTATACAGTTCAACTACCTTTTCCCATAGATCCGTTGACAATTCTTTTGCTTTCCCCATGACTCACAATCCAGAAATGTCAGTGGCTGGATGAAAGATGCAAGAGTCTGTCTGGATCCCAGAAACTCACCCAGCTTTTATTCACATACACTGATTACAAACAAACAGGTCACAGGTGAGGATGTTACCTTTAGCAGCCATTCAAACCCATTTGTGTCAACTTCTGTGCGTGTTATCAGGCCAAAATCACCAGGGTATGTAAACTTTTGATCAGGGTAATTTGTATGTTTTGGGTTGTCATTATGATTTAAAAAGAGAAACCACAATAGTTTGACAATAAATGACTTCACCCAACCACTAACCATTAGTGGAGAAAAAGTTTTGGTGTTATCATTCATATTCTCTGAAAAAAGGCCAAGAAAGCAAAAATTCTGTAAACTTTTGGGCACAACTGTTTATTCCTTGTTATACAGGCCTCATCCACACTGAAAAAATATTTCTTCTTTTAATAACATGATACAGTAGGGGAGATCTTACTTTGAAATTCTTTGGAGCATAAAGTCTATGTTATACAGGACTCATCCGCACTGAAACAATTCTTTCTTCTGTTACTAACATGATACAGTAGGGTAGATCTCAGATTGAAATTGTTTGGCGCATAGCTTCTATGTTGTACAGACCTCATCCACACTAATAAAAATACTTTCTTCTGTTACTAACGTGATTCAGCACTCCATATTTCACTTTGTCATTTAATACCTCTGAAATTCAGCTTTGTGCAGAGCTGTTGCGGAGTAAAAAAAACTATTTTCTTACTTGCTAATGTGATTCCGCACGCCATTTTTCACGTTGTGATTTACTGCCGCTGAATTTCAGCTGTGTGCAGAGCTGCTGCAAAGTATAAAAAACTATTTTTTTAGTTGCTAACGTGATTCAGCGCGCCATATTTCACCGTGTCATTTAGTGCCGGTGATATTAAACTGTGTGCAGAGCTTGTGCAAAGTAGAAAATCTAATTTTTTGTTGCTAATAGTCTGCTCCTACCACACTATCTGAACAACATGACTGGGAAAAAGAGAGGTTATGGTGGAAGGAGTAATAGACTTTGTTGTTAAAGGTGTACATGGGGTAGGTGGTATTGTTAGTGAAAATACTAGTGAACCAACACTGTCACGTCCTATCCAAACACAACTGGCAACTTCTGTTACTGGATGGGCTACTCCACTACCTTTCTTTGGCAGCCGTACAGTGGCACGCCTTGTTGATGAGGGCTAGAAAGAGCATGTGCTTGAGTGGATGGCAAGTGCAGCTTCAAGTAGCCTCTCCTCCTTTTCCTGCACCTCAACATCACACACAGTACAGTCCACAGAGGTGGCAGTCCAATTACAATTGCTTCCCCCATGTCACAACTCTCCAACTACCCAACTGTCTGTAGGGAACCACAGATGGATGAGTCTTTAGAGCTTTTCACACAGAGTCAATAGGAGGAAATGTCTGCACTGATGCTCAAAATTTTTTTTTAGCTTGTATCCGGGGCAGGATGAAGTATGGTCCAAGCAGCATCCTGACCCTTGTCACCAGACATTAACCACCGGGGGGGGGGGTGATCCTGATGAGACTGAGATGTCTGAGTCTCATGTGGACTGTACTGTGCTGTCAGGGCAGGAAGAGGAGGAGGGTGACTTTCAGGGTGAGGAATTGGATACCAGAGGATGATGATTAGGTTGCAGATCCCACTTGGAGTGAACACAGAGGCACGCAGCTAAGTAGGTCATCTGAGGAGTTGAAGAAAGAGGAAGAGAGGAAGTTACTTCATCTGGCACAGGCACAAGCTGATGCAACCACAACGAGCCCTGCATCCTCAACTACAACTGTAGCTGTGGAAAGCAGCGTTGGTGGGTCTTCAGCTAGCAGGGGTGGCAATGGTTGCCTAGCCTGTGCTTTCTTTGACAACGCAAAGGATGAGCCAGCTCACATTATCTGCCATCTTTGCAAAAAACTGAGTTCATGTGAATGCATGAACCTTCATATGCGCAATCAACATGCGTTACTCTAGCAATACCACTGCGATACTATGTGGACCTCAACAACCATCAGCCGCCCCATCAACCACAGCTGCTGCTTCTTCCTCCTCTGTTACTGTTCCAAATATTGTCCCACAGGTCTCCGACAGCAGAACCTCTGGTTCTTTACCCACTCCAGTCAGGCTGAGTGAGAGCCCATCAGCTGTAATGGAAGCAGACATGCCTGCTGTTTTTGACCGATATCAGAGAACGAGCACACCAAAACTGTATCAATCCACAGTAACAGCTACCCCTGCACCTCACTCACGGTCCAGCATTTTGTCCAGTTCACCATACTCCACCCTCTCTCAGCACTGCAGCCAGCCCTCGGTCTTTCAGTTGTGGTCACATAACAGAAAGTTTCCTTTTACACATGACAAAGCTAAGAGGTTGAACTCCACCTTCTCCAATCTGTTGGCCATGGAAGTGCTGCCTTTCAATGTGGTAGATACAGATGGTTTCTGAAAGCTGATGGCCATCGCAGTCCCAGTCCCAGTAATAGTTGCCCGATCACCATTACTTCTCTATGAAAGATGCACCTGTGCAACACAAGCATGTCACAGACAACATCACCCATTCCTTGACTAAGGCTAGTTTCACATTTGCAGATGGAGGTGCTGCGGAGGGATGCAGACGTCCTCCGTGAAGCCTCGCCCACTGCCACACCTCTTCCGGTCAGCTCCGCCTATGTCTGCAAGCGGCCTGAGTACCTATCGTTAACGTTAGGTACGCAGGCCATACGGATGCATGCGGATGTCCCCGCATGCATCGTTTTGAGGGTGCAGCGACCGCGATAAAAGGCAACATGTTGCGTTCGGCGCAGGTCGCCGGACTATCAAAACGATGCATGTAGCAACCGCATGGCCTGCGTACCTAATGTTAAAGATAGGTACGCAGGCCACATGCAAGCCGCTTGCAAACATAGGCGGAGATGACCGGAGGAGGTGCGGCGGTGGGTGGAGCTTCACGGAGGACGTACGCAGCCCTCCGCAGCACCTCCATCCGTAAATGTGAAAATAGCCTTAATGAGACACGTATTCCAACAGTGCAGAGCAAATCACCACCAGCTCTGTACTGCGCAGCCAGTGATCACCACAATCAGACAGTGTTAAAATTGATATGCCTTGGAGATCACAGTCATGCAGTTGAAGAGTTGTAGTCAGTTCTCCAGGCTGAGTTTAAGCAATGGCTGTCTTTGCTGAATCTGGATGCAGGGAAGGCCGTGTCCGATAATGGTGCGAATCTGGTGGCAGCCCTACGCCGATGCAAGCTCACACACACATGACTTGCATGTCTTATGTCCTCATCCTGGTGGTACAGTGATTTCTCCGCCACTTTCCTGGCCTGGGTGAGCTGCTGCAGAAAGCAGGGAAGCTGTGTGCTCACTTCCTCCATTCGCACCCCTCAGATCATCGTCTTGCATCAATACAGAGGTCTTTGTACATGCCAGTTAACAGGTTGATATGCGATTTGCGACACGGAGGAATTCCACTCTGCACATGTTCCAGCGACTGTGGCAGCAGCGAGCCCTGACACAGTATGTCATGTTCTATAGATTGGGCCAACGCAGTACGGACATGGTATATATCACGTTTACGGACTAGGCACAGATTAAGGTCTTCTGAACTCTTCTGCAAAGTTTTGAAATGGCTACTAAGATGGTTAGTGTTGAATATACCATCATCAGCATCACTATTTCGGTTATCTACATGCTGGAGATGACTTTGATTAGCCGGCGGGAGAAGGTGGAGCTTCCAGCGGAAGAGAAGGAAGTGTTGGCATATGCAACAGATTAGGACTTATTATAAGTAAAAGGAGGACTTTATGCTAACCTGACAGTAGATGGCGATGTTGTGTAACGTTTCCTTCTGTTTAATGTAATGTACAGTCATGGCCAAAAGTTTTGAGAATGACACAAATATTATGTTTTCACATGATCTGCTGCCCTCTGGTTTTTATGTGTGTGTTTGACAGATGTTTTTATCACAGACAGAAATATAATTGCAAACATATGAGTAACAAAAGCTTATATTGACAGTTAGAATGAGTTAATGCAGCAAGTCAACATTTGCAGTGTTGACCTTTCTTCTTCAGGACCTCTGCAATTCTCCCTGGCATGCTCTCAATCAACTTCTGGACCAAATCCTGACTGATAGCAGTCCATTCTTGCACAATTAATGCTTTCATTTTGTCAGAATTTTTAGGTTTTTGTTTGTCCACCCATCTCTTGATGATTGACCACAAGTTCTCAATGGGATTAAGATCTGGGGAGTTTCCAGACCATGGACCCAAAATCTCTATGTTTTGTTCCCTGAGCCATTTAGTTATCACCTTTGCTTTATGGCAAGGTGCTCCATCATGCTGGAAAAGGCATTGTTGATCGCCAAACTGCTCTTGGAGGGTTGGGAGAAGTTGCTCTTGGAGGACATTCTGGTACCATTCTTTATTCATGACTGTGTTTTTAGGCAAGACTGTGAGAGAGCCGATTCCCTTGGCTGAGAAGCAACCCCACACATGAATGGTTTCAGGATGCTTAACAGTTGGCATGAGACAAGACTGGTGGTAGCGCTCACCTTGTCTTCTCCGAATGAGGCGTTTTCCTGATGTCCCAAACAATCGAAAATGGGATTCATCAGAGAAAATAACTTTACCCCAGTCCTCAGCAGTCCACTGCCTGTACCTTTTGCAGAATATCAGTCTGTCCATGATGTTTTTTCTGGAGAGTAGTGGCTTCTTTGCTGCTCTCCTTGAGACCAGGCCTTGCTCCAAGAGTCTCCGCCTCACAGTGCGTACAGATGCACTCACACCTGCCTGCTGCCATTCCTGAGCAAGCTTTGCACTGCTGGTAGCCCGATCCCGCAGCTGAAACACTTTTAAGAGACGGTCCTGGTGCTTGCTGGTCTTTCTTGGGCGCCCTGGAGCCTTTTTGGCAACAATGGAACCTCTCTCCTTGAAGTTCTTGATGATGCGATAGATTGTTGACTGAGGTGCAATCTTTCTAGCTGTGATACTCTTCCCTGTTAGGCCATTTTTGTGCATTGCAATGATGACTGCACGTGTTTCTTTAGAGATAACCATGGTTAACAGAAGAGAAACAATGATGCCAAGCACCAGCCTCCTTTTAAAGTGTCCAGTGGTGTCATTCTTACTTAATCATGACAGATTGATCTCCAGCCATGTCCTCATCAACACCCACACCTGTGTTAATGGAGCAATCACTGAAAAGAGGTTAGCTGGTCCTTTTAAGGCAGGGCTGCAATGATGTTGAAATGTGTTTTGGGGGATAAAGTTCATTTTCTAGCCAAATATTGATTTTGCAAGTAATTGCTGTTAAGCTGATCACTCTTTATAACATTCTGGAGTATATGCAAATTGCCATTAGAAAAAGTGAAGCAGTAGACTTTGTAAAAATTAATATTTGTGTCATTCTCAAAACTTTTGGCCATGACTGTATAAGAAATAGTCTCACTTGTACTTTCACTTTCGTTTTGTTCCTGTTTTCCTGATGCAATGCTGAAATGACTGTGCATTTTCCCTTTTACCTCATGTTGTAAGAAGTAAAAGCTTGTTATCTCATGAAACCTGCTCTGTGAAGTTTTCTACTGCAAAGGTATGGATTCAGAAGGTGTGCAACAGGTTATGGGCTCAGACACCCAGACATCCAGACACCCATATACAGCGTACCCAGACATCCAGGCACCAGAGAATCCAGAAACCACAGATCCCAAGCACCAAGATTACCAGATACCCAGGACACTGGAACCCTCAGCAAGACCCTGGTGAATGCAGAAGAATTCTTCAGTTCAAGTCTCTCCAAACAAGTAAGATAAGTTAAAAATGACAAGTAGCACAGAGCTAAAACTCGCAGTAGCTAAACTGAATGATGAGAGCTATCAGCTATGGAAGTTCAAAGTAGAGATGTTATTGTCTAAAGATGATTTATGGGAAGTAATTGTTACAGATAGACCTGATCAGGAAAATCAGACATGGGATAAGAAAAATAGACAAGCGAGAGCCACCATTAGCTTATTAGTGGATGATGCTCAATTAATACATATAAGAAATGAAGAAACAGTGAAAGGAATGTGGGAAGCATTAAGAAAGCTATATGAGAGACCCAGCTTAAATCACAAGTTATTTTTATTAAGAAAGCTTTACAGTATGAGACTAAGTGCAGACAGTGACATGCAAAAGCATATATTCTCAATGATGGAAGTGATATCACAGCTAAGATTTATTGGTGAAGATATTAAAGAAAGCCATATAGTAGCTATATTGTTGTGCAGTTTACCAGATTCGTATACAGCTTTAATAAATGCACTAGAGACAAGACCTGAAACAGACATTACATTAGATTTTGTAAAAACAAGACTAATAGATGAATATCAGAGAAGAAAAGAACAAAGCAATGATTCTTCTACTGAAAAGGACAGTGAAAACGCTCTTAAAGCTGCAGAATTTAAAAAAACCCTATAGTAAAGAGACAAGAGAATGCTTCAGATGTAAGAAAAAGGTCATTTAAAGAAAGACTGTACCATATGGAAAGCAGAGCAACAAAAATTACAACATAAAAAGAATACACAGAAAGTAAAAAACACAATTTCTGATCAGTGTGAAAATAATAGGAATGGCACATTCAAAATAACAGACAAGAAATTATCACTTGGTTGGTTTATTGATTCAGGAGCAACGAGTCATATGACAAGTGACAAGAATTTCTTTACTGATCTTGGTTTAAATAAGAAAGAAGCCATTTATCTTGCAGATGGAAGCAAAATAACCGCAGAAGGTATCGGATAAGGTATGCTAAATTGTTCAAACAAGTTCGGACAAGATTCAAAGATACTTGTACAGGATGTGTTGTATGTTCTAAAATTGGAAGGCGGATTATTATCTGTGAAACATTTAACAGCAAAAGGACTTACAGTAAAATTCAAAGAAAATGAGTGTGCAATTATTGCAGGAAACAAGATGATAACCAAAGTCAAGGCAGATGAACAATTATATCAGTTTGACAAACCAAAGGAACAGATGAAGGTATGTACACATGATCACAAAAACTGTATTCACATGTGGCATAGACGTCTAGGACATAGACACCCGCACAGTATAAGGGAACTACAGAGAAAAGAATTGACAAAAGATTTAAAGATATCTGATTGCTCAATTACCATAAGATGTGAATGTTGTATAAAATCCAAAGCCACAAGGATATCTATTCCAAAAGAAAGTGAGATGAAAAGCGAAAAACCACTTGATTTGGTGCATACTGATGTATGTCGACCCATGAAAGTGACTACATCCAGAGGCAATAGATACATGTTGACTTTTATAGACGACTACTCAAGATATATAGTCACATTCTTAATTAAGAACAAAAGTGAAGTTTTTGATAAACTTGTAGACTATGTAACAAGATCAAGTAACAAATTTCAAAGGAAGCCAATTGTCATCAGAAGTGATAATGGAGGTGAATTTACAGGTCACAGAATAGAAGACTACTTAAGACAAAATGGAATAGAACATCAGAAAACTGTTCCATACACACCTGAACAAAATGGAGTAGCAGAAAGGAAAAACAGAACTCTAACAGAAATGATGAGATGTATGCTGACAGATTCTAAACATAGTAACATAGTTATTAAGGTTGAAAGAAGACTTTAAGTCCATCTAGTTCAACCCATATCCTATCCTAACCTGCCCTAACATGTTGATCCAGAGGAAGGCAAAAAAAAAACCCCAAGTGGCAAACAGTAAGCTTCACATTGGGGAAAAAAATTCCTTCCCGACTCCACATACGGCAATCAGACTAGCTCCCTGGATCAACGCAGTATCGAGGAAACTAGTGAATATAGCCTGTAATATTATACTTTTCAAGAAAGGCATCCAGTCCCTTCTTAAATTTTAGTAAGGAATCACTCATTACAACATTAGACGGCAGAGAGTTCCATAGTCTCACTGCTCTTACAGTAAAGAATCTGCGTCTGTGATTATGGCTAAACCTTCTTTCCTCCAGACGTAGAGGATGCCCCCTTGTCCCCGTCACAGGTCTAAGAGTAAAAATATCATTAGAAAGGTCTTTGTACTGTCCCCTCATATATTTATACATTGTATTAAGATCAACCCTAAGCCTTCGTTTCTCCAAACTAAATAACTCCTAGTGTAATAACCTGTCTTGGTATTGCAGACCCCCCAGTTCTCTAATAACCTTGGTCGCTCTTCTCTGCACCCGCTCCAGTTCAGCTATGTCTTTCTTATACACCGGAGACCAGAACTGCACACAGTTTTCTAAGTATGGTCGCACCAGTGACTTGTATAGAGGTAAAATTATGTTCTCCTCATGAGCATCTATGACTCTTTTAATGCATCCCATTATTTTATTTGCCTTGGCAGCAGCTGCCTGACATTGGCCACTAAATGTGAGTTTGTCGTCCACCCATCACCCACGTCTTTTTCAGTGACAGTTTTGCCCAGTGTTTTACAATTAAGCACATACTTATACATCTTGTTTGTTCTACCCAAGTGCATGACCTTACATTTATCCCCATTAAAGCTCATTTGCCATTTATCAGCCCAAGCTTCTAGTCTAGTTTACATAAATCCTCCTGTAATATAAAATTATCCTCCTCTGTATTTATTACCCTGCAGAGTTTAGTGTCATCTGCAAATATTGAAATACTACTCTGTATGCCCCCTACAAGGTCATTAATAAATATGATAAAGAGAAGCGGCCCCAATACTGACCCCTGTGGTACCCCACTGCTAACCGTGACCCAGTCCGAGTGTGCTCCATTAATAATCACCCTTTGTTTTCTATCCATGAGCCAGTTCTTAACCCACTTACAGATATTTTCCCCTATCCCCATTGTTCTCATTTTATGTATCAACCTTTTGTGTGGCACTGTATCAAAAGCTTTTGAGAAGTCCATGAACACCACGTCCATTGCATTCCCTTGGTCCAGTCCTGAACTTACCCCTTCATAAAAGCTTATCAGATTAGTCTGACAAGAATGGTCCCTCATAAACCCATGCTGATACTGTGTAATGAGGTTATTCAGCCTCAGATACTCCAATATAGTATCCCTTAAAAAACCCTCCAGGATTTTACCCACAGTAGATGTTAAGCTCACTGGCCTATAATTTCCAGGTTCAGTTTTTGCCCCCTTTTTGAATATTGGCACCACATTTGCTATACGCCAGTCCTGTGGTACAGACCCCGCTATTATGGAATCTTTAAAGATTAAAAATAATGGTCTATCTATAACTGTACTTAATTCCTGCAGTACTCGGGGGTGTATCCCATCCGGGCACGGGAATTTGTCAATTTTAGTGATTTTTAAACGCCGCCGTACTTCCTGCTGGGTTAAGCAAGTGACATTTAATGGAGAAATTTTTTTTATCACTGATCATGTTATCTGTCATGGGATTTTTTTGTGTAAATACAGTTGAAAAAAAGTCATTTAGCATATTGGCTTTTTCCTCATCCTCATCCACCATTTCAACCAGACTATTTTTAAGGGGACCAACACTATCATTTTTTAGTTTCTTGCTATTTATGTAGTTAAAGAATATTTTGGGATTATTTTTACTTTCTCTGGCAATGAGTCTCTCTGCCTCAATCTTTGCTGTCTTGATTTGCTTTTTACAGAATTTATTCAGTCTTCTGTATTTATTTAATGCCTCATCACTACCTACTTGCTTTAATTCCCTAAACGCTTTCTTTTTGTCCCTTATTGCGCCCCTTACAGCTCTATTTAGCCATAGTGGTTTCCTCCTAATTCTAGCATGTTTATTCCCATAGGGTATATACTGTGCACAGGTCCTATTCAGGATGCTAATAAATGTCTCCCATTTTCTTTGTGTATTTTTATGTCTCAGGATATCATCCCAGTTTATTGCACCAAGATCATCTCTCATCCGTTGGAAATTTGCCTTCCTGAAGTTTAGTGTCCTTGTAACCCCTTGACTACACATCTTATTAAAGGATACATGAAAGCTTATTATTTTGTGATCACTATTACCCAAGTGACCCCCAACCCTTATATTTGATATGCGGTCTGACCTGTTGGATAATATTAGGTCTAGCAGTGCCCCCCCCTCTTGTTGGGTCCTGAACTAGTTGTGAAAGGTAATTGTCTCTCATAGTTGCCAAAAACTTATTACCTTTGCTGGAACTACAGGTTTCTGTTCCCCAATGTATTTCAGGGTAGATGAAGTCCCCCATAATAATGACTTCTCCTTGAGTTGCTGCTTCATCTATTTGCTTTACGAGGATATTCTCTGTTGCTTCCATTATTTTAGGAGACTTATAACAAACCCCTATCAGTAATTTATTATTTTTTCCCCCTCCCCTAATCTACACCCACAGAGACTCTACATCTTCATTAGATTCACAGATATCACACAGTATGGGTTTTAAGGATGATTTTACATATAAACACACACACCCACCTCGCTTATTTTTACGCTCATTCCTAAACAGACTATAGCCCTGTAAATTAAACATCCAGTCGTGGCTCTCATCCAGCCAAGTCTCAGATATCCCCACCATGTCATAATTATGTTCCAACAAAATTAATTCTAATTCCGCCATTTTGTTGGTGAGGCTTCTGGCATTAGTATACATGCACTTTATGTATCTCTCTGAACCTCTATTCTTTCTTAAATTATTAACTGTTCTAACCCCACCCCCAATTTCATTATTTGTACCCAGGTCTCTATCATCACTGCCTTTCCCTCCTATAAAATGAATACCCTCCCCCCTAGTCCCTAGTTTAAAGACTCCTCCAACCTTCTAGCCATTTTCTCCCCCAGCACAGCTGCACCCTCCCCATTGAGGTGCAGCCCGTCCCTAGCATAGAACCTGTAGCCAACTGAGAAGTCGGCCCAGTTCTCCAGGAACCCAAACCCCTCCTTCCTACACCAATTCTTGAGCCACTTATTAACCTCCCTAATCTCCCGTTGCCTCTCTGGTGTGGCACGTGGTACAGGCAGTATTTCATAAAATACCACGTTGGAGGTCCTTGCTTTAAGCTTGCAGACTAATTCCTTACCAGAGAAATATTGGGGTGAAGCAGCAATGACAGCTACATATCTACAGAACTGACTTTTTTCCAGAAAACTGATGAAAACTCTATATGAACTATGGCAAGGTATGAAACCAAGTGTCAATCATTTAAAAGTTTTTGGATGTAAAGTTTTTATATTCATTCCAACAGAAAAACGTTCCAAACTTCAAAACAGATCCATGAAAGGAATATTTGTTGGCTATAGTGAAAACTGCAAAGGATATAGAATCTTAGATCCCAAAACAGACAGAGTTACGGTGAGTAACAGTGTGACATTCATTGAAGATTTCAGTTGAAACAAAAAATGAGAAAAACAATAGTGACATAACTGAAGAAATATCTGATGAGAAAGAAGTAGAAATTAATGAAGAACAAAATACTGAAAGTGAAGAATCACAACTACAAACAAACACAGAACCAAGACGTTCAACAAGAGAAAACAAAGGAAAACCACCAAAACGCCTCTCACACAAGGCAAGTACAAGTAAAATGTATGAATCTATCTCTTGGGAAGATATAGCTCGACTTCCAGAAGAAGAAGACTATGATGAAACATTTGCTCCAGTTGTCAAACACACTACAATAAGAACTTTACTTACAGTTGCAGCAATGGAACAGATGGAACTAAGACATCAGGATGTAAAGACAGCTTTTTGAATGGAGATTTAACAGAAGACATTTACATTGAACAACCTCCAGGATTCAAAGATGAAAGAAATCCAAACAAAGTTTGTAAACTACAGAAAGGCATATATGGTTTAAAACAAGCAGCTAAAGCGTGGAATGACAAAATCACGGAAGTACTAGCAAATGAAAAATTTCAAAGAAGCAAAGCTGATCCATGCTTGTACACAAAAAGGCTGAGTAATAGATGGATTTATGTACCCATATATGTAGACAACATTTTGATTTGTTTTAAACAAGAAAGGGATAAAGAAAACATTCTAAAAACCCTGAAACAACATTTTGAAATCAAAGACTTAGGAAATGTAAAACAGTATCTAGGAATACAGATAGAAAGACAAGAAGTACTGTGGTTAAGACAATTGTTGAAAGAATTAGGACAATCACAGTTGTAACTTTCAAAACTAAAAGAGGACAATCAAGGATGTCTTGCTCTTGCTCAGATGGAAAAAAGTCAATCCAAGAACCAAGCATATTGATGTGAAATATCATTTCTTGAGAGATCATCAGGATCAAGGAGTCTTGAAGTTGGAGTATTGCCCTACTGAAGAAATGACAGCAGACATTTTTATGAAGGCGTTGAATGCTGATAAATATCAGAGACTAATAAAAAAGTTGGGTTTGATTGAATAAGTCCTTACTGTTGAGAAAGTGTGTTGGCATATGCAACAGATTAGGACTTATTATAAGTAAAAGGAGGACTTTATGCTGATGTGACAGTAGATGGCGATGTTGTGTAACGTTTCCTTCTGTTTAATGTAATGTATAAGAAATAGTCTCACTTGTAGTTTCACTTTCATTTTGTTCCTGTTTTCCTGATGCAATGCTGAAATGACTGTGCATTTTCCCTTTTACCTCATGTTGTAAGAAGTAAAAGCTTGTTATCCCATGAAGCCTGCTCTGTGAAGTTTTCTACTGCAAAGGTGTGGATTCAGAAGCTGTGCAACAGGAAGCAGAGTAGGATGAGAAAGGGATAACATTCTCTCAAAGTTCCAGACCGTCATCATACAGGTGGGTGCCAATGGAGGGTGGATTACTGCAATCGAGGGGGGCTGGTGATACCAGATAAGCTGTTAGTGAAGGTGCAGAACAAATGGAGGAGGAAGAGGTGATGGGCGATCAAGTGTCAGGAGATGAAAAGAATAATCATCCGCTCTCTGTTGTTCGTGGTAGGCGGGAGGGAGACGAAAGAAACAAGCATCAGCCACCAACACAGCATGGGCTTGGACCTTATGGAAGAGCCCGACATATGAGTGCCTTTTTGTTGCAGTATATGCAACATGATCCCCGTATAGTTATGATTCGAAATAGCGCTGACTACTGGGTTGCCACTCTGTTAGATCCATGCTGTAAGACAAAATTTTGCCAGATGTTTCCCACCCTGGAAATGGACCCGCAAATGCTGGAGTATCGAAACACGTTTTAAAGACAACCTTAATAGAGGTTTACCCCAAGACAGCAGTGAGGCACACAGTGTGCCTTGCAGGTCTAGACTTCCAACCTCCGGGACGTCAATTCGTCAATGCCAAAACATTAGCCACAGCAGCATTAACAGCAGTAGTATAAGTGGCAGAAACAATTTCTGTGAGTCCTTCGACACATTTTTTAGAGAAGCTTTTGCTCCAGCACAACAGAGTCCAAGTCTGACACGTGGTGAACGACTGAAGAGTATGCTGCAGGAGTATCTAGAACTTAATATCAATACCATCAGGGAAGGTTTGGACCCTTTTACATTTTGGTCTTCAAAAATGGATGAGTGGCCTGAGATTGCCTCTCACACCTTGGAGGTTTTATCATATCCGGCAGCCAGCATTCTCTCAGAACGTGCCTTTAGCACTGCTGGTGGTGTCCTGACTGATAAGCGCAGCCGGCTGTAAACTGCTAACTTTCATCAAGATGAACAAGTTATGCCTCTTAAAGGACTTGTGCACCCCAATCACAGACTGTACAGAATAGACGATATTGCAGTTTTTAGTTTGCTGCATTGATCTAGTGTAATTGCAGTTTGTAATATCTTTAGTGGGGCTTCTGTGCTGTTGCTGCTGCTGTATATCTTAACACTAATTTGTGGAAATGTGAATACTCCTGGTTGGCTCTCCATCTGCTGGGTTGGCTGTAGTGGAAGAGGTGTCAGTTCCTATTATATTATTTCTACTCTGGTGAAATTGATGGCTGTTTGTTGGTGTCTGCCACTAATTTTTGGAAATGTGTAGACTCCTGATTGGGCCTTTCCATCTGCTGGGTTGGCTGTAGTGGAAGAGATGTCGCTCCCCATTATACTATTTCTACTCTGGTGAAATTGATGCCACTTTGGTGGTGTCTGCCCCTAATTATTTTAAATTTGAAGACCCCTGATTGGGTCTGCATCTGCTGGGTTGGCTGTAAAAGAAGATGTGTCAGTCCTTACTATACTATTTCTACTCTTGTGAAATTGATGCCACTTTGTTGGTGTGTGCCACTAGGTTTTGGAAATGTGTACTCTCCTGCTTGGGTCTCCATCTGCTGGGATGGCTGTAGTGGAAGAGGTGTCGGTCCCCATTATACTAGTTAAATGCTATTGAAATTAATGCCACTTTGGTCGTGTCTGCCACTAATTTTTTAAATGTGTAGACTTCGAGTTGTGTCTCCTTCATGTGTGTTACCTATAGCAGTAGGCCTCCGAGACCAGCAGGCTTCCACTTTCTTTGAGTCAACTACCCGTGTTACTATCCATTCCTTACATATTTCTGTCAATAGTAGTCTATGAAACTGATTTTTGTGCACCTGAGTGTGGCTAAGCATCAACGCAAGTTGAGCTGTTGCATGCAATATCAGGGCTCTCAGCACAGCAGGCCTACACCGAGCTTCACACACCTCATCTTAATTTGAAGTTCAATTCAAAGCTGTAAGTGCTGACCCAGACCCTGATGCCTCATGCATGGCTGGTTGCTACCGTGCCATTCTAAAATCTATACTGTTGGTCCATTGAGGCCACTTTCCTGGTGTCTGCACCTAATTTGATGTGTTTTGGCATATTTTGGGCCTATTTGAAGGTGCTGTGCATGCGTTTGTTTTTGCCTCCCATTGACTGCAATGACATTCGACAATATTCAGCGAATATTCGATGAATAATTTGGCGAATATTGCAAAATCGCCGATCTTAATCCGAACTGAACATTGAAATATTCGCTCATCTCTAATCATTATGTGTGAATATGGTTTAAAAGATGCAGCCTAGAAATGGTGCCTCACAGCTCCCTAAGCTTGCAACTTAGTCATGGAGTCAGAATAGTAAAAAGACTTTTGCCAGATACATCTGTAAAGCCAGTCTACAGCTTCTATAAAGCTACAAAACAGTCTTCAGAGCATCTGCTTTCAGCATATAAGAAATCCTTCAGTAAATGTAAGCATAATAGCAAAGTCTATCCTCCAGCTTCCACAAACCAGCAGCTATCATCACAACTTCATTCTGCCTGTGAATTACAGTTGTAAGGGAAACACTACACGGTCTCTATCAGATCCACTTTTAGATGAAGAAAGTACAGAGTTTAATTCACAGTCCAGTGAGAAAGCTAAACATTCTACAAAACCTACATGGAATGTTAGAGATTACTTTGAATCCATTAAACATGAACTTCCTTGTGCTATTGCAGTCTTATGGCAAAAATTGCTGTGTCACATTAACATAATCTCAGAGCCTGCTTCTCTTGAACTACCGCTAGAGGGAGCCCTAGGACAACTGTGCTCAGTTTATGAAACCTATGCCAGAAAGTCTAACAAATACATTACCGTTCTGCAAAGACTTAATACATCTGATTCTCTTGAAGAGCTGCATGCGTTGCAACATAACACTGAGAGATAATGAATATTGCGTGATATTAAAGCCAAGACAGAGGCAAGAATTGCACAAATAACCGAGACATCATCTCGCTTTGCTGGGTCCGCCAGGCAGTCAAAACAATCATCTGAGTCATGCTCTTTAAAATCTACAGTGCTCAGCGAAAAGCTTATAAGAGCATATGTAGAAGACGAGCCAACTAAGTTGCAAGTCTCTTTCGCGCAATAGAAAACTCAGATGAAACTGGAACAGCTGAAGCAGCGTGCAAGAAGTCATAAATAGAAGACAATGCAGAACGGCAGAAATGAAACCCAGCTCAAAGGCAGAAATAGAGATGGAATGTGAATATACTAGAGCCACGGCAAGGTTAAAGGTCCTAGAATAAGCTATCAGTGGAAGCCAAAGAGACAGAATCAGTTAAAGTGATTTTGATGCTGCAGACCCTCTTAAGGCCAGTATCCCTCATGCGAGAAACACAGCCGAGTCTCGCATGTGAAATCCCAGCTCTGGCGCCGGCACTCGGGAGTGGAGCGTGCGGCTGCATGTATTTCTATGCAGCCGCTCGCTCCACTCCCGAGTGCCGGCGCCAGAGCTAGGATTTCACATGCGAGACTCGGCCGTGTTTCTCGCATGTGGGATCCCTGCCTAAGTGTACAAGAGACTATGTACTTAGTCAAAATAGTGCACCTCTGACTTCAACAATCATTCCTGATTGTTAACCAGCATCCTGCATTCAAAGTCAGTACAACACGCTTCCAGCCCTTCATCATGAACCTCTTCCATGCACCAGAATGTGCCAGGCCCTGCACGTTACCAAACCCTATACACAGAAGTGCACGTGCAAACCAATATGCAGGCAAGTCATCACATTCTAGTAAAGCACACAGTCCCGGCTCCATGTGTGGCAGAAAATATGAACATTAAACCAGTCACTGGACTGAATGCCTATGCTGCACCATAATTTCCTTTGTTCCTAGGTCAAAATGCCATAGACGATATGAATAACACTACACAGCCACCAATAGTCTTTCCAAAATCAGAGAAAATTAACGTGTCTGACTTTGCAAGGTACATGGTTCACGCAAACTTACCAAGACTGGTCTCACAAAGTTCGATGATCAACCTAAAAACTACTGAGGTTGGAAATGTGCCTTTAGAACCGTATTTAGTGACCTCGGCATCACTGCTGCTGAAGAGCTAGATCTGATGATCAGGTGATCAGGCTACAAACCACAGAATGAGTCTAGAGACTTAGATCTTTCCCCATCAGAAATTCAGCGGTTGATCTCATAGCTGTTTGGGAGAGACTAGAACGAAGCTAACCATACGGTTGAAAACCAGGAATTCAAGCTTGAGGAGGACAATTTGTATATTCCAAGTGCCTTCTGGGAAAAGCAAAGAGTCTCCAGTTGCTTGGAAAAATTGCCAAACCAGGGATTGAAGCTTGAGGAGGAGTATTTGCATATTCCATGTGACTTCTGGAAAAGTGAAGAGGCTCCCTCAGCAAGAAGAGCATTGGGTACAGCCAGGACCAGCTGCTTGGAAAGCATTGCCAAACCAGGGATTGAAGCTTGAGGAAAACAATTTACGCTTTCCAGGTGCCTTCTAGGAAAAGCGAAGAGTCTCCCTCAGCAAGAAGATCGTTGGGTGCAGCCAGGACCAGTTGCTTGGAAAGCATTGCCAAACCAGGAATTGAAGCTTAAGGAGGACAATTTGCATATTCCACGTGCCTTCTGGGAAAAGAGAAGAGTCTCCATCAGCAAGAAGATCATTGGGTACAGCCGGGACCAGCTGCTTGGAAAGCATCGCCAAAAGTGATGGGTGAGCACTAAAATGCTCGAGTGCTCGTTGTTCTGGTCGAGCAGATTTGAATACTCGGGTACGCGGACAGAACAATGTAAGTTTATGGGAGACCCGAGTATTTTTGCCTCAATCCCCCGGGGGTCCTTTTGAAGGTCTAAAAACGTCTGAAAATGATGGAAAGATTGCTCAAATGACACGGGGACATCGTGGGGATCACCTATGGAAGCACTCCTGACTCCTAGTTCACAGCTTTAAACAATGTTGTCAGTGTTTTATGCCATTTTTATAGGTGCACCAAAAAACGTACCAAAACGAAACCAAAATGGATTTTGCTGGGAAATGTGTAAAGGTACATCCTTTCCTGGTTAATGACATGTATATAAGGCAAAATAATTAACCCCAATCCATAATGTTCCTCCACCACTTGGGCTATGTTCAGATGCAGCATTTTTTAAGCCTTTTTGAACTTTAATATTGCTTTCAACCAAAACAAATGCATTCACTGGGAAATGTCATTGTAACATTTAACAACCCTAGCTGGCCATGTGGGGTGTGACACATAAGCAGACACATCTTGCTTCATTTATTAAGGAGGGACTCTTAAAGTCACAGTGCCTATTTTTACAGGGGCTTCAGGCAGCATTAATCTGCTTAAAGGGCCATTATTAAACAGTGTTTCTCCTAAACTTTTATAGCCAATGCTGTAAGTGGATGGGCTGCTAAGAATTACGACACACCCCAATACCCCTTTCACGAGATGTCCAGGAGGGCTTCCATAAAAAATGTTGCAGTGAATGCAAGGCCTGCCCTGCTACCAAGTCATATGCACACCAATAAGCCTTTGAACCCACATAGTGGATGGGCCCATGAAATTCCACTTCACATTATTCATTTTGTACTTCCATTCCATTTTCTCATGCATTGACTGCAAGGCCTGCCCTGCTACCAAGTCATATGCACCCCAATAAGCTTTTAAACCCACATACTGGATGGGCACAGAAAAATCCACTTCACAATATTCATTTTGTACTCCCATTCTGTTTTTTTTTTGCATTGACTGCAGGGCCTGCCCTGCTACCAAGTCATATGCACCCCAATAACCCTAATCCCCCTAGGAAGAAACATGGAGGAGGGCATCTTATCCAAAAAAAATGTGCCATTAAAAAAGTAGCAGGTCTCCTAGACTTGTAATGCCCATACCCTAAGTGTGTTGGCTGGCCAACATTTTCCCCTGTGGGGTACACGTCCACCTTTTCCATAACAACTATTTTACGCCCAGCAAAAACACTCACCCTTATTAGGAATTTGGACACTGGCTGGAGCAGCACGGAACACGTTAACCCTGGAGATCTACTGGCTGCGACTAATGAGACGTGGAGGAAGGCCTGATTCAAATATAGGCCCAATTTAAAGGAGCTCGTCTCCTACACTTGGAATGCCCATATACTGGTTGGCAAACACTTCCCCTGGGGGTAAATATGAACATAGTGTGTAAATTATTTATTTAGGGGTATCATAAACATCTGGCAAACCTGTAACGTGTTTTCCTACAAAGTTGATGCTGGGAAGATGCAGGTTTTTTAGGAAAATATGGCTGACCGTTGGATGAAGTGATCAGGAAAAGGGGCATGTTGATGAAAGAAATGGGAAAGTACATGATTAATAACAGCAGCGGCTATGGGAGGTCTGAGAGCCAGGATACAGCCTACAATGATTCGTCATTTAGCCACCATCAAGTCCCAGACTCGGTTTCATGCCCGTCAGAAGAATGGTGTAACAGATGCGCGTATGAGACTCGGCCTAATAAATGCCCGTCCAAAACATGTTGCCAAACACGCACGTGTCTGTATAAAGGGCAAAGTGCTACATGTTCGTGAGATGCTGAATTACAGAAAGCAGATGAGTGTCTGAGGGAAACCAACCAAACTGATGGATGCTCGTGAAAAACTAAGTTTAAAGAAGAGTGCACCGTCCGTAATGCTAAAACACCCGTGGCACAAGCTTCTTCATCTTCACCCATACATATTACCAATAAGATAAAGGAGAGGGTCTCCGAGACTCGGAATCCCCATACACAAAGTTCCTGGGCCTGGCAAACATTTTCCTCTGTGGGGTACACATCCACCTTTTCCATAACAACTATTTTACGCCCAGCAAAAACATGAGGTTATGTTTCGCTGTTTTCATTCAGTGGTGTACAGAAGTCTTGCCCGATCCAGCCCTTGTTCATTTTTATAAGAGTCAGCCTGTCAGCATTGTCAGTTGACAGGCGGATGCGCTTATCTGTTATAATTCCACAAGCGGCACTAAAAACCCGCTGTGACAAAACGCTAGCAGCAGGGCAGGCCAGGACCTACAAGGCATAGAGAGCCAGTTCATGCCACGTGTCCAGCTTGGATACCCAATAATCAAAAGGCACAGAGAAATCATGGAGGATGTTTGTACGATCTGCAAGGTACTCCTTCAACATCTTCCAAAACATTGCACTCTGTGGTGGCACGATTGGAGGGTCTGAGAAATCTGTCCCAGAACTTTGCCATTGTTCCCCTGCCTGACCTGGATTGTACTTCTGCCTCTCTCACTTGGACTCCTTGGCTGTACAACAAACTCTGACGTCTGCTGCCAGTGTTCTCACATGGGAATTTTCTCAGTAATTCCGTTACAAGGGCCCTGTGGCACAGCAACATTTTTGTACACCTGTCTGCCTTTGGAAGAATAGATTGAAAGTTTTCCTTGTAGTATGGGTCTAGAAGTAATGAGTGTCTCCAAAAACTTTTCTAATTCGGGAGTCATTTGAAATGCAGCGCAGCATAAAGTCAACCATGTGTGCCAGATAGTGTTGAGTGATACGATAATGCAAATATCGGCTATCGGCCGATATTAGCTCTATCGGCCTTTCGATAATTCGTTTCGATATTTTCGTCTTATCGAATACCGGAATCGGATTTGTCACTGTCACTGTGAGTGTCCGTCGGTCGGGTCTGTCAGGAGTCAGCGGCACTTACCTGGCAGAAGATCTCCGGCGGTCACGTCCTGGACTGCTTGATGGCCGCCATTATCTTCTCCCTGGCGGTCACATGCAGTTTTTCGCGATAACTGCAGTGACTGCAGGGTAATCCCGGCCGTAAAGCAGTCAGTCCGATGACGTCACCGCCGGGGAAGCAGGTAATCAGCTGTGCTGCGCCATGATGACAGGCTCTGCCTGTCATTCTGATGTAGCAGAGCTGGATCGTCGTGGGACACTCGTTACTATGGACTGCGTCGGTCAGGTGGTATACTTTTTTTTTTTTTTTCATTTTTTTACAGGAGATCGATGGCGTCGCAGGATGAGACAGTAATAAAAGAAATGAAAACTGTGTTTTTTTTTTTTCTTATTAAATTAAAAAACTTTTTTAGGAACATTCACCCGTCCGGGTACATAAACAATTTAACTATTTACATACAGGGACCCTGTCCGGGTTATTTAGACTTCTTTGGCTGGCCTCTTCCAGGTACCACCTGGTACTCTTCTTGAGATTGCCAAACATCCGAGGCACCAAGGACCACCAGGACCTGATGACGTCGTGTGGCCTGTACAGTGACGTCGTGACCCGCTATCTGGGTCTGTGTGGCCACCTTTTTCATCTCCCTCCGGGTCTGGAACCCTATGTCCCGGACTGTACGAACCCCAGGGTGCCTAACAGGCGCCGGGTACGGGCCAGCTATACTTATCATGTCCATAGCTGGGGCTGCTGAGGAGACCACTGAGGGAGGCTGGGGAGATTTACGGCGTGGGGTGGGCACTTTTGCAGAGGCCTGGATGTGGGAGGCTGAAGGCTCCGAGGGTCTCACAGGTTCCTGACACACTGGGAGTAGGGGTCGCACCTGGTAACATTTAGGGCGTACCACCCATTGTAACCCCAGTGTCGGGTGTAAGTCACCAAGTCTCCTGGCAACAGGTCCCTCCCCGGGTGTCCTTCTGGGAGGTGAGCCTCCACGTCCCGCCGGTTCACAAAAACTTCTAAATAAAGTCCAGGCTCCTTGATGAAGCCCCAACCACCTTTCAATTTAAAGCTCCGTACTGCACCCTTACGCCGCGGCCAGTGGCGTAACTAGAAATGGCGGGGCCCCACAGCAAAATTTTGAACGGGGCCCCCTCTCCCAAACGGGCGGCGGGGGGCGGGGTTCTGATAGTGGGCGGAGCCAATAGCAGTGGGCGGAGCAAATCACAGCAATTCTCTAGGCCCAAAAAATACTCTTCAGTCTCATAACGGCCAGCTTTTTGCCCAAATCAGAGCTGTATTTAAAGCAGACATTATGGAAACACAATATAATATAATGGACTGTTAGCAATGCAGCCCCCTTATGCTACCATTACTAGTAACCATGTCCCGCATAACTATTAATGCAGGCACATTATGCCCCCATAACTAGTAATAAGCCCTCTTATTCTCCCATCAGTAGTAATGTGCCCCTCAAGTAGTAATGCAGCCAAGAATGCAGAGTTATCACTCACACAGTATGTGCCCCCGTTAATCTTCGGTGGTATCTTCAGCTCCACAGTGGAGCACACTCACCACCAGTCTTCACCCTTCTGGGCGCCGCCGACGAGTGACGTCAGCAGCGTGATCACATGACATGATCACGCTGCAGACGTCGCTCTGACCCGGCGGTCAGAGCTTCAATTGTACTGGCGTCTGTATAGACACCAGTGCAATTGATTCCTGGGAGACGGCACGCAGCAGCTTCTCTGCGCCGGCTGTCAGCATGACAGCCAGCACAGGGAACTGCCGACTCTCAGGCCATGGGCGGCGGAACACAGCCGCAGGGGAGACAGCTGCAGCAGGGACGGGCCCCCTGCTAGCCCGGGCCCTATGGCAGCTGCTTCCCCTGCTTCCACGATAGTTCCGCCCCTGGCCGCGGCTCACTCAGGGTTCCTTTATCCTTTCTCATCCGGTCCTTATCTGCCCGGTCCTTCTCCAGGTGACGTTGGCGAAGTTTTAGGGTTTCTCGCTGCTCCCTTTGTCGCTCTGCTTCCATCTCCCAACGTCTCCACTCTTCCTCCTGACGCCGGTTGTAATTCCCTCCACCAGCTGCTCCATGTCTCCACCACTCCACTGCAGCTTACAGTGTCCGGTTTGCGGCAGCTCTCCTGTCGCCCCCCAGTCCTGGCGGCGCTCCCCTGCGGAGGAAGCAGACGGCTCTAAATCAGATGACAGTCGGGGCTCCGGTACAGGCAGGTAGTGCTCTGGTGCCTGCGCGGCCTCCTCCATGAGGACGGGTGTCGCTTCTTCTGTCTCAGCGACGGGGGCAGACAGCGGGATCTGGGGTGCTGCTGACGGTGCTGCGGTTTTTGCAGGAACGGGTGCCTCCACTGCGACAACGTCAACCGGATCACATTGCAAGGACTCCTCTACTAGAACGGGTGCCTCACCTTCCGGTACAGACACTTCAGGTAAGAGGGATTGGCGCCGCTCCAAGTTTATTTTTAGGGCACGCCAGCTGGCTTCCATCCTGGCGACCTCCTCCCGGTGCCGGGCCAGGCCTCTTAGGGTATCCGCCGCTTCTTGCAGCGTAGGAGGGTTTACAGGCCGGGTGCCCAACGGTGATTCTGTGGCGATCGGGTCGCTTCCGTGGGGGGAGAGCTCTGACTGCTCCATCCCTTCCCACTTCTGCTCGTCGTGTCCATTAGCCATCTCTGCCAAGTCACATGTGTCATTAGCATCTGGAGAGGGCCCCTCTTTTGTAGGGAGGCGGGACCTTCGTGTTAGTTTCCGCACACTGAGGAGGATGAGGAGGCGGAACTCCAGAGCTGTGGGGCACGATCTTACATTGCAGTACCATTTACAGTGGGCGGCCATCGTTTTCACGCCTCTGAGTGAGTGACACCCACGAAGAGCACGCCCTTCTTCTTCACCAGTGCCTCGTCGTGACGCAGATATGGCGGAAAAATGGCAAATACATTCTCTGATGATTTTAGCAATTCTCAAGCACAAAACCAGTGCAATTCAGGCACACAGGACTCGCTTATAGCGAGCTACAGAATCCTGTTCGTGACGCCCAAGTTGAGTCGCACAGAGCCAGAGGTTTTGGGGTACTCGGCACCGAGCCCGTCGACTTCTATGGGGTATGTCACGTCTTTACCCGGCAATTGAATTAGAGTCGATTTTACTATGTAGAAGTGTATAAACTATAAATATATGTATATATATATGTCACAATGACATGTATATATATATATATGTATTCTATGTGTGTATATTTTGTGTTTACAACGAAAGAAAGGGTTTTTTTTTGTTGCGATATTTTGTTCCCATAGACTTACATGGGACTTCCGGTATCGAAATCGGATATCGACGATATTTAGTGCTATCGGCGATACAATTTCGATACGATATTTTTAGATATCGAGCAATATCGCTCAACACTAGTGCCAGACTACTAACAGGCAAGACTTCCGTGTCCTCACCAACATGAGAACGACTGACCATTCTGTCCTCCTCCTCCTCATCCTCATTTTCCTCCTCCCCCCTGTCCTCAGGCCATCCCCGCTCAACAGACGGTATGACAGCTGAGCTTGTAGTACCGTCTATAGCCCTTGAAAGTAGCTCCTGTTCTTCCTCCTCCTCCACATTGTCCACCAATCCATGTTGCGACGACATGAGCCAGGGCTGAGTGTAATCATCCTGTATGGTTCCTTGATCTGTGTCCTCATGCTCTGCCTGCAATGCATCATCTTTAATTGTGAGCAGAGAGATTTTAAGATGTTGAGAAGCGGGATGGTGATGGTTATTATGGCATCATCGCCGCTCACCATCTTGGTGCAGTTCTCAAAGTTCTGGAGGATGGTACATAGGTCTGACATCCATGTCCACTCCTGAGGTCTTATGTGTGGAGTCTGTACTGTTTATAGACAGCCTTGTTGATGCTGGTACTCAACAACTGCCCTCTTTTGCTCACAAATCCTTTCCAACATATGCAGTGTAGAGTTTCAACGCATGGGGACATAACACAACAGTCGGTGAGCTGGAAGCTGTAAACGCTGCTGAAGCACAGCAAGGGTGGCTGAAGCTGTAGCTGACATTCTAAAATGGGCAGACAGACGGCGTACTTTCACTAGCATATCCAGAAGCTCCGGGTAGCTTTTTAGAAAATGTTGAATCACGAGATTAAGCACATAGGCCAGTGTTATGTTTAGGTAGCTGAGGAGAAAAAGCAAAAACGGCAATACACCAGAGAGGCTGTAACCTATTGGATTGCAGTAACATAGTAACATAGTTATTAAGGTTGAAGGAAGACTTTAAGTCCATCTAGTTCAACCCATATCCTATCCTAACCTGACCTAACATGTTGATCCAGAGGAAGGCAAAAAAAAACCCAAGTGGCAAACAGTAAGCTTCACATTGGGGAAAAAAATTCCTTCCCGACTCCACATACGGCAAACAGACTAGCTCCCTGGATCAACGCAGTATCTAGGAAACTAGTGAATATAGCCTGTAATATTATACTTTTCAAGAAAGGCATCCAGTCCCTTCTTAAATTTTAGTAAGGAATCACTCATTACAACATTAGACGACAGGGAGTTCCATAGTCTCACTGCTCTTACAGTAAAGAATCTGCGTCTGTGATTATGGCTAAACCTTCTTTCCTCCAGACGTAGAGGATGCCCCCTTGTCCCCGTCACAGGTCTAAGAGTAAAAAGATCATTAGAAAGGTCTTTGTACTGTCCCCTCATATATTTATACATTGTAATAAGATCACCCCTAAGCCTTTGTTTTTCCAAGCTAAATAACCCCAAGTGTAATAACCTGTCTTGGTATTGCAGACCCCCCAGTTCTCTAATAACCTTGGTCGCTCTTCTCTGCACCCGCTCCAGTTCAGCTATGTCTTTCTTATACGCCGGAGACCAGAACTGCACACAGCATTCTAAATGTGGTCGCACCAGTGACTTGTATAGAGGTAAAATTATGTTCTCCTCATGAGCATCTATGTTCAGTAACCTGAACTAACCACACACTAGAGGTAGCCGTGGAGCGTTCCTACGTTGATCCTAGATGCCTAGTCACAGCCTGAGAGATAACTACACCTAAAGGCAGAAAGATGAAAGCTATCTGCCCCGGAGCAGATCCCCAAAGAAAATAGGAAGCCCCCAAACATGTAATGGCGGTTAGACAAGAAGAAGCACGGACACAGACAGAAAATAGAATGAGCAAACGCTGGGGCCCAATCTGTCTAGAACAATCCAACAAAAAACCCTAAAAAATATCAACTCTTCTGATTGCAAAAACACCTGAGATCACACGATCTCCACCACCTAAATCAGATCTCTGGTGTAACAAAAGTAAGCCGCAGCCACTGAAAAAACAGGAAAAAGCAAATGAACAAATAACAGTGGCTACAGATGAACTGAGAGGAGCACAGGCCCTAGGAGGGGACCCGACTGACCTCCACAAAAGTGCAGAAAATTATGCAAAGAGCAAGCACAAAAAGAAAAGCAGAAAATATCTTATCTGAAAGCAGCAGATGAATGCAAGACTCCAGCAAACTTCCAAATGAACCAGGAACCACAATTGAGACAAGAACAATTGATCACCGGAGACCATCAAGGGAGGGAACCTCCCTTATATCAGACCAGTTAAAAAGGTGACCTTTAGAAAATTTACCACCAGACACTAATTCAATAGCACAATCATAGCTCCTGTGAAGGGGCAAGAATGCAGCTTTACTTTCACTAAATACATCCGAAAAATCAGTCAAAAAGTCAGGAACATCCTGAGTCTGGGGAGAGGCAGAAAAAACAGGAGTGTCAGTATTAACACATTGGCAGCCCCAACTGGTCAAAGACACAGATTTCCAATCCAAAACAGGATTATGAGACTGTAACAAAGGGAAACCTAGTACAATAATGTCATGCAGATTATGCAGCACCAGAAATTTGCAACTCTCCTGATGATCTGGTTCAACCCTCATTATCACCTGAGTAGAAAACTGGGGTTTATTCTCCGCCAAAGGGGTAGAATCAATGCCCAGTAGGGGAATAGACTTCCGCAGGGGTATCATGGGAAACCCACAACGTTTGGCAAAGTCAAAATCCATCAGGTTAATAGCTGCTCCTGAATCAACAAAAGCCTGAGCAGAAAATGTGGACAGGGAGCAAATGAGGGTAACAGTCAACAGAGATTTAGTCTGAACACTACCGTGCAAAACGTCTTCCCCGCTTAGGACAGACGGAAATAGCATGAGAGGCGTCACCACAGTAGAAACATAACCCATAGCGCTTTCAAAACTCATGAGGCTGAGCCCCAGAAGTCACTCCATCACACCGCATGGGCCCAGGAGCTGGCTCACAAGGCAACACCATATCAAGCATACCTCTGCACTCACACAAACGTCTGTCAATTTGAATAGCCATTGACATAGAATCATTGAGACCAGAGGGGACAGGGAATCCCACCATAACATCATTTACTGTTATGTTTCGGTAGCTGAGGAGGACAGGAACAACAGCAGGGCAGCCAAACACCTGAGATGTTTGGTAACTGATGGGTTGCAGATTCCTAAACTAATGACACAACTAGAGGTATCCGTGGAGCGTTCCTACGTTGATCCTAGACGCCTCGTCACAGCCTGAGAGATAACTACACCTAAAGGCAGAAAGATAAAAGCTATCTGCCCCGAAGCAGATCCCCAAAGAAAATAGGAAGCCCCCAAACATATAATGGCGGTTTAGACAAGATGAAAATACAAACATAGGCAGAAAATAGACTGAGCAAACGCTGGGGCCACAAGCTGACTAAATAGGATTGGACAGGAGAGATTACTTTCTGCAACCCAGAAAACCCTACAAAAATCCAACAATTCTGATTACAAAAATACTGAGATCACACGATCTCGCCACCCACTAAATCAGATCTCAGTGTGAACAAAAACCAAGCTGCAGCCGCTGAAAAAACAGGAAAAAGCAAATGAGCAAACAACAGTGTATGCAGACAAACTGTGAGGCGCTCAGGCCCCAGGAGGGGACCTGGCTGACCTCCACAAAAGTGCAGAAAAACATGCAAAAAGCAAGCACCAAAAGAAAAGCAAAAAATATCTTATCTGAAAACAGGAGATGCAGGCAAGACTCCAGCAAACTTCCAAAAGAACAAGGAACCACAATTGAGGCAAGAACAATTGATCACCGGCAACCATCAAGGGAGGGAACCTCCCTTATATCAGACCAGTCAGTGAACCCAGATTGCCACTCCTGGCTGAAAGGTTCAGTACTGTCTGTAACCACCAGAGGGAGCCTCTGCTCAGAAACCATCTCTAGCACATTCATAACAGTACCCCCCCTTGAGGAGGTGTCACAGAACCCTCACTTGTGCAACCAGGCCGATCAGGATGAGCTCGGTGATAGGCACGGATCAGTCTCCTAGCATAGATGTCCAAAGCAAACACCCAAGAATTGTCCTCCTGACCATAACCTCTCCACTTAACCTAATACTGGAGTTTCTGACTAGAAAAACAAGAATCCAATATTTTCTCAACCACATACTCCAGATTGCCCTCAACCAAAACAGGGTCAGGAGGCGCAGCCATAGGCACCACTGGCTCGACAAACCTCTTCAATAAGGACTTGTGGAACACGTTATGGATCTTAAATGTCCCTGGAAGAAGCAAACGGAAGGAAACAGGATTAAGAATCTCCATGATCTTATAAGGTCCAATGAACCTGGGCTTAAACTTTGGAGATGCAACCCTCATAGGGATATTTCTTGAGGACAACAAAACCAAGTACCCCACTTCAAACCGAGGACCATCAGTCCTATGCTAGTTGGCAAACCGTTGGGCCTTCTCCTGAGAGAGAGACAACCTCTCCACTACCTGGTCCCAAATCTGCTGCATTCGCTCCACAACAGAGTCAACACCCGGACAGACAGAAGCCTCCGCCTGTCCCAAAGAAAATCGAGGGTGAAACCCAAAATTGCAGAAAAATGGAGACATCAAGGTGGCAGAGCTAGCCCTATTATTAAGAGCAAACTCAGCCAAAGGCAAAAAAGAGACCCAGTCATCTTGATCAGCAGACACAAAACATCTCAAATAAGTCTCCAAGGTCTGATTGGTTCTCTTGGTTTGTCCATTGGTCTGAGGATGAAAAGCAGAGGAGAAAGATAATTGAACACCAAGTTTAGAACAAAATGTCCTCCAAAATCTGGAAACAAACTGGACTCCTCTGTCAGACACAATGTTCTCCGGAATGCCATGTACCGAACCACGTGCTGAAGGAACAAAGGCACCAATTCGGAGGAGGAAGGCAACTTAGGTAATGGCACAAGATGTAACATCTTGGAAAACCTATCACAGGTTACCCAGATAAAGGTCATTCTCTGAGAAACAGGGAGGTCGGAAATAAAATCCATAGAGATATGGGTCCATGGCCTCTTGGGCACTGGTAATGGCATTAACAAACCACTAGAGCGAGAGCAAGGCTTGGAGCGAGAGCAAGTCCCACAGGACTGCACAAATTCCCTGACGTCACGAGACAAAGTAGGCCACCAAAAGGACCGACTCACCAAGTTTCTGGTAAGAAAAATCCCGGGATGACCAGCCAACGCGGAACAATGAATCTCAGATATCACACTTTTCTTCCACTGGTCTGGGACAAACAATTTCCCAATTGGGCAGCGCTCAGGTTTATCCTCCTGACACCCTTCCACAGCCAGTCTCAAATTGGGCGAGATGGCGGAAAGAACTACACCCTCTTTCAAAATAACAGCAGGATCAGATAACTCAGGAGAGTCCGCAAAGAAACTCCTCGAGAGGGCATCCGCCTTAACATTCTTAGTGCCAGGAAGAAAAGAAACCACAAAATTAAAATGTGTGAAAAACAAGGCCCACCTGGCCTGTCTAGGATTAAGTCGCTTGGCTGATTGGAGATAAACCAGATTCTTATGGTCCGTGAGGACCACCACCTGATGTTTGGCTCCTTCCAGCCAATGTCTCCACTCTTCAAAGGCCCACTTCATGGCCAATAACTCCCGATTACCCACGTCATAATTACGTTCAGTTGGAGAAAATTTTCGAGAGAGAAAAAGGCACAAGGGTTACTCTTAGAGGTCTCTGGATCTCTTTGGGACAAAACGGCACCTGCCACAATTTCAGAGGCATCAACCTCCACCTGAAACGGTAGAGAAACATCAGACTGCTGTAGAACAGGAGCAGAAGTGAATCTCTGCTTAAGTTCCTGAAACGCAGAGACTGCCTCAGGAGGCCAATTCACCACATCATAACCCTTTTTGGTCAAATCAAGTCAATGGTTTAACAATACCGGAGAAATTACCAATAAATTTACGATAAAAATTGGCAAAACCCAAGAATCTCTGAAGAGCCTTTAATGAAGTATGTTGGACCCAATCACAGATGGCTTGAACCTTGACCGGGTCCATTTCAATAACAGACGGAGACAAAATGAATCCCAGAAATGAGACCTTCTGTACGCCAAAAAGACACTTTGATCCCTTCACATACAGTGCATTCTCTCTCAAAATCTGGAACACAGTCCGAACATGTTTCACATGAAAGTCCCAGCCATTGGAAAAAAATCAAGATATCATCCAAATAAACAATCAGAAATTTATCCCCAAAATCCTTGAAAATATCATTCATGAAGGATTGGAAGACGGAAGGAGCATTAGTGAGCCCAAAGGGCATCACTAGGTACTCAAAATGCCCCTCTGGGGTATTAAACGCCGTCTTCCATTCATCCCCATGCTTAATGCGAATAAGGTTATACGCCCCCTGAGGTCAAGCTTGGTAAACCAACTAGCACTTTTCACCCTGGAAAACAGGTCAGAAATCAAGGGTAACGGATATTGATACTTCACAGTGATCTTATTCAAGAGGCGATAATCGATACACGGCCTCAATGAACCATCCTTTTTGGCCACAAAGAAAAAACCGGCACCCAAGGTTGAAGAGGATGGTCTGATATGACCCTTCTCCAATGACTCCTTGATATAAGATCGCATAGCATCGTGTTCAGGTACAGACAAGTTAAAAAGGCGACCTTTAGGAAATTTACCACCAGGCACTAATTCAATAGCGCAATCGTAGATCCTGTGAGGAGACAAATATGCAGATTTACTTTCACTAAATACATCCGAAAAATCAGTCAAAAAGTCAGGAACATCCTGAGACTGGGGAGAGGCAAAAAAAAACAGGAGTGTCGGAATTAACACATTGGCAGCCCCAACTGGTCACAGACACAGATTTCCAATCCAAAACAGGATTATGAGACTGTAACCAAGGGAAACCTAGTACAATAATGTCATGCAGATTATACAGCACCAGATATTTGCAACTTTCCTGATGATCTGGTTCAACCCTCATTATCACCTGAGTAGAAAACTGGGGTTTATTCTCCGCCAAAGGGGTGGAATCAATGCCCAGTAGGGGAATAGACTTCCGCAGGGGTATCATGGGAAACCCACAACGTTTGGCAAAGTCAAAATCCATCAGGTTAATAGCCGCTCCTGAATCAACAAAAGTCTGAGCAGAAAATGTGGACAGGGAGCAAATCAGGGTAACAGTCAACAGAAATTTAGTCTGAACACTACCCAAGACAACTGAGCATGCAAAACGTCTTCCCGCTTAGGGCAGACTGAAATAGCATGAGAGGCATCACCACAGTAGAAACATAACCCATTGCGCTTTCGAAACTCATGACGCTGAGCCCCAGAAGTCAATCTATCACACTGCATGGGCTCAGAAGCTGGCTCACAAGGCAACACTATCTCACGCATACCTCTGCGCTCACGCAAACGTCTGTCAATTTGAATAGCCAATGAAATAGAATCATTGAGACCAGAGGGAGCAGGGAATCCCACCATAACATCCTTTACATTCTCTGTCAGCCCCATCCGAAAAAGGGCTGCCAAAGCATCATCATTCCATTTGGTCAGGACTGCCCACTTTTCAAATTTCTGACAGTACAACTCAGCGTCTTCAAGACCCTGATTTAATGCCTACAAGGTTTTTTCAGCTTGATCAGTGACATTAGGTTCATCGTACAATAACCCCAGAGCCAGAAAAAAATGCATCAATATCATTCAAAACAGGATCCCCAGGTGTCAGGGAAAAAGCCCATTCCTGAGGATCGCCGCGCAGGAGAGAGATGACAATTTGAACCTGCTGTGCTGCATTTACCTGAGGACTTAGGCTTTAAGGCAAAAAACAACTTACAGTTATTTTTGAAATTCAGAAATTTAGCCCGATCCCCCAAAAACAAATCTGGCATGGGAATCCTAGGTTCCACAACCGGCAACCCAGCAAGAAAGGTAGCAATATTCCGAACCTCAGTGGCAAGTTGATCCACACGGCCAGACAACTGTGCAAACTCCATTGAGAGAAAAAAAATCCTCCTCAGCACTCCCTTCTGTGAGTACCATATAATTTTCAGTTTGGGCCGGTGATACTGTTATGTTTAGGTAGCTGAGGAGAAAAAGCAAAAACGGCAATACACCAGAGAGGCTTGGACCTATTGGATTGCAGTAACCTGAACTAACCACACAAGTAGAGGTAGCCGTGGAGCGTTCCTACGTTGATCCTAGACGCCTCGTCACAGCCTGAGAGATAACTACACCTAAAGGCAGAAAGATGAATGCTATCTGCCCCGGAGCAGATCCCCAAAGAAAATAGGAAGCCCCCAAACATGTAATGGCGGTTAGACAAGAAGAAGCACGGACACAGACAGAAAATAGAATGAGCAAACGCTGGGGCCCAATCTGTCTAGACAGAAAAGTACAGGAAAGAATTCTGACTGCAATTCAACAAAAAACCCTAAAAAATACCAACTCTTCTGATTGCAAAAACACCTGAGATCACACGATCTCCACCACCTAAATCAGATCTCTGGTGTAACAAAACTAAGCCGCAGCCACTGAAAAAACAGGAAAAGGCAAATGAACAAATAACAGTGGCTACAGATAAACTGAGAGGAGCACAGGCCCCAGGAGGGGACCCGGCTGACCTCCACAAAAGTGCAGAAAATTATGCAAAAAGCAAGCACAAAAAGAAAAGCAGAAAATATCTTATCTGAAAGCAGCAGATGAATGCAAGACTCCAGCAAACTTCCAAATGAACCAGGAACCACAATTGAGACAAGAACAATTGATCACCGGCGACCATCATGGGAGGGAACCTCCCTTATATCAGTGATCCCAGATTGCCATTCCTCGCTGTAAGGTTCAGTACTGTCTTTAACCACCAGAGGGAGCCTCTGCTCAGAAACCATCTCTAGCACATTCACAACAGGCCAGACAAGTTACGTGTGTCAGCTCACCTTGCCTCAGAGCCGCCACCAGGTTCCGGCCATTGTCACACACAACCATGCCTGGCTGTAGGTTCAGCGGTGTCATCAAAATATCTGACTGCTCTTTCAGCGCTGCCAACAACTCTGCTGCATTGTGCGGTTTGTCACCTATGCAGATTAGCTTCAGCACAGCCTGTTGCCCCTTGGCTGGGGCAGTGCTGCAGTGCTTCCAGCTTTTGATTGATGTGTTAATTTCTGAGATGGAGGCTGAAGAAGAGGAGGAGGAGGAGGAGGAGGTGCAGGAGCTGTTGACTGTGAGGGCAACCCTGATTGATGTAGGACCAGCAATCCTCGGCGTGGGGAAGATGTGTTCCATCCCAAGGTCCAACTGGGTCCCGGCTTCCAATATATTAACCCAGTGTGCCATCAGTGAGATGTACTGTCCCTGCCCACAGGCACTTGTTCATGTGTCTGTGGTGAGGTGGACTTTCCCAGTAACAGCATTGTTGAGGGCATGGGTAATGTTGTGGGATGCATGCTGGTATAATGCCGGTAAGGCACAACGGGGGAAATAGTGGCAACTAGGGACCGAGTACCTGGGGTTGGTCGCCGCCATCAGGTTGTGGAAAGCTTCCATCTCAACGAGCCGAAAAAGCTACATTTCAAGCGCAAGCAGATGAGAAATATGCGAATTAAGCACTGTGGCCTGTGGGCAATTGGCTGGGTATTCTGCTTGCGTTCCAATGACAGGTGTATAGACAACTGAAGGCTGGGCTTGGACAAGGACGTGGACGGGCTTGATGATGGTGCTGGTTGACTGTGGCATCTTCACAGGCATGGTGAACTGTGCATTGGCTTGTACGCAAAACAGTGGAAGAAGCAGTGTTGTCACTTTCAGACAGTGTTCCTGGAGCCTGGGGTTCGGCCCACAAAGTCAGGTGCTTTGCTGCCATGTGCCTAATCATGCTGGTGGTGGTCAGGCTGATAGTTTTGCTACCACTGCTGATGCGGGCATGGCAAGTACTGCAAATTGCCTGTTTGTGGTTCTCGGCAGAGTCTTTAAAAAATAACAAGACTCGGGAAGATCTAACAGTTGGAATGGCAACTTCCATCCTGTTGGTGTTACAGGGAACAGATGCACACCTTCTGTCTGCGGCCAACACACTGCTTCTTCCTGCCTGTTGGGGTGATATGCCTCCTTCCCCATGGGTGCTGCTGTCCTCGCTCTGCATGTCCTCCTGCCAGGTTGGGTCAGTCACTATGTCATCCACCACTTCATCTTCCACATCCGCACCCTGCTCCTCCTCCTGACTTTCTGGAAATTGTGTCTCATCATCGTCCACCTCTTGTGACCATGGCTGCTCAAAGATTTGTGCATCGCTACATGGAATATCATCTTTCCCCGCTTCAAGTAGAGAGGGCGAGAGGCGCGAATCTCCAAATGAAAAACTGAACAGCTCTTCGGAGTGTCCAAGTGTGGGGTCAGTTGTCTCAGGGCACTCGGCATGGTGGGAGGAAGGAGGATCATGGTGAGTAATAGCCGGTCCACACTCACAGCTACTCAGAGTTGACCGTGTGGAAGACATGGTGGTGGTGGTGGTGGTGGCTAAGTGACAGGAAGCATTTTCGGCTATCCAACCAACAATTGTTTCACACTGCTCTGGCTTTAATAGTGATGTGCTGCGGTCCCTTAGAAACTGGGATAGGAAGGTCGAGCGCGAAGATGTGCGTCTTTGCTGCGGCCCACTTTCATTTTGGCCACGGCCTCTGCCACTGCATGCACCATTAGCATCACGTCCACTTGCCTGTCCCTTGCCCCTTGCCTTGCCCATTTTAAATGGACTACTGAAATATTTGAAAGCTCAATACAAATGGATTTATTTGGAGAAAAATTATATGTGATCAGTATGCCTGCAAAGCGAAGATTTTTCCATCACAGATACACCAGGCCTCAGCCTGAGATAACAGACTGTATTAATTTTTTGGGTTATGTTTTTTGTTACTGTTTGAAAACAATAAAAAAAAGTATAGAACAAGGCTAGCAGACAGAACTATACAACGTATGCCTGCCAAGAAAAGATTTTTACACAACCACAGATACACCAGGCCTCAGCCTGTATTGATTTTTTTTTATTTTTTGGATAAAAAACACTGCTGGATATAACGAGAGTGACAGACTGCCCAAAAAAGGGAAGTTAGGTCTAAAATGCCTCAATTTTTGGTACACGGATGCATGAGGCGTGTCAGATAGACCCCACTGTTAAATGTGGCCTGTTTTTAAAATAATGCAACATAGTGCTGTATATAAGTACAGTCACACCCAGGGCAACAAAAAAGAAATGGGGTACACTGCCCAAACTTTGAGCACGCACAGTTATGAGCAGGCAAGGAGATACTAGTACGACAAATGTGTGCCCTGTTTTTCTTTTGGCTAAATACTGGTGTTTTTAAGTGCAGTCACACCCAGGGCAAAAAAAATGCGTATTCTGGCAAAACTTTGAGCACGCACAGATATGAGCTGGCATGGAGATAACAGTACAACAAATGTGCGCCCTGTTTTTTTTGGGCTAAATACTGGTGTTTTTAAGTGCAGTCACACAGGGCAAAAAAAAAATGCATACACCGGCCAAACTTTGAGCACGCACAGATATGAGCTTGCATGGAGACACCAGTAAGACAAATGTGTGCCCAGTTTTTTTTTGGGCAAAATACTGGTTTTTAAGTGCAGTCACACCCAGGGCAAAAAAAAAATTTGCATACACTGGCCATACTTTGAGCACGCACAGATATGAGCTGGCACAGATACACAGATATACCACACTGGAAAATGTGTAGCCTGTTTTTTTCCAATTAGACCTGGGGCTAGCTATATACAGCCAATATATCCTACAGGTAGCAGCAGCAGAACCAGAACTCAGGAAGGGAATGGACCCTCTTGATGTATGCAATGATCTATATACACACATACAGTGCATGCAGGCCTTGCACTGATGTGTATAGAGCGACGTACACTACCCTGCCTACCTAACACTGGAACCTATATACTCCGAATTAGTCCTTAGAAAGACTGTTGGTTCATCAGGATTTCAGTAGTTTAGGATGGTAGACCCCACACTGACTAAGAAATACTCAAATCTGACCCTATCTCGGCAGCAGCTCTCCCTACACTATCTCAATCCGGAGCTGAATGCACTGAGCAGGGCGACTTCCGGTCTCTTATACCCCTGAGGATGCTGTGCGGCCAGCCAATCACTGCACGACCACAACAAAGATGGCTACCCTATTTCATGGCCTGGCAGACAATCCCTGCAGCGTGATTGGGTCTTTAAAGTCCTCCAAAGATGCTGGGTGGAGACCCCAGTTCCCACCGAGTAATCCCGGAAATGCTCGGTGCTCTCCGATTATACCGAGTACCGTGATACTCGGATGAGTAACGAGTAGTGGCGAGCACGTTCGCTCATCACTAATTGCCAAACCAGAGATTGAAGCTTGAGGAGGACAATTTGCATATTCTAGGTACCTTCTGAGAAAAGCGAAGAGTCTCCCTCAGCAAGAAGATCGTTGGGTACTGCCAGGACCAGCTGCTTGAAAAGCATCGCCAAACCAGGGATTGAAGCTTGAGGAAAACAATTTACATATTCCAGGTGCCTTTTGGGAAAAGCAAAGAGTCTCCCTCAGCAAGAAGATCGTTGGGTACAGCGGGGATCAGCTGCTTGGAAAGCATTGCCAAATCGCGAGCCTTCCCTTGCGCAAATTTTGGCCTCTAGGACATTATTGCCAGAAAACTTGGCTGATTGAGTAGATTAATTAAAAAAAACACATACCACGGCCTTCCTAAACCCCTGTCTGATGACAAATGCACATCTAGCAGGATGCTGCAAGCCTTCACTAATAAGGGCATCACAGGTGCAAACTACTGATAAAAACAGCCACCCCAGCAACTACCAGATTTTGAGGGGTTGTGTTGTGAATGAGCAGAGGCTCCCTCTGGTGGTTACATACAGTACTGAACCTTCCAGAGAGGAATGGCAATCTGGGATCACGGACTGGACTGATATAAGGGAGGTTCCCTCCCATGATGGTCGCCGGTGACCAATTGTTCTGGTCTCAATTGTGGTTCCTGGTTCATTTGGAAGTTTGCTGGTATCTTGCCTGCATCTGCAGATAAGTTATTTTCTGCTTTTCTTTTTGTGCTTGCTATTTGCATTTTTTTCTGCACATTTGTGGAGGACAGCCAGGTCCCCTTCTGGGGCCTGAGCTCCTCACAGTTTGTCTGTAGCCACTGTTATTTTTTCATTTGCTTTTTTCTGCTTTTTCAGCGGCTGCAGCTTGGTTTTGTTCACACTGAGATCTGATTTAGTGGGTGGCGAGATCGTGTGATCTCAGTATTTTTGTAATCAGAATTGTTGGGTTTTCTGGGTTGCAGAAAGTAATCTCTCCTGTCCTTTCCTATTTAGTCAGCTTGTGGCCCCAGCGTTTGCTCAATCTATTTTCTGCCTGCGTTTGTGTTTTCATCTTGTCTAACCGCCATTATATGTTTGGGGCTGCCTATTCCTTTGGGGCTCTACTCCGGGGCAGTTAGCTTTCCTGTTTCTATCTTAAGGTATAGCTAGCTCTCAGGCTGTGACGAGGCGTCAGGGATCAACGTAGGAACGCTCCACGGCTACCTCTAGTTGTGTGGTTAGTTCAGGTTTCTGCAACCCATTAGTTACCAACATCTCAGGTGTTCGGCTGCCCTGCTGTTGTTCCTGTCCTCCGCAGCTACCGTACATAACAGTATCACCGGCCAAACTGAAAATTATATGGTACTCACAGAAGGGAAAAATAGTGTGGAAAGAAAAAAGTTGTCGGAGTTGTCAGAGATTTTTTTTTTTCTGTTTGTTGCATTTTTTCCCACTTTTTCTCTGGGTGCTGAGGAGGATTTTTTTTTCTCTCTCAATGGAGTTTGCACAGTTGTCTGGCCGTGTGGATCAGCTTGCCACTGAGGTTCGGAGTATTGCTACCTATCTTGCTGGGTTGCCGGTTGTGGAACCTAGGATTCCCATGCCAGATTTGTTTTTGGGGGATCGGTCTAAATTTCTGAATTTCAAAAATAACTGTAAGTTGTTTTTTGCCTTAAGGCCTAAGTCCTCAGGGAACGCTGCACAGCAGGTTCAAATTGTCATCTCCCTGCTGCGCGGCGACCCTCAGGATTGGGCTTTTTCCCTGACACTTGGGGATCCTGTTTTGAATGATATTGATGTATTTTTTCAGGCTCTGGGGTTATTGTATGATGAACCTAATGTCACTGATCAAGCTGAAAAGATCCTGTTGGCATTAAATCAGGGTCTTGAAGACGCTGAGTTGTGCTGTCAGAAATTTCAAAAGTGGGCAGTTCTGACCAAATGGAATGATCATGCCTTGGCAGCCCTTTTTCGAAAGGGTCTGTCAGAAAAAGTAAAGGACGGTATGGTGGGATTCCCTGCTCCCTCTGGTCTCAATAATTCTATGAGAAAATGAAGGAAAAAGGGATCCAGCTTCAATAAAATCTTCATCTTTATTGATTCATAAAAACATGAATAATGGCATGCTCCTGGACAAGCTCAGGACAAGGCTACGCGTTTCGATCACAGGGATCTTTATCACAGCTGACATATTCAGACAAAGGCACATATTTAAGACAAAGGAAGACCAATCACGATCAGAAAAAATGTCATGTGATTTTTGACAAGTCCTTTAACAATTTGCACATAACGAATAAAGAAAAAACAACAAAAAAAAAAAAAAACAATATTTGCACAAATAAAATCAATGCAAAGAAATAAAATTAATAATGGAACATCAATTTGTTTCTTTTGTTGAGACCAAATGGATGTCTGGTATGTAGATTAAAGATCCAGAAAGCTTCACGTGTGAGGAGTCGCTGACGTGCATCTCCACCTCGGGCAGACAGGTTAACACTTTCAATACCTGTGACTTGGAAGGAAGAAACATTGCGAGCATGCTGAAAAATAAAATGTTTAGCAGCAGCAGAAATATTGCGATTCGAAGAAACATTCTTTATATCCTGCAAATGTTCAGCGATCCTGATTTTTAGTTTCCTAGTAGTGCAGCCTATATAAGATAAATTACAAGTAGTGCACATAATTTTATATATACCACATAGCATGAATTACAATTGATATATTTGTTAATGGTATAAATCGCAGTGCTGTCATTATTTTCAAAGGTTTTCGTTACACAAACATATTTGCAAAGTGCACATCTATTGTGGCCACATTTATAAAAACCTTTATGTTCTAACCACGATGTTTTATGAGAAGAGAAATTATTACTGAACATGCTTAGAGAAACTTTGTTACCAATAGATGGCGCTTTCCTTGAAACAACATTAATACCTGATGAAAGAATGTCAGCAAGAGAGGGATCTTCATATAAAATAGGCAGCGATCTCAAAATGATTTTTTTGATGTCCCCAAATTGAGGACTATATTGAGCACAAAAATATGGTTTCACTGCAAGATCATTTTTTTGTTGTCGCCCTCCACTAATGAGATCCTCTCTGTTTTTATTACTTACAATTGTTCGTGCTCTTTTTAATGACCATTTAGGATAATTTCTGTTTTTTAATTTTGTATCCACACAATTAAATTCCATTTCCAAAGCTGTAGGATTGCTGCAGTTTCTCAAAATTCTGGTATATTCACCCAAAGGAATCGATTTAATAGTATGTTTGGGGTGACTGCTTGCTGCATGCAAGATAGAATTACCAGCACAAGGTTTGCTGAACGTTTTAGTAATAATAACAGAGTCATGTACCCCATATAAATCAAGATCCAAAAAAGAAATTTTGTTATGATGAAATTTATGAGTAAAATGTATGTTGAATGAATTAGAATTGATATAATCAATAAATCCGGATATGGCAGGTACATCACCACTCCAAATGATGAGTAAATCATCAATATATCTACCATACCAAGCAATCGAGTCAATAAATGGATTAGTAGCTGAAAAAATAAAAAAATATTCCCAATATGACATAACAAGATTAGCTAGGGATGGCGCAAATTTCGCACCCATCGCCACGCCAGATTTTTGTAAAAAAATTATTGTCAAATGAGAAAAAATTGTGGGTTAATAAAAATTGAATAACTTGTAAAATATAATTAATGAGATCCTGGGAATAATTACTGAATTTCATTAAGACAAACTGCAGCGCTGTCATGGCAACATTGTAAGGTATACAGGTATATAAAGAAGTCACATCACAACATAACCAAGTATTTTCTTTAGACCAGATTTTCTTGGAAAACATTCTCAGCACTTCTTTAGAATCTTTAATATAACAATCTTCTTGTTAAATTAAGGGTATGCCACACTAAACAATATCGCTAACGGGATCGCTAAAAAACGTCACTATTTAGCGATCCCGTTAGCGATATTGTTCAGTGCGGCAGCTTCCAGCGACGAGCTTCCTGCTGTGATCTCGCTCGTCGCTGGAATCGTTCCGGACCCTATTTCATCGCTGGCGCTCCCGCTGGGTAAGTATCTAATCGCTGTGTGGCACCTTTTCTTAGCGATTTAGCGGTACTTTTGTACCGCTAAAGTCGTTAAGAAGATCGCTAACGGCGATAGCGTCGTTAACTATATCGCTAAATGCCAACCGGCATAGGACTGATGGTCCTCGGTTTAAAGTGGGGGACTTGGTTTGGTTGTTCTCAAGAAATATCCTTATGAGGGTTGCATCTCCAAAGATTAAGCCTAGGTTCATTAGACCTTATAAGATCATGGAGATTCTTAATCCGGTTTCCTTCCATTTGCTTCTTCCAGGGACATTTAAGATCCATAACGTGTTCCACAAGTCCTTATTGAAGAGGTTTGTCGAGCCAGTGGTTCCTATGGCTGCACCTCCTGACCCTGTTTTGGTTGAGGGCAATCTGGAGTAGAGTATGTGGTTGAGAAAATATTGGATTCTCGGTTTTCTTGACGGAAACTCCAGTATTTGGTTAAGTGGAGAGGTTATGGTCAGGAGGACAATTCTTGGGTGTTTGCTTCGGACATCCATGCTAGGAGACTGATCTGTGCCTATCACCGAGCTCATTCTGATCGGCCTGGTTGCACAAGTGAGGGTTCGGTGACCCCTCCTCAAGGGGGGGGTACTGTTGTGAATGAGCAGAGGCTCCCTCTGGTGGTTACAGACAGTACCAGATTTTCTTGGAAAACATTCTCAGCACTTCTTTAGAATCTTTAATATAACCAGGAGTGATTTGTACTAGTGGTTGAAGTAGTGAGTCAACCCATTCACCCAGATGTTCATTTAAAGATCCAATCCCTGAGACAATAGGTCTCATGGGGGGGATTTTCATATCCTTGTGAATTTTTGGGAGACCATGCATGATAGGGATAATAGGATGAGACACTGTGAGATAATCAATTTGTTTTTTGGTTAAAATGCCAAGGCTGAAACCCTCATTGATAATTTGGATAATCTCACTTTTAAATTTATCAGTGGGATTTGTATGGAGTTTTTCATATACATCACTGTCAGACAAGAGAGACATAATTTGAGAATGATAATCCTCTTTATTCAGGATAACTACCATGCCACCCTTGTCCGACATTTTAATTATTATATCTGACATACTTTTGATCTCATCTAATGCAGTTTTCTGGGCTTTTGTTAAATTAGAGTGATTTCTGCTGCTGCCCATTTTAACCCTATCATGAAGGATTTTTAAATCCCTCTCTATCACCTCCTGGTATTTAGTCATGCAATCAGGCCTGGATTGAATGGGATAAAAAGAGGGATTTTTTGTTTTAAACACAGGTGCATGAATGGTAAATTTTCATATCCTTGTGAATTTTTGGGAGACCATGCATGATAGGGATAATAGGATGAGACACTGTGAGATAATCAATTTGTTTTTTGGTTAAAATGCCAAGGCTGAAACCCTCATTGATAATTTGGATAATCTCACTTTTAAATTTATCAGTGGGATTTGTATGGAGTTTTTCATATACATCACTGTCAGACAAGAGAGACATAATTTGAGAATGATAATCCTCTTTATTCAGGATAACTACCATGCCACCCTTGTCCGACATTTTAATTATTATATCTGACATACTTTTGATCTCATCTAATGCAGTTTTCTGGGCTTTTGTTAAATTAGAGTGATTTCTGCTGCTGCCCATTTTAACCCTATCATGAAGGATTTTTAAATCCCTCTCTATCACCTCCTGGTATTTAGTCATGCAATCAGGCCTGGATTGAATGGGATAAAAAGAGGGATTTTTTGTTTTAAACACAGGTGCATGAATGGTATCAGATTCATTATCATAGGAATGAGTAGACAAACTAAACAAAGTGTTGAGAGATACCTGTTCTCTGAAAGACAAGTCAGTAAATTCATTATTATATGTCAGCGACTCCTGCAAAGGGGTCTCATCAGAATGATTTAAAAAATGCTTTTTGATGGTAAGGTCTCGCATAAACTTATTGACGTCCAAAATAGTAGAAAAAAGATTGAAATTCTGATCGGGCACAAAATTCAGACCTAAGGACAAAACATCTAATTGCGTTTTGGTAAAGTCTCGTGCAGATAAATTCAAGACATTATCATGGTTTATTATTTGCGATAATTCTTCCTGCGGCGTGTAATCATGACATGATCTTTGTCGGTGTTTTCTGCCACCCCGCCTTTTACGTTTTTTGAATGACGAAAAAACTTTGTGGTGTGAACACTGTCATTAGAGGAAACACTCAGATTATTGTCAGATGAATCCAACTCAGAGGATGTAAAACAGACATGTGGTTTAGGTACCGGTTCATTGAGAGCATGGTTGCGTTTTAAAATAGATTTAGGAGTTCTATGACCCGCTCCCAATGGCCCCAGTCATAGACTTTCTTGGTTGAATAGTCTCTTAGATCACGAGAAAATTTTCGTTTTTTTCCGGTCCATGATATCCTTTTCTAGGTTAGAGACATTATCTTGCATTTTAGCCACAAGTGAGTCATACTGAGTCAACGATTTAAATTCAGTGAGCGCAGTATCTGCGTCATTCATTTGTTTCTGAATATCCTCCAATTTATTACTCTCATATTTGACTATGAGTTGCATTAGTTTGGAAGAACAATTACTGAGTATCTGATTCCACTCTTCAATGAAAATGTCAGAAAAAATTGTAGTGGGGATTTTTTTAATACGAAGCCCCCTTGGAATCATATCCTTAGCTAGATAATTTTGGAGGGTAGTATTGTGTCGACCCGCCACCACAATTGTGGGTTACCAGGGCAATGGGGTACTCAGAGCCGAGCCCATGGAAGTCTATGGGGTTTGTCACAGGTAGCTGTGGCTCGGTCTGTGGCCCTGGCGGTCTGGCGTATGTTGGGGGAATATTTACAGGGGATAGATTTATATACAGTTCGTGACGCCACCTGTAGTCTTCTGGTAATTTGTACCAGCGCTGCTGTAGATCTCTGAGGGGATGGTGATGCAGCTAGATGTCAGGTCCCCTACAGGTGGGACTCTTCCCTCAGGTCGGTAGTTAGGTAGGGATTGTGCAGGCATGCAATAATAACTCAGTCTCACACGGTCAGCGTCTTTCCATACCTTTACTTGCAAGATGATAAGGCAGGTCCCAGGGAGGCTGATGGGGTTGATGGAGGATGAGCTTTGAGGCAACAGCTAAGCAAGTTAGGGGCCTCCTTTACTGTCCAACAAAGATGAGTACAACCAGCCTGCAGCGTAGTTCCCTCAATAACTCCAGTTACTCCAAACTGTTCTGCCCAGTCAGATTTGTGGTGAAGCCTTCCAATTGATGAAACTAGGTTCTTGCTTTTGTCTGCGCTTGACTCAAAGTCCCTATTCCACCTGACTCCAGTTACGTACTGACTATATGGGGCTGTTTGCCGCGACCTAGGGTCCGGTAAATCTCTGGTTTTCTTACCACTATGCTTGTAGCTAATAGTGATCCTTCGGTCCCCAGTGACCGGTAGCAATGTGCAGGACTTTTCCAAGCCGAAAGCACTTTTCCAATAAACTTTCCACTTTGCCCTTCGGTTTGCTCGACTCTTAATAGTTAGCTCAGTCTTTCTTCCAGTGGGGCACAGCTCTGACTAGGCTGAGGTGAACTAGACCACCTGTACTAGACTCCACTTTCCGAACTGATGACAGGCTCAAACTGGACACGTCTACTCTGTCCAAGGACAGGAAACTGACTGACTAAATCACTCCCTTCCACACCCCTGCTGGGTGTGTCAGAAGTGTACGTGATGTATGAAGAGCCCTTAACTGTTACCTCTCCACTCATCCTCCTGGTATTGTGTACCAGGGCTACACATTCCCCCATGGTAAACGACAGCACTCCCGGGCTGTAAAATATAAAGAGACATTTTTGTTTATGCATGAAAACATTAAACAATAACATTAATTCGTCCCATCCGGGAGGTGAGGATGTCTTGAACGTTGCGAACAATAACATTATAAAGAAATACAAATATCAAATAAATATGTTCATAAAAATAGACAATATACTTGTGAAGGACCGCACCAAACCTTCAACGTGGGTCCTGGGTGGGCTGCAGGACATCCGAATGCAGACCTCACTCAGTGCCACACCACACGGGTTTTTGGTTCAGAGGTAAGTCAAGGTTTCATGTGAAACCATTAAAAAGGCACTTTAGTGCAACTATTTACAGGATACAGTTTTTGGGCTGGCTCAGTCCTCAGCCTCTGAGTCCATTATAAGACAAAGACATAATAGGGAAAAAACACATATATATATATAGACTTTTTACAATATTCACATCAATTCGTTATAATCACTGCTGATATCTAATGGGTAACTTCCCTTTGGTGGTTCGCTCTGATCTACGTGGTGTAGCTTCAGGTATATCAAGTTGCGATCTGTCTGCACTGCGTAACGGCAAACTATAGAACTGCCTTAATCTTTCTATGGATCTGGCAAGCGTACTGATGGCTGGGCGGTGTGAGTCAGCTTCACCAGGGGATCCCATAGTATGGGGCGCTGCTTCAGATGATCCTTCTTGAGATTCCACAGGTTGAGGTGTTGCTGGGATGGTTAACTCCTGAGCGGGCTCAACTGGCACCACAGGCACAACTGGAGGTAGAACTTCCTCTTGTGGCTGATAAAACTGCAACACTGGAATTATCACAGCATCTCCCAGTCTAGGCCAATCCGCAGGAAAATCTCCCAGATCGGTGTGTATGACCTCTTCCTTTCTTTCTCCTTGATTGAGGACAGGGTTCTTTTCACAACGCTTTAAGTGTTCTGGACACAATTTCAAATGATCTCTGGACACAGTGGTTGTTGTTCTTCCTCCGTCCTTACTAACGACACAAACTTTTCTGTTGTCATATTTAGAATCTTGTATGACGTAGGGTTCTTGCTCCCACTGATTATCCAATTTGTGCATCTTCCTTTTTCTTTTTAATACTACCTCTCCAGGCATCAAAGGCTTGGCAGGAGCATTTCGGTTATAAACATCTTCCTGTTTCTCCCGTGCCTTGTTGAGACTTTCCTCCACACAGATTTGTACTCTTCTGTATTGCTCTTGCCGATTGACGTCCCAGTTTTCAACAGCGTCGTCTGCCTCCGGTTCTACCACTCCAAGTTCTAGATCCATTGGTAGTCTTCCGGGCCTTGCTCTCATAAGATAGGCTGGAGTGCAGTTAGTTGAGCTTACAGGTATATGGTTATACAAATCAACCAAATCAGGCAGTAAATCCGGCCATCGATTCCTGTCTTCCAACGGTATGGATCTCAACAAGTCAAGGACAATATGGTTCATCTTTTCACAAAGACCGTTGGTTTGAGGGTGGTATGGTGTCGTTCTAATTTTCTTGCACCCGTACATGTGACAGAATTCCTTGAATAAATCAGCTTCGAAAGCAGGTCCCTGATCGGTTAATACTTGCTCGGGATACCCATGCGGTCTGCAGAAGCTTGCTTGAAAGGTTTTCGCGGCCGTCACTGCGGTCTGGTCTTTAACTGGAACAACCACCAGAAATCTGGAGTAATGGTCCACCATGGTCAAGGCGTATGAGTATCCAGATCTACTTGGCGACAATTTGACGTGGTCCAGGGCCACAATCTCCAGGGGACGAGTCGTCCGGATAGGTTGCAGGGGGCCTTCTGACTACCGTAGTCCTTTCTTCTGAGACCACAGGGTCCACAGTTCCGACACCACCTCTCGATGGAGCTGCGCATCCCTACCCAGTAGAACCGGCATCTCAACAGGGTCTCCAGCTTTCTCCAGCCAAAGTGTCCTGCTTGATCGTGGTACGCTTCCAACACCATTGGGACGTCTGCCTTGGGGACCACGATTTGCCAGACCATCTCATGGGTTCTGGGGTTGACGTATCTCCTGCACAACTTCTCACGGTATAGGAACAACCTGCTTTTCTCGTTCCACAGGAGCTTTGCTGACATAGGTGCATCCTTTTCCAGAGAGGAGCCTTCCTGTTTTAACAACTCCTTGATGCGGCTGACCACTGGATCACTGTCCTGAGTCTCTTTCCAGCTGTGATGGGGTAAAGGATTTAATGTTGCACCATACTGCTTTCTGTGGACTCGATGCTCGTGGACTACCCCATTTCGATGGAACGCAGGGAGCTCAATTTCTTCCAGGTCGTCCGATTCTTCTTCCGTATCAGAGTCATGCGGCATTCGGGACAACGCATCAGCATTAGCATTCTTTCGACCTGCCCGGTACTTGATAGTAAACTGGTAATTGGACAACCGAGCCATCCAACGCTGCTCCATGGCGCCCAGCTTGGCGGTTTCCAGGTGCGTTAACGGGTTGTTATCTGTAAACGCAGTGAACTTATTGGAGGCCAGATAGTGCTTAAATCTTTCAGTAATGGCCCAGACCAGCGCCAGAAACTCCAGCTTGAAGCTGCTATAATTTTCCGGATTCCTTTCAGTTGGCCTGAGTTTTCTGCTGGCATATGCGATGACTTTTTCTTGGCCATTCTGCTTCTGACTGAGAACTGCTCCCAAACCTTCATTACTGGCGTCGGTGTACAACAGGAACGGTTGGCTGTAATCAGGATAGGTTAAGATCTCATCACCTGTCAGGATCTCTTTCATCTTTTGGAATGCTTCAGCCTGTTCTTTACCCCAATTAAAGGGAGGGTTTCTGCTCTTTAAGGATTGTCCTACCAGGAGGTCCTGTAAAGGAGCTGCCTTCTTCGTGTAATCTTTCACGAATCTCCTGTAGTAACCCGTTAGTCCCAGGAACTGTCGCACTTCCTTAAGGTTCTTCGGCTCCGGCCACTTCTGGATGGCAGTGACTTTCTCTGGGTCTGGCGCTACTCCTTCCGAACTGACGATGTGCCCCAAGTATTGTACCTTCTGTTTGAGTAGATGGCATTTTGAAGGTTTCAACTTCATCCCGTACCTGGAGAGGGACTCAAATACTTCTGCCAGGTGCTTCAGATGGTCCTCATATGTCTTGGAATACACGATAACGTCGTCTAGGTATAGCAGCACGGTTTCAAAATTGAGATGTCCCAGACAGTTTTCCATCACTCTCTGAAATGTTCCTGGGGCACTGCTGAGCCCAAACGGCATTCTGTCGAACTCACAGAGCCCCATTGGGGTGGTGAAAGCCGTTTTCTCACGATCCTCCTCAGCCACAGCCACTTGCCAGTAACCACTAGTCAGATCAAGGGTAGAAAAGTAGTTAGCCGTTTTCAGAGCAGCTAGTGATTCCTCTATGCGTGGTAACGGGTATGCATCCTTGTGTGTTATGCGGTTCACCTGCCTGTAATCCACACACATTCTCATACTACCATCTTTCTTTTTGACCAGAACTAGAGGGGCTGCCCAGGGACTACAACTATCCCTTATCACCCCAGCTTTCTTCATATCATTCAACATTTCTTTAGCCTTCTGATAATGAGCTGGAGGTATGGGCCTATACCGCTCTTTGATGGGAGGATGACTGCCTGTAGGGATATGATGTTGGACTCCCTTAATTATCCCAAAATCAAGTGGATTTTTGCTAAACACTTGGGCGTACTCTTGCACCACCCGTAATACCCCTTGCTTCTGGTGAGCGGGAGTGGTGTCCGTCCCAACATGGAGTTGCTGACACCATTCCGCCACCTGGGTTGCTGAGTCATTTCCTCCGCTATTTGACAGGAGTCTAAGGACTCAGCCGGGAGAATAGAATTATTGTCGACGGCATGTAGTTTAGCAATGGTTGCATAACGGGTAAGTTTACCTCATCATCTCCCCAATTGAGAAGCCGTACCGGTACTCTTCCATTCACCACTTCTACTACTCCTCTAGCAGTCATAAGTGTAGGTCTATGTTCTGAATGGTGGGGTTCTACTACAGCTTGGTAATTCTGTCCTCTCAGACCTATGGCTGCCCTGCACCAAATGATCATTTCACTCATTGGGGGTATCACAATAGGATCTGAGTCAGTGACCCGTACATTACCAATTTCGCCGTCGGTAAGCTTCGCTTGCTGCTGACACACCAGGGCCCGGATCTCTCTTTGGATTACTCCTCTCTGCCTTGGTCGGGCAATCTCAGCGAGCTGTTGGAGCAAGAACACAACTTCTCCCAAACAATTACCGATAATGTTAGTACCCAAAATTATATTTAAACCGTTCTCCTCATTTACAGTCTTTACTACCAGAAGCCCTGGTCTTTCAATTCCTCTCTGCCCACTTTTACATCTACACATTTTGTCCCGAGTACTTCTACAGGAAGACCATTAGAAGCATACACGGTAAAGTCAAGGCTCGGAGGTTTAAGACTGTCCATTGACCAGTACTTGGTATATAGGGCATCAGGTATTAGGGTCACCTGGGACCCAGTGTCTAACAATGCTGGAACAGCAATACCATCTAGAATAATAGACAGGTAGGGTCGCCCGCCCACATACCTGCGGTTCCAGTCTAGGGGGCCTGACGGGTATTCTCCTGGGTGTTGGCCCTTGGACCCAGGTTCTGCCCGTTTAAAGGACACTGTGTAGACAGATGACCTTTCCGGTTGCAGCGATAACAGATGATCTCTCGACGAGGAGGGTGTTGATCAGAGGTCGCTCCTGGGGGTGGCGTTGTCCTCCTCTGGGGGGGCGACGTCTTCTTTCTTCTCCGGTGCATCCACGGGACGTCTTCTGGGCAGTCAGCTAACAAGATCTTTCCTTCCTCCTCTTTCCGCAGCTGCAGGGCACTCATTACAGCAGCCAGATTTTTAGTCAGCTGGCGCACCTCTGAGCGCAGACAGTCCAATTCACTAGGAGGTGTCACCTGCGCTTTGGCTTCAGCCACTAGCGGGGAAAAGGGGGTTACTGCCGGTTCCAGAGTGACTTCCCCCTGATGATGTTGGGTGGCCACCTCAGGTTTGCCCAGGGGCCGCAGCCCTTTTATTGCCATGTCCTTTAGGGCATCAAAGGTAGCATCCGGATGATCTAAGGACCACCAATTTACAGTTCTGCGTTCCTCTTGGGATCTCAATCCCTGTATAAATTGCTCTTTCAACATTTTATTCTCATCGATAGCATTTAAATTGTTAATCTGCTTGAGGGCTCTCAGGGCTCCCTGTAGTCGGCAAGCGTAGTCCCGGATGCTGTCACCTGGCTGTTGTGAACAGTGATAGAAGGCCATCCGGAGATCCGTTTCTGTGCGGTCTTCAAATATGGCATGCAGCTTAAGGAAGATCGCAGGTACCGACTCCTGATCAACGGTATCCCAAGTCTCCACTTCCCTCTCAGCAGCGCCAGTTAGCTGCCCTATTAGCACAGCAGCTTTTTGTCTCTCAGGCATGGAGTACATTTCTAGGATGCTGCATAACTTCCGCTTGAAGCCTGCTAATGTGCCTGGCTCACCGCTGTACTGGGAAGCCATTTCGCCCCAGGCATATATGGGAGCGTTAGTGGCATGATCGGGACTACCGGACTGGGTGCAGGGCCTGCGCCCCATCTGGCGCTACAATACCAGACGGTGCGGGATTGGGGCCTCCGGCCGGGGCCGCACTGTCAGCCGGTTGTTGTGACATCTTAGCGCCCCCTTGGTTAAACGGAGCCTACCGGTTTCAGACGCTGCTATTTCACAGGCACCGCAGTGGGAACAGGACCTTCGTCGCAGGCGCTCTGATGTCAGAGCGTTCACTTCCTGTTGCAGGACCTGCCGATGAGTCAGAGCCGGGGGCGTGTCCAAGACTCTGCGCGCTCTTTCAGGTACGCCCACCTTCTTCTCCAGCGCCTGAGGGCGCGAATATGGCGACAAAGATGGCGATTTTGGCGCCAAAAGTGCAAACAGTCCTTTTTCACAAAAACAATTCCTTAGGCACACAGGGCTCGCAATTCTGCGAGTTTCGCATCCTGTTCGTGACGCCAAATTTTTGTGTCGACCCGCCACCACAATTGTGGGTTACCAGGGCAATGGGGTACTCAGAGCCGAGCTCATGGAAGTCTATGGGGTTTGTCACAGGTAGCTGTGGCTCGGTCTGTGGCCCTGGCGGTCTGGCGTATGTTGGGGGAATATTTACAGGGGATAGATTTATATACAGTTCGTGACGCCACCTGTAGTCTTCTGGTAATTTGTACCAGCGCTGCTGTAGATCTCTGAGGGGATGGTGATGCAGCTAGATGTCAGGTCCCCTACAGGTGGGACTCTTCCCTCAGGTCGGTAGTTAGGTAGGGATTGTGCAGGCATGCAATAATAACTCAGTCTCACACGGTCAGCGTCTTTCCATACCTTTACTTGCAAGATGATAAGGCAGGTCCCAGGGAGGCTGATGGGGTTGATGGAGGATGAGCTTTGAGGCAACAGCTAAGCAAGTTAGGGGCCTCCTTTACTGTCCAACAAAGATGAGTACAACCAGCCTGCAGCGTAGTTCCCTCAATAACTCCAGTTACTCCAAACTGTTCTGCCCAGTCAGATTTGTGGTGAAGCCTTCCAATTGATGAAACTAGGTTCTTGCTTTTGTCTGCGCTTGACTCAAAGTCCCTATTCCACCTGACTCCAGTTACGTACTGACTATATGGGGCTGTTTGCCGCGACGTAGGGTCCGGTAAATCTCTGGTTTTCTTACCACTATGCTTGTAGCTAATAGTGATCCTTCGGTCCCCAGTGACCAGTAGCAATGTGCAGGACTTTTCCAAGCCGAAAGCACTTTTCCAATAAACTTTCCACTTTGCCCTTCGGTTTGCTCGACTCTTAATAGTTAGCTCAGTCTTTCTTCCAGTGGGGCACAGCTCTGACTAGGCTGAGGTGAACTAGACCACCTGTACTAGACTCCACTTTCCGAACTGATGACAGGCTCAAACTGGACACGTCTACTCTGTCCAAGGACAGGAAACTGACTGACTAAATCACTCCCTTCCACACCCCTGCTGGGTGTGTCAGAAGTGTACGTGATGTATGAAGAGCCCTTAACTGTTACCTCTCCACTCATCCTCCTGGTATTGTGTACCAGGGCTACACAGTATGATCCCACCACAACTTTGTTTCTTGTGGCTAAAATGCAAGATAATGTCTCTAACCTAGAAAAGGATATCATGGACCGGAAAAAACGAAAATTTTCTCGTGATCTAAGAGACTATTCAACCAAGAAAGTCTATGACTGGGGCCATTGGGAGCGGGGTCATAGAACTCCTAAATCTATTTTAAAACGCAACCATGCTCTCAATGAACCGGTACCTAAACCACATGTCTGTTTTACATCCTCTGAGTTGGATTCATCTGACAATAATCTGAGTGTTTCCTCTAATGACAGTGTTCACACCACAAAGTTTTTTTCGTCATTCAAAAAACGTAAAAGGCGGGGTGGCAGAAAACACCGACAAAGATCATGTCATGATTACACGCCGCAGGAAGAATTATCGCAAATAATAAACCATGATAATGTCTTGAATTTATCTGCACGAGACTTTACCAAAACGCAATTAGATGTTTTGTCCTTAGGTCTGAATTTTGTGCCCGATCAGAATTTCAATCTTTTTTCTACTATTTTGGACGTCAATAAGTTTATGCGAGACCTTACCATCAAAAAGCATTTTTAAAATCATTCTGATGAGACCCCTTTGCAGGAGTCGCTGACATATAATAATGAATTTACTGACTTGTCTTTCAGAGAACAGGTATCTCTCAACACTTTGTTTAGTTTGTCTACTCATTCCTATGATAATGAATCTGATACCATTCATGCACCTGTGTTTAAAACAAAAAATCCCTCTTTTTATCCCATTCAATCCAGGCCTGATTGCATGACTAAATACCAGGAGGTGATAGAGAGGGATTTAAAAATCCTTCATGATAGGTTAAAATGGGCAGCAGCAGAAATCACTCTAAAGGTACTGCCACACTAAACAATCCCGCTAGCGATCTCGTTAGCGTTGCATACTAATGAGATCGCTAGCGGGATTGTTTCTATATCGCTAAATGCTGCCGCATTTAGCGATATAGTTAACGACGCTATCGCCGTTAGCGATCTTCTTAACGACTTTAGCGGTACAAAAGTACCGCTAAATCGCTAAGAAAAGGTGCCACACAGCGATTAGATACTTACCCAGCGGGAGCGCCAGCGATGAAATAGGGTCCGGAACGATTCCAGCGACGAGCGAGATCACAGCAGGAAGCTCGTCGCTGGAAGCTGCCGCACTGAACAATATCGCTAACGGGATCGCTAAATAGTGACGTTTTTTAGCGATCCCGTTAGCGATATTGTTTAGTGTGGCATACCCTTAATTTAACAAAAGCCCAGAAAACTGCATTAGATGAGATCAAAAGTATGTCAGATATAATAATTAAAATGTCGGACAAGGGTGGCATGGTAGTTATCCTGAATAAAGAGGATTATCATTCTCAAATTATGTCTCTCTTGTCTGACAGTGATGTATATGAAAAACTCCATACAAATCCCACTGATAAATTTAAAAGTGAGATTATCCAAATTATCAATGAGGGTTTCAGCCTTGGCATTTTAACCAAAAAACAAATTGATTATCTCACAGTGTCTCATCCTATTATCCCTATCATGCATGGTCTCCCAAAAATTCACAAGGATATGAAAATCCCCCCCATGAGACCTATTGTCTCAGGGATTGGATCTTTAAATGAACATCTGGGTGAATGGGTTGACTCACTACTTCAACCACTAGTACAAATCACTCCTGGTTATATTAAAGATTCTAAAGAAGTGCTGAGAATGTTTTCCAAGAAAATCTGGTCTAAAGAAAATACTTGGTTATGTTGTGATGTGACTTCTTTATATACCTGTATACCTTACAATGTTGCCATGACAGCGCTGCAGTTTGTCTTAATGAAATTCAGTAATTATTCCCAGGATCTCATTAATTATATTTTACAAGTTATTCAATTTTTATTAACCCACAATTTTTTCTCATTTGACAATAAATTTTTTTTACAAAAATCTGGCGTGGCGATGGGTGCGAAATTTGCGCCATCCCTAGCTAATCTTGTTATGTCATATTGGGAATATTTTTTTATTTTTTCAGCTACTAATCCATTTATTGACTCGATTGCTTGGTATGGTAGATATATTGATGATTTACTCATCATTTGGAGTGGTGATGTACCTGCCATATCCGGATTTATTGATTATATCAATTCTAATTCATTCAACATACATTTTACTCATAAATTTCATCATAACAAAATTTCTTTTTTGGATCTTGATTTATATGGGGTACATGACTCTGTTATTATTACTAAAACGTTCAGCAAACCTTGTGCTGGTAATTCTATCTTGCATGCAGCAAACAGTCACCCCAAACATACTATTAAATCGATTCCTTTGGGTGAATATACCAGAATTTTGAGAAACTGCAGCGATCCTACAGCTTTGGAAACGGAATTTAATTGTGTGGATACAAAATTAAAAAACAGAAATTATCCTAAATGGTCATTAAAAAGAGCACGAACAATTGTAAGTAATAAAAACAGAGAGGATCTCATTAGTGGAGGGCGACAACAAAAAAATGATCTTGCAGTGAAACCATATTTTTGTGCTCAATATAGTCCTCAATTTGGGGACATCAAAAAAATCATTTTGAGATCGCTGCCTATTTTATATGAAGATCCCTCTCTTGCTGACATTCTTTCATCAGGTATTAATGTTGTTTCAAGGAAAGCGCCATCTATTGGTAACAAAGTTTCTCTAAGCATGTTCAGTAATAATTTCTCTTCTCATAAAACATCGTGGTTAGAACATAAAGGTTTTTATAAATGTGGCCACAATAGATGTGCACTTTGCAAATATGTTTGTGTAACGAAAACCTTTGAAAATAATGACAGCACTGCGATTTATACCATTAACAAATATATCAATTGTAATTCATGCTATGTGGTATATATAAAATTATGTGCACTACTTGTAATTTATCTTATATAGGCTGCACTACTAGGAAACTAAAAATCAGGATCGCTGAACATTTGCAGGATATAAAGAATGTTTCTTCGAATCGCAATATTTCTGCTGCTGCTAAACATTTTATTTTTCAGCATGCTCGCAATGTTTCTTCCTTCCAAGTCACAGGTATTGAAAGTGTTAACCTGTCTGCCCGAGGTGGAGATGCACGTCAGCGACTCCTCACACGTGAAGCTTTCTGGATCTTTAATCTACATACCAGACATCCATTTGGTCTCAACAAAAGAAACAAATTGATGTTCCATTATTAATTTTATTTCTTTGCATTGATTTTATTTGTGCAAATATTGTTTTTTTTTTTTTTCTTTATTCGTTATGTGCAAATTGTTAAAGGACTTGTCAAAAATCACATGACATTTTTTCTGATCGTGATTGGTCTTCCTTTGTCTTAAATATGTGCCTTTGTCTGAATATGTCAGCTGTGATAAAGATCCCTGTGATCGCAGCGCGTAGCCTTGTCCTGAGCTTGTCCAGGAGCATGCCATTATTCATGTTTTTATGAATCAATAAAGATGAAGATTTTATTGAAGCTGGATCCCTTTTTCCTTCATTTTCTCATGTATCTTCACGTTTGATCAAGCGGAGGATCCATGCTTCTACAAACCGGTGAGCTGGTTAGCGTTCTTATATTTGTACTCAATAATTCTATGTCTTTGGCCATTCTAATTGACAGACGTTTGCGTGAGCGCAGAGGTATGCGTTAGATAGTGTTGCCTTGTGAGCCAGCTCCTGAGCCCATACAGTGTGATGGAGTGACTTCTGGGGCTCAGCGTCATGAGTTTCGTAGGCGCAATGGGTTATGTTTCTACTGTGGTGACGCGTCCCATGCTATTTCCGTTTCCCCTAAGCGGGGAAGACGTTTTGCGCGCTCAGGTGTCTTGGGTAGTGTTCAGACTAAATTTCTGTTGACTGTTACCCTCATTTGCTCCATCTCCACATTTTTGGCTCAGGCTTTTGTTGATTCAGGAGCGGCTATTAACCTGATGGATTTTGACTTTGCCAAACGTTGTGGCTTTCCCATGATACCCCGGCGGAAGTCTATTCCTTTGCTGGGCATTGATTCTACCCCTTTGGCGGAGAGTAAACCCCAATTTTCTACTCAGGTGATAATGAGTGTTGAACAAGATCATCAGGAGAGTTGCAAATTTCTGGTGTTGCATAATCTGCATGACATTATTGTACTGGGATTCCCTTGGTTACAGACTCATAATCCTCTTTTGGATTGGAAATATGTGTCTGTGACCAGTTGGGGCTGCCAATGTGTTAATACTGACACTACTGTTTTTTCTGCCTCTCCCCAGTCTCAGGATGTCCCTGACTTCTTGACTGATTTTTCTGATGTTTTTAGTGAAAGTAAGTCTGCGTCCTTACCTCCTCACAGAAGCTACGATTGCGCTATTGAGTTAGTGCCTGGTGGTAAATTTCCTAAGGGTCGGCTTTTTAACATATCTGTACCCGAACACGATGCTATGCGATCTTATATCAAGGAGTCATTGAAGAAGGGTCATATCAGACAATCCACTTCACCCTTGGGCGCCGTTTTTTTCTTTGTGGCCAAAAAGGATGGTTCATTGAGGCCGTGTATTGATTATCGCCTCCTGAATAAGATCATTGTGAAATATCAATATCCGTTACCCTTGATTTCTGACCTGTTTTCCAGAGTGAAAAGTGCTAGTTGGTTTACCAAGCTTGACCTCAGGGGGGCGTATAACCTTATTTGCATTAAGCATGGGGATGAATGGAAGATAGCGTTTTATACCCCAGAGGGGCATTTTGAGTACCTAGTGATGCCCTTTGGGCTCACTAATGCTCTTTCCGTCTTCCAATCCTTCATGAATGATATTTTCAGGGATTTTGTGGATAAATTTCTGATTGTTTATTTGGATGATATTTTGATTTTTTTCCAATGACTGGGACTCTCATGTGAAACATGTTCGGACTGTGTTCCAGATTTTGAGAGAGAATGCACTGTATGTGACGGGATCAAAGTGTGTTTTTGGGCGTACAGAAAGTCTCATTTCTGGGATTCATTTTGTCTCCATCTGTTATTGAAATGGACCCGGTCAAGGTTCAGGCCATCTGTGATTGGGTTCAACCTACTTCATTAAAGGCTCTTCAGAGATTTTTGGGTTTTGCCAATTTTTATCGTAAATTCATTGGTAATTTCTCTGGTATTGTTAAACCATTGACTGATTTGACCAAAAAGGGTTCTGATGTGGTAAATTGGCCTCCTGAGGCAGTTTCTGCGTTTCAGGAACTGAAGCAGAGATTCACTTCTGATCCTGTTCTACAGCAGCCTGATGTTTCTCTACCGTTTCAGGTGGAGGTTGATGCTTCTGAAATTGGGTCAGGTGCCGTTTTGTCCCAAAGGGATCCAGAGACCTCTAAGAGTAACCCTTGTGCCTTTTTCTCTCGAAAGTTTTCTCCAACTGAACGTAATTTTGATGTGGGTAATCGGGAGTTATTGGCCATGAAGTGGGCCTTTGAAGAGTGGAGACATTGGCTGGAAGGAGCCAAACATCAGGTGGTGGTCCTCACGGACCATAAGAACCTTGATTTATCTCGAATCAGCCAAGCGACTTAATCCTAGACAGGCCAGGTGGGCCTTGTTTTTCACACGTTTTAATTTTGTGGTTTCTTTTCTTCCTGGCACTAAGAATGTTAAGGCGGATGCCCTCTCGAGGAGTTTCTTTGCGGATTCTCCTGAGTTATCTGATACTGCTGTTATTTTGAAAGAGGGTGTAGTACTCTCCGCCATCTCGCCCAATATGAGACTGGCTCTGGAGGGGTGTCAGGAGGATAAACCTGAGCGCTGCCTTGTTGGGAAATTGTTTGTCCCAGACCAGTGGAAGAAGAGTGTGATGTCTGAGATTAATTGTTCCGCGTTGGCTGGTCATCCCGGGATTTTTCGTACCAGAGACTTGGTAAGTCGGTCCTTTTGGTGGCCTACTTTGTCTCGTGACGTCAGGGATTTTCTGCAGTCCTGTGGGACTTGCTCTCGTTCCAAGCCATGCTCTCGCTCTAGTGGTTTGTTGATGCCATTACCTGTGCCCAAGAGGCCATGGACCCATATCTCTATGGATTTTATTTCCGACCTCCCTGTCTCTCAGAGAATGACCGTTATCTGGGTAATCTGTGATAGGTTTTCCAAGATGATACATCTTGTGCTATTACCTAAGTTGTCTTTCTCCTCCGAGTTGGTGCCTTTGTTCCTTCAGCACGTGGTTCGGTTGCACGGCATTCCGGAGAACATTGTGTCTGATAGAGGAGTCCAGTTTGTTTCCAGATTTTGGAGGACATTTTGTTCTAAACTTGGTGTTCAATTATCTTTCTCAACTGCATTTCATCCTCAGACCAATGGACAAACCGAGAGAACAAACCAGACCTTGGAGACTTATTTGAGATGTTTTGTGTCTGCTGCTCAAGATGACTGGGTCTCTTTTTTGCCTTTGGCTGAGTTTGCTCTTAATAATAGGGCTATCTCTGCCACCTTGATGTCTCCATTTTTCTGCAATTTTGGGTTTCACCCTCGATATTCTTCGGGACAGGCGGAGGCTTCTGTCTGTCCGGGTGTTGACTCTGTTGTGGAGCGAATGCAGCAGATTTGGGACCAGGTAGTGGAGAGGTTGTCTCTCGCTCAAGAGAAGGCCCAGCGGTTTGCCAACCGGCATAGGACTGATGGTCCTCGGTTTAAAGTGGGGGACTTGGTTTGGTTGTTCTCAAGAAATATCCTTATGAGGGTTGCATCTCCAAAGATTAAGCCTAGGTTCATTGGATCTTATAAGATCATGGAGATTCTTAATCCGGTTTCCTTCCATTTGCTTCTTCCAGGGACATTTAAGATCCATAACGTGTTCCACAAGTCCTTATTGAAGAGGTTTGTCGAGCCAGTGGTTCCTATGGCTGCACCTCCTGACCCTGTTTTGGTTGAGGGCAATCTGGAGTAGAGTATGTGGTTGAGAAAATATTGGATTCTCGGTTTTCTTGACGGAAACTCCAGTATTTGGTTAAGTGGAGAGGTTATGGTCAGGAGGACAATTCTTGGGTGTTTGCTTCGGACATCCATGCTAGGAGACTGATCTGTGCCTATCACCGAGCTCATTCTGATCGGCCTGGTTGCACAAGTGAGGGTTCGGTGACCCCTCCTCAAGGGGGGGGTACTGTTGTGAATGAGCAGAGGCTCCCTCTGGTGGTTACAGACAGTACTGAGCCTTCCAGAGAGGAATGGCAATCTGGGATCACGGACTGGATTGATATAAGGGAGGTTCCCCCCATGATGGTCGCTGGTGACCAATTGTTCTGGTCTCAATTTTGGTTCCTGGTTCATTTGGAAGTTTGCTGGTGTCTTGCCTGCATCTGCAGATAAGTTATTTTCTGCTTTTCTTTTTGTGCTTGCTATTTGCATTTTTTTCTGCACATTTGTGGAGGACAGCCGGGTCCCCTCCTGGGGCCTGAGCTCCTCCCAGTTTGTCTGTAGCCACTGTTGTTTTTTCATTTGCTTTTTCCTTCTTTTTCAGCGGCTGCAGCTTGGTTTTGTTCACACTGAGATCTGATTTAGTGGGTGGCAATATTGTGTGATCTCAGTATTTTTGTAATCAGAATTGTTGGATTTTTGTAGGGTTTTCTGGGTTGCAGAAAGAAATCTCTCCTGTCCTTTCCTATTTAGCCAGCTTGTGGCCCCAGCATTTGCTCAATCTGTTTTCTGCCTGCGTTTGTGTTTTCATCTTGTCTAACCACCATTATATGTTTGGGGGTTGCCTATTCCTTTGGGGCTCTACTCCGGGGCAGTTAGCTTTCCTGTTTCTATCTTTAGGTATAGCTAGCTCTCAGGCTGTGACGAGGCGTCTAGGATCAATGTAGGAACGCTCCACAGCTACCTCTAGTTGTGTGGTTAGTTCAGGTTTCTGCAACCCATTAGTTACCAACATCTCAGGTGTTCGGCTGCCCTGCTGTTGTTCCTGTCCTCCTCAGCTACCATACATAACAGTATTGGCTGCCTAGTAGAAAAAATTGCACATTGATGTGGCTTGCATAGGACGCCAGTCACACAGGTACGTGTGAGACAAAGTGTCTGACTTGCAGCCTATTAATGACGCTCTTGTATTAAGAGGCAGGCTGCTCAGCTCTATATTATGCAACACAAAGGGACAGACACCCTAATAAACTAAGCCAACAGAAAGAGGCCTAGCCGCATACTCCAAAAAATAATATGATAAAAAAGTGCAAAAAATTAATGCATATGATAAATACATTAAATGAGGTATTAGTTACTATTTTGGACAAGATAGATAAGCTTGCAACACATGTCAAGGGTCCCGATACCTGCAAGTCCCTACTCTAACATCAAAAACAGCAAACATAACATAAAAAATTTTTAAAAAACACATACCATGAGATATGGACTTCCCAAAACCCTGTCTGATGACAAATGCACATCTAGCAGGATGCAGCAGGCCACCACTAAAAAGGGCAAAGGGCAGCACAGGTGCAAACTACTGATAAAAACAGCCACCCCAGCACCTACCAGATTATGGAGGGGTTGGCTGCCTAGCAGAATAAAATGCACATTGATAGGGCTTGCATAGGACGCCAGTCACACAGGTAATTAGTGGAGGCCTGCTGCATCCTGCTAGATGCGCATTTGTCATCAGACAGGGTTTTGGGATTTGTCTACTACTAAGGAAGATAGATGAAGCTGCAACCCATAATGAGGTCCTTGTTATAGGGGACTTTAACTAGCCGGATATTAACTGGGAAACAGAGACCTGTGAAACCCATAAAGGCAACAGGTTTCTGCTAATAACCAAGAAAAATTATCTTTCACAATTGGTGCAGAATCCAACCAGAGGAGCAGTACTTTTAGACCTAATATTATCTAATAGACCTGACAGAAAATCAAATCTGCAGGTCGTCGGGCATCTAGGAAATAGCGACCACAATATTGTACAGTTTCACTTGTCTTTCACTAGGGGGACTTGTCAGGGAGTCACAAAAACGCTGAACTTTAGGAAGGCAAAGTTTCACCAGCTTAGAGATGCCCTTAATCTGGTAGACTGGGACAATGTCCTCATAAATAAGAATACAGATAATAAATGGGAAAAGTTTAAGAACATCCTAAATAGACACTGTAAGTGGTTTATACCTTGTGGGAATAAAAGGACAAGAAATAGGAAAAAACCAGTGTGGCTAAACAAAGAAGTAACAAGATTAACAGTGAAAAGAAAGCATTTAAACTACTACAGCAGGATGGCACCGTTGAAGCTCTAAAAAACTATAGGGAGAAAAACACTTTATCTAAAAAAACTAATCAAACATGCCAAAAAGGAAACAGAGAAGCACATTGCTAAGGAGAGTAAAACTAATCCCAAACTTTTCTTCAACTGTATCAATAGTAAAAAACCATAAGTGAAAGTGTAGGCCCCTTAAAAAATTGTGAGGAAAGAATGGTTGTTGATGATGAGGAAAAAGCACCTTCTTCTCCACGGTATTCAAGGTGGAAAATTAAATGCTAGGTGAAATGCCGAGAAACAAAGAAAACCTTATATTATGGGTCACTAATCTAACCCAATAAGAGGTGCGAAACTGGCTAAATAAGATTAAAATAGATAACGGCATACACCCACAAGTACTAAGAGAACTAAGTAATGTAAAAGACAAGCCATTATTTCTTAGATTTAGGGACTCTATAGCGACGGGGTCTGTTTCACAGGACTGGCGCATAGCAAATGTGGTACCATTATTCAAAAAGGGCTCTAAAAGTGAACCTGGAAATTATAGGACCTCTATTGTTGGTAAGATATTTGAGAGGTTTCTGAGGGATGTTATTCTGGATTATCTCAATGAGAATAACTGTTTAACTCCATATCAGCATGGGTTTATGAGGAATCGCTCCTATCAAACCAATCTAATCAGTTTTTATGAAGAGGTAAGCTATAGATTGGACCAAGGTGAGTCATTGGACATGGTATATCTTTATTTTTCCAAAGCGTTTGATACCGTGCCACACAAGAGGTTGGTACACAAAATGAGAATGCTGGGTCTGGGGGAAAATGTGTGTAAATGGGTAATTAACTGGCTTAGTGATAGAAAGCAGAGGGTGGTTATAAATCGCATATTACTCTAACTGGGTCGCTGTGACCAGTGGGGTACTGCAGGGGTCAGTGTTGGGACCTATTCTCTTCAACATATTTATTAACGATCTGGTAGAAGGTTTACACAGTAATATATCAATATTTGCAGATGATACAAAACTATGTAAAGCAGTCAATACAAGATAAGATAGTACTCAGTTACAGATGGATCTGGATAAGTTGGAAACTTGGACCAAAAGGTGCCAGATGCGGTTTAACAATTATAAATGTAAGGTTATACACATGGGAAGAAGGAATCAATATCACCATTACACACTGAAAGGGAAACCTCTGGGTAAATCTGACATGGAGAAGGACTTGGGGATCCTAGTTAATTATAAACTTACCTGGAGCAGCCAGTGCCAGGCAGCAGCTGCCAAGGCAAACAGGATCATGGGGAGCATTAAAAAAGTTTTGGATACACATGATAAGAGCATTATACTTCCTCTGTACAAATCCCTGGTTAGACCATGTGTCAAGATCCCGTCTGGGTTGGAGCCGATGTTACTGCAAACACTAGGGAAAGCAGAGGCAGGTAGCGTAGTCAGGTGGCAGGCCGAGGTCGGTACACAGGAAAGGCAGTTCGGTAGCAGAGGAGCAGGCAGATAACGTAGTCAGGTGGCAGGCCGAGGTTGGTACACAGGAAAGGCAGTTCGGTAGCAGAGGAGCAGGCAGATAATGTAGTCAGGTGGCAGCCGGAGGTCGGTACACAGGAAAGGCAGTTCGGTAGCAGAGGAGCAGGCAGATAACGTAGTCAGGTGGCAGGCCGAGGTCAGTTCAAAGGAGAGCAGTGTTTGTAGTAATGGATCAGGTGGAGAGCGTAGTCAGAAGGGCAGGCCGAGGTCAGTTCACAGGAGAGCAGTGTTTGTAGCAGCAGGAACAGCAGGGAACACTTGACTAAAGGCTAAGAGCACAATAATCTCGCAATGACACACCCACAGGGCCAGGTTTATATAGGGCGTGTAATTGGCAATCAGAGGCCAAACGAGAGAGCACTGGGTGAAGCTGATCAGGAAGAACAGTCAATGGTATCTGGGTTCAGCAAGGAACTTTGTAGCCAGCAGAATAGCTCAGATGGTAGAGCTGCCGGCCGGTGGACAAGAGACACTGGGTTCGATTCCTGACAGTACTCCCCTCCTTCCAGGATGGCCTCTGGACATCTCAGGAGCTGGCTTATCTGGGTACCACTGATGAAAGGCTCTTGTAAGTCCAGGAGCATGGACGTTGTCCTTTGGTTCCCATGAATTTCCTCTGGTCCGTAACCTTCCCACTGCACCAGATACTGCAGTTTACCTCTGAATTTTCGGGAGTCCAGAATCTTATCCACAATGTATTCTTCTTCACCACAGATCCTTTCTGGTGGAGGAGGTGGCTGAATTCTTCCTGGAAACGGGTTTTCACAGAAGGGTTTGAGCAAGGATATGTGAAATACTGGATGAATCTTTAGATTGTTGGGAAGTTTTAAACGAAAATCAACCTGGTTAATTTTTGCAGAAATTTGAAAAGGTCCAATGAATTTCTGACCCAATTTGGAGGATGGCACATGTGTCTTAAGGTTTTTAGTGGACAGCCAAACTTTGTCTCCAACCTGAAAAGCAGGGGGCACTCTCCAATGTTTATCTGCTGCTTCCTTATATACTTCCTGGGTCTTGAGTAATATCTCTGATAATTCCTTCTGGAATTCCTGTAATTTTGCAAGCCTGTCATTAACAGCAGGAATGGGAGTGTTCACTGGCAGATTAGGAATAAATACTGGATGTACTCCATAATTAGCAAAAAATGGGGTTTGAGATGTAGCGCTATGTATGGAGTTGCTGTAGGCAAACTCTGCTGTTGGTAAATAGTCCACCCAGTCATCCTGAAGATAGGAAATAAAGCAACGGAGGTATTGCTCCAAAGTCTGGTTCGTTCTCTCCGTCTGGCCATTGGACTGAGGATGGAAAGCGGTAGAAAGATTCACCGTGACTCCCAAGGCTATACAGAAACTCTTCCAAAATTTTGACGTAAACTGAACGCCTCTGTCCAACACCACGCTGTCAGGAATTCCATGTAACCTGAATACCTCTTTGATTATCAGTTCTGCAGTTTTTTCAGCAGTAGGAATTCCTTCAGTTGGAATAAAGTGGGCCATTTTTGTGAGTCGGTCCACTATGACAAGGATGACGGTCATCTGTTTGGAAGGGGGTAGTTCCACAATAAAATCCATGGAAATAGATCCCCAAGGCCTGGATGGAATAGGGAGTGGTTGCAAGAGTCCTAGAGGAGACGATCGTGGGGTCTTGTTTCGTGCGCATGTTAAACAGGTTGAAACATATTTCCTCACGTCCTTCCTACAATTAGGCCACCAAAAGAAACGAAGTAGTAAGTCTTGTGTTTTTGCAACTCCAGGATGTCATGCCAGTTTAGAATCATGGACACTTTTGAGGACTTCAAGGCGAGAAGATTCAGGTACATATATTTTGTGTTTCTGCATCCAAAACCCCTCTTTGAATGAAAGATCGACGTCTTCCGAAGGATGGTTAAGGAAAGAGTCCTCTTGATATCCATCTTTAATTCTATTACATAGTCCTCTAGAGTGCAATATTCCCAAAAATTTTTTAGGGCCTAGAATTGTATCGTCATTACTAGACCTCTCCTGAGGTTCTGAACACATCCTGGACAGGGCGTCAGCCTTGCCATTTCTTGAACCAGGCCGGTAAAAAATTATAAAATTGAATCTTGAGAAAAATAAGGCCCATCGTGCTTGCCTTGCAGACAATCTTTTTGCTGTACGGAGGAATTCAAGATTCTTGTGGTCCGTGAGGACAGTCACAGGGTGATTGGCACCTTCCAAAAGATGTCTCCATTCGGAGAAGGCAACTTTAATGGCTAACAGTTCTTTATTACCGATGTCGTAGTTCTTTTCTGCAGATGACATGGTGTGGGAAAGAAACGCACATGGGTGAAGTTGCATTTTGTCCCCAACTCGCTGAGACAGAATGGCTCCACTTCAGAGTCCGAGGCGTCCACTTCGAAAGTAAATGGCAATTCAGGATTTGGGTGTACTAACAATGGAGCAGACGTAAAAAGAGTTTTCAATTTGTCAAAAGCCTCCTGTGCCTCCGGAGACCAGAAAAATGCTTTGGTCTTTTTTGTTAGTGTAGTAATTGGTAGTATGATCCGTGAAAAGTTCTTTATAAATTTTCGGTAAAAATTTGCAAATCCTATGAAACGCTGGACGTCTTTTAAATTTCTTGGAACAGGCCAGTCCACTACAGCATTGATTTTGCCGGGATCCATGCTCAGACCTTCTGGGAGATGATATATCCCAGAAATTGGATACTGGTTTGTTCAAACTCACATTTTTCAAGTTTAATGTAAAGATGGTTCTCCTGTAGTCGTTCCAAGACTAACTGGACGTGCCTGCGATGCTCTTCCAAGGTGTCTGAAAATATAAGAATGTCATTGAGATAAGCCACAACGAATTGGTCCAAGAAATCTCTAAATACATCATTAATAAAATGTTGAAAGGTGGCTGGGGCATTGCTAAGGCCAAAGGTCATAACCAGAGATTCAAAATGTCCATATCTCGTTCTGAAGGCGGTCTTCCACTCATCTCCTGGGCGAATCCGTATGAGGTTGTAAGCCCCTCTAAGATCCAGCTTCGTAAAGATTTTTGCAGAAACGAGTCTCTCAAATAGTTCAGGAATCAAGGGGGTAGCGGGTAGCGATTCTTGACAGTGATATTATTCATCTCTCTGTAGTCAATACATGGCCGCAGAGTGGAGTCTTTCTTTTCAACAAAGAACAGGGGTGCCCCAGCTGGAGATGTGGAAGGTCGAATAAAGCCTTTCTCTAAATTTTCATCCAGAAACTTTCTTAATACCTTCAATTCAGGTTCGGAAAGATTGTAAATCCGTCCAAATGGAATGGTTGCTCCTGGCAGCAATTCAATGGGACAGTCGTAAGGACGGTGAGGAGGTAATTGATCTGCTTTCTTCTTACTGCAGACATCAGAGAACTGCTGATATTGAGGTGGTAGTTTCTCTTCCTTCTCATGCGAAATCTCAGAGATTTGGACTTGTTGGAGAACAGGGGGTACCTTATGACAATTATTCTTACAGTAGTCAGATGGAAAGGTGATGGTCCTTGATGCCCAGTTGATAGAAGGGTTATGGACTGAAAACCAGGGGATCCCTAGAATAACTGGAAATTTCGGAGATGAAATAAGGTGGAAACTGACAGCTTCATGATGATCCGGTTCGATACAAATCTCCAGTTCGATTGTATCATGCGTGACAGGTCCAGAAGACAAGGGTGATCCATCCACAGTTTCCATTTCAATTGGTGTGGATTTGGTCCTACTGGAAATATTATCACGTGTAAATTTTAAGTTCATAAAATTTCCTCCTGCTCCCGAATCCAACAGGGCAGAGCATTGTATTTTTTGGGTGCCCATTACAACCTGAATGGGGATTACAAAATGAGATGATGTAGTATGTATTTTGTCTATTTCTGGCGTTACTGATGAGATAGTCTGCAAGATGGAATCCGACTGCTGAGAAAGGTCCATATTGCTGGCAGACCTGTTGTTGGTAAAGGCTATAGTCCTTTTGTTAGGAGAGTTGATGACATAGTGTCCAGGGTCCCCACAATAGAGGCAGAGATGTTCTGCACGTCGCCTCTCCTTCTCCTGTGCAGAGAGTGGTCTTCGGATGACGTCGATCTGCATCGGTTCAGACACGCCTTGCTTCTTTTCTTGGTGGTCTGATGCTGAAAATGAGAAGCCAGGGCTATTCCCAAGTGCTCGCAGTCTCTCCTTTCTCCTTTCAGTAAGTCTCTGGTCAAATCCGGATACATAGTTGAATAAAGTCCTCCAACTGGTCAGGGGTCTCAACCCTGGCAAGCTCGTCTTTCACTGGTTCTGATAACCCTCGTCGAAATTGACTTCTCTGGGCCGCTGGATTCCAGGTGGTGTCGGCCACCCAGCGACGGAACTCCGATGTATATTCCGCAACAGAGCGACGTCCTTGGCGCAAATTATGTAATTTGGTTTCTGCTGCGAGATTATTCTGTCAAGATCCCGTCTGGGTTGGAGCCGATGTTACTGCAAACACTAGGGAAAACAGAGGCAGGTAGTGTAGTCAGGTGGCAGGCTGAGGTCGGTACACAGGAAAGGCAGTTCGGTAGCAGAGGAGCAGGCAGATAATGTAGTCAGGTGGCAGCCGGAGGTCGGTACACAGGAAAGGCAGTTCGGTAGCAGAGGAGCAGGCAGATAACGTAGTCAGGTGGCAGGCCGAGGTCAGTTCACAGGAGAGCAGTGTTTGTAGTAATGGATCAGGTGGAGAGCGTAGTCAGAAGGGCAGGCCGAGGTCAGTTCACAGGAGAGCAGTGTTTGTAGCAGCAGGAACAGCAGGGAACGCTTGACTAAAGGCTAAGAGCACAATAATCTCGCAATGACACACCCACAGGGCCAGGTTAATATAGGGCGTGTAATTGGCAATCAGAGGCCAAACGAGAGAGCACTGGGTGAAGCCGATCAGGAAGAACAGTCAATGGTATCTGGGTTCAGCAAGGAACTTTGTAGCCAGCAGAATAGCTCAGATGGTAGAGCTGCCGGCCGGTGGACAAGAGACACTGGGTTCGATTCCTGACACCGTGCATGGAGTACAGTGTACAGTTTTGGGCACCGGTGCTCAGGAAGGATATAATGGAACTAGAACAAGAACAAAGGAGGGCAACAAAATTAATAAAGGGGATGGGGGTACTACAATTCCCAGAGAGATTAGCAAAATTAGGATTATTTAGTTTAGAAAAAAGACAATTGAGGGGCGATCTAATGACCATGTATAAGTATGTAAGGGGGCAATACAAATATCTCTACTAGGATCTGTTCATACTAAGGAAGGTGACAGTCATTCTCTGCATCTGGAGGAGAGTAGGCTTTTCCACCAACATAGAAGAGGATTCTTTACTGTTAGGGCAGTGAGAATCTGGAATTCCTTGCATGAGGAGGTGGTGATAGCAAACTCAGTCGAGGGGTTCAAGAGAGGCCTGGATGTCTTCCTGGATCGTAAAAATATTTTTATTGCACAGCTTCTGAATCCACACCTTTGCAGAGGAAACTTCACAGAGCAAGTTGCATGGGATAACAAGCGTTTACTTCTCTGAACACGAGGTAAAGGATAATGCACAGACACTACAGCATTGCATCAGCAAACATGAACAAAACGAAAATGAAACTAGAGAAGAGACTAATTCTTATACAATACATTAAAGAAGGAAACGTTACACAACATTGCCATCTACTGTCAGGTCAGCATAAAGTCCTCCTGTTACACATATATAATAAGTTCTGATCTGTTGCATATGACAACAATTTTATCTTACAGTTATTAGGTTCTTTAGAAGGACGTAGATCTGGGGATTTAATCTGATGGAATATAGGCTGAACTGGATGGACAAATGTCTTTTTTCGGCCTTGCTAACTATGTTACTATGTAAGCGACTACATGGTTTTCCAAAAATATTGAGTAAGCACAGTTCAAAATTCCAAGAGCTCAGTGACCTCCTGTTAGAGCTACAGCTTGCCAAAGCAGACTCTCACCTACCTGGCCTCAGGTATCTGAAGACTGCTTATGGGGTAAACCCAATTGTTTCTATTCTACCATACAATATTAAAGAAAAGTGGACCACACATGGGTCAAGGTACAACAAAGAAAACCAAGTCTCCTATCTCAGCTTTCGTTTTTGTTTTTTGCTCCTCTTCTTCCTAGAGCCATAACTTTTTTATTTTTCTGTCAAAATGGCCATGTGAGGGCTTGTTTTTTGTGGGATAAGTTGTACTTTTGAATGACACCATTGCTTTTAATATATCGTGTACTGGGAAATGGGAAAAAAATTCCAAATGTGGTGAAAATGCAAAATAGTGCAATTCCACAGTTGTGTTTTTTTTTTTACCATGTTCAATAAATGCTAAAACTGACCTGCCATTATGATACTCCAGGTCATTATGAGTTCATAGACACCAAACTTGTTTAGGTTCTTTTTTATTTAAGTGGTGAAAAGAAAATCCAAACGTTGGTAAAAAAAAAAAGCACCATTTTTCATTTTCCGAGACCTCTAGTGCTTCCATTGTTCGTGATATGAGTTTGGGTGAGGGCATATTTTTTGTGTGCCAAGCTGACGTTTTTATTGATACCATTTTAGTGTAGATACAATCTTTTGATCTCTCTTTATTGCATTTTAATGCAATGCAGCAGTGACCAAAAAAACTGAATTTTGGCGTTTTTACTTTTTTTTTCTCTTTTTTTATTGTTTTATTTTGAATGGGGCAAAAGGGGGGTGATTTGAACTTTTATATTTTCAAAATTTTTTAAATATTTAAAAAATTTTTTTTTTTTACTTTTTGAATGCTTCAATAGTCTCCATGGGAGACTAGAAGCTGCAGTATTCCGATCGGCTCTGCTATGTACAGGCAATGATCGGATAGCCTGTATGTAGCAGAAATACTCACTAGCTATTTGCGCTGATCACCAGGCGGAGCTTATAACAATCTGGCTACGACAACCATACAGGTCTGCTGGAGAACTCTGGTTGTCATGCCAACCCATCAGTGGCCCGCGATCACATGACAGAGATTTCCGGCGCGCTTCCCAGAAGTGCGAGTTAAATGCTGCTGTCAGAGATTGACTGCGGCATTTAACAGGTTAACCGACATGTGCTGGGAAAGATGTGTGCTCAGCGCCAGAGCCCACCTCAAAGGAAGGGATTCTGACATAGGCGTACTATTACGCCCAAGTCGGAAAGGGGTTAAGGTCCACATCCTAATAACAGAAACCACAGAGGTGCAGTGTCAGTCAAGAAGATTGATCTTCTTCCCACACTTTCATCATCTCCAGGCAACAACAACAAAGATGAGAAGGCTGAAAACCCTAATCGACTGTGTCCCTTTCATTAAAAGCCACATCCCTTAAAGAAGTGCATCAGCTTCAGAAAGAAACCGCTCCAGGAACGCAAGGAGATTCTAAAGAACTTTGTGGTATGTTAGATGTTGTGCTTCTCCTGAACACTTTGCTAGACTATAAAATCGCTATTAAGTGTTTGGAGTGTGACAGAGAGAACCACGTACAAGTACTCCATCCATCCCAACCTAACTATAGCGCTTACACCTTCACTGACCAAAAGGCATGGCAGGGAGGGTACAGGTCAATCATTGAGTCCTACTACAATATCTGCTTCATACATAGAAATCTGTGGAGATGGCCTCTGGGACAAATTGTGTGCAAAGACTTGCCTCGTGAAGGTATATCCCAAATGTCAACCAGAGAAAAACGCAAAGGTGTATGTCATCCTGAATGATTACAGGAACCGATCACTTGCAAGGTCTGAACTACTTGATCTGTTTAACTTAATGAGAAATGCTCACCCTTACACCCTGGGCACTTATAATGGTGTTACGGCATTCTCTGGGAGGAGGGCCAATTGACTCAATGTATCTTCTCTAGAGAATGATGTGGAGATACCCCTTCCCACTCTTGTCGAGTGCAACTAGATACCTTTCAACAGAAAGGAGATCCAAACCCCAGAGGCTGCTCTTTATCACCCTCATCTAAAGACCAACTCTTGACAACAGCGCAAACATCCTGATTCTGCTCAGCAGAGACATTCTTCGGCAACACAAGGTATGTCAGAAAATCACTGGATCACATGATGCTCCACTTTCTAAACGCTTTGATCTAGGCTGAGTAATGTCTCCATTGATAAGATGAAGAGAGTCTTCAAGAATTTCCTCATTTAAGACTCGTGTCTTGCTAAATGGTCACAGCACTTACTTTTAGCCATGTCCACATCATTACTGTGTGAAAGAGAAGCTGAGTGACAGTAAGTGGCAGCAAAAAAACCCCTGACTACATGACCATGTTCCTGTCCTGTGATGACAACCTCGGGTCCACAGTGTTCAATTTTAAAAGTGAATACAATAAGCTGGCACCTGCAAGAGAGGACAAATAATTCCTAAGAATTATGGAAAAAGAATTTGGCCAGGATGATTCCAACAGTTGGGTAGCAACTTTACCCTTACGTTCTCCACAAAAAACATTGCCAAACAATTTGCAGCAAGCAAATGCAAAGTTTTCATTTTTAAATTGTACCCTAAAGAGAAAACCTGAGGAGAAACATTTAGTTGACTTCTTGCAGAATATCTTCATCAGAGATCATGCAGAGCCTGTACCACCATTGAAGGAAGGAGAAGAATGATGGTACTTTCCATCCTTAGGTGTCTATCACCCTAGCAAACCTAACCAAATCCAAGTGCTCAGTATGAAGGCATCTCTCTCTAAAGCTTGCTTATAGTGATGGGACCGTCATACAGTGTTGGGCTATCATACAGTATAGGAGCTATTGTGGGGTCTTTGTACACTGTGGGGCCATCATAGTGTTAGAGCCATCAAAAAGTTTGGGGGCTACTAAGGTGTCAGTATATTGTGTGGGGGCATTATACTGGGTATAGGGGAGCATCATACTGTGTAGAGAGAAGCTGTAGAGGGGGAGACTCAGAACATTATTAAATGTTAAGTGGGCACTTATTGTTATAGGGTCACTCTGGTTACTGTGACTGTCAAATGGGTACACGGTGGGCGTTATTACTTTCTAGAGTGCAAAATGTGGGCATTATTTTCTACAGCACTTGCACAGGGCATTACTATATTCTAGAGGTTTGTTTTACCATCTAGAGGGAACACTGTATGTGTAGTAATAGGGACACATAGCAGCAGTGGCTCAGTATTGGGGCATCTACAGGATAAGGAATTTGTGCAGGTTGGGAATAAATGGGAACAGTTCAGATGTATCTTTGTTATCGTCTTTGCAGCTGAGTCCTGGCTGGAGAAGTCATGTCAGTCTGGACCAGATGGAAAATACAGGAAAAGTGAATCACTCCATCAGAAAGAATGTCAGCTGTAAGTTACTAGATACTGTAGAACTGTACTTTAATCTCTTATATGTTCTGCAGGACTGATATCTACCACTATATAATGTCAATATTGCAGTAATATCAGTGTTGGTCTTTGTATAGAGATTTTTATTAGTAACAGCACAGTCATCTACTGAAGTTCTCCTACATGCACTATTAGGTTAAGCCACCAAAGTTGCAATCAGGGTTACCTGGTTAGGGGTCTACTCAGAAGTTTCTCCCCCACTGAAACAAAACACTAGCTATGCCTCTGGTCTATCATCAAATATTTAGTGCTGGCACATTATAATTGTATATAGAATAATCGAATAATATAATGTTAGCGTTCGGAGGGACCTCCAGGGTCATCGTGTTCGACCCCCTGCTCAATGTAGGATTCACTAAACCATCTCAGAAAGATGTCTGTCCCGCCTCTCTTTGAAGACTTCCATTGAAGGAAAACTCACTACATCTCGTGGCAGCCTGTTCCACTCATTGATCACTCTCACTGTCAGTTTTTTTCTAGTATCTAATCTGTATCTTCTCCCTCAGTTTCATTGCATTGTTTCTCGTGTTTCCATGTGCAAATGAGAATAACGATGATCCCTTTACAATGTGTCCTCCCTTCGGATATTTGTAGACAGCTTTTAAGTCTTCTCTTAGCCTTCTTTTTTGAAAGCTAAACATTCCCAAATCATTTAACCGTTCATCATAGGACATAGTTTGCAGTACGCTCACTATCCAGGTAGCTCATCTCTCAACTGGCTCCATTTTTCAATGTCTTTTTTTTAAAGTGTGGTGTCCAGAACTGGACAGAGTATTTCAGATATGGCCTGACCAAGGAGGAGTAGAGGGGGATAATTACTTCACTTGATTTAGACTCTATGCTTCTCTTAATACATCCTAGAACTGTGTTTGCATTTTTTGCTACTGCATCGCACTGTTGACTCATGTGCAGCCTGTGATCTATTAGTATACCCCAGTCGTTTTCACACGTGCTGTTGCTTAGTTCTATTGCTCCCATTCTGAAGAAGCACTTTTCATTTACCTTGCCCAGATATACTATCTTGCACTTCTCACTATTAAATACCATTCTTCTCGTCGCTGCTAGTGATGAGCGAACATGCTCGGTAATCGCCCGAGAATCGCAGTGCTCGCGATGCTTGGAGAGCGCTGAGCATTTCCAGGGTTGCTCGGTCAGAGTTTGGGTCCATTCCCTGCATGTTTGGTGCTCTTTAGAGCATCAAACAACATGCAGGGATTGTCTGCTATGCACTGTAATGCCGCAGCCATATTGGTTGTGGCATTACAATGATTGGCTGGCCGCACAGCGTCATCAGGTCTATATCAGACCTGGCTCCGCCCTGCTCATCACACTCAGCCTGGAATCACCAGTGTAGGGAGAGGTGCTGCTGAGCTAGGGAGAGAACAGGTGGGGTATAAGTTAGTGTGGGTATACCATTGTTGAATCCACAAATCCAGCTAAACCAACAGTCCTTCTAAGGACAAATTATGAGGTATATAGATATCAGTGATAGGTAAGCAGGCAGTGTACAGTGTATGTGGTTATATATATCAGTGCTAGGCATGCAGGCAGTGTATGTTTGTATATAGATATCAGTGCTAGGCAGGCATTGTATGATGTGGCATACTTTATTGCATATAGCAAGTGTCCATTCTATTACTGTCTGCTGCTGCTGCCTACTACATATATTGACCGTATATACATAGCCCAAGGAATCAGTGGCCAGTAGAGTTGAGCTAAATAGGTCGTTCACATTCAAAAGTCACCGACTTTCGCCAAAGTCGGGTTTCGTTGGCCGAAACCTGACTATAGCGTGCAGTCGGCCATGTTGTCGTCGACCCGAGCGCCCAAGTCGGTTTTCCTTTTTTCAGCCAATGAGCAAGGACGTACACTCTGGCAACGAGATGATATAGGCAGCGTCCACCACCTTCTTAGAGAAGGGCATTGCAGTGATTGGCTTGCTTTGGGTGGCGTCATAGTGTCTATAAAAGCCCTCACCACCGACCTCCATTTTACTTCTGCCGATATTAACAGTAGGGAGAGGTTGCTGACGCTGTTTATCAGTAGCGAGAGAGTTAGGGCTGGAAAGACAAGTTCTTCTGTGCTTGTGCTGATAGCAAATGTGCTGTACAGTTAGTGTGCAGTGACAGGGGAGGATTTTCTTGTGTGCAGCAGCGCTGGTTATTAGGCTGCCTGATAGCTGTATTGCTGTGTGTACACTGCTGTGCAGACTGCTTTTTACACAGCACTAATACTATGATTATTTATTTCTGACTCCGGAAATATATACGGAGATTGAAATTTTCCTCAAAGCGATATACAGCTGTCCTCTTCTGATACAGTACCGTATATTTGCTCTTTGTATTACGGTCAAATCCATACTGAGTGAGAGTCGTGTGTGACTCCGGAAATATATACGGAGATTGAAATTTTCCCCAAAACCGTATACAGCTGTCCTCTTCTGATACAGTACCGTATATTTGCTCTTTGTATTACGGTCAAATCCATACTGAGTGAGCGTCTGTGTGTGACTCCGGAAATATATACAGAGATTGCAATTTTACCCTACTGTTGTGAATGTGTTAGAAATTAATTCTGAGCAGAAGCTCCCTCTTGTGGTTACAAACAGTACTGAACCATTCAATGAAGATTGTGAAGATTGGCAATCAGGAGTTACAGACTGGTCTTATATAAGGGAGGTTCCCTCCCATCAAGGTTGCCGGTGATCAATTGTTCTTGTCTCAACTTTGGTTCCTGGTTCACTTGGAAGCTTGCTGAGTCTTGCCTGCATCTTCTGCTAACAGATAAGATATTTTCTGCTTTTATTTTTGTGCTTGCTTTTTGCATTTTTCCCTGCACTTCTGTGGAGGTCAGCCAGGTCCCCTCCGGGGGCTTGTGCTCCTCTCAGTTTATCTGAGCCACTGTTATTTGTTCATTTGCCTTTTCCAGTTTTTCAGTGGCTATGGCTTAGTTTTGTTACACCAGAGAACTAATTTAGGTGGTAGAGGTCGTGTGATCTCAGGTGTTTTTGCAATTAGTAGAGTTGGTATGTTTTTAGGGTTTTTGGGATTGCAGTAAGTGTCCTTCCTATCCTTTTCTTTCTAGGAAGATTGGGCCCCAACGTTTGCTCATACTATTTTCTGTCTGTATCTGTATTTCCTCTTGTCTAACCGCCATTACATGTTTGGAGGTTTTCTATGTTCTTTGGGGATCTGCTCCGGAGCAGATAGCTTTCCTCTTTCTATCTTTAGGTGTAGTTAACCTCCAGAGGCTGTGACGAGGCGTCTAGGACCAACGTAGGAACGCTCCACGGCTGCCTTTAGTTGTGGTGGTTAGTCAGGGTACTGCAATCCTGTAGATTCCAACCTCTCTGGTGTATTGCCGTTTTTGCCTGCTCTCCTCAGCTACCAAATCATAACAGCATCACCGGCCTAACTGAAAATTATATGATACTCACAGAAGGGAAAAATAGTGTGGGAAAAAAAAAAAGAGTTGTCAGAGATTTTTTTTTTTCTTTCTGTTTGTTGCATTTTTTTTTCCCTCTTTTTCTCTGGGTGCTGAGGATTTTTTTTTCTCTCAATGGAGTTTGCACAGTTGTCTGGCTGTGTGGATCAGCTTGCCACTGAAGTTCGGAGTATTGCTACCTATCTTGCAGGGTTGCCTGTTGTGGAACCTAGGATCCCCATGCCAGATTTGTTTTTAGGGGATCGAGCTAAATTTCTGAATTTCAAAAATAACTGTAAGTTGTTTTTTGCCTTAAAACCTAAGTCATCAGGGAACGCAGCACAGCAGGTTCAAATTGTCATCTCTCTCCTGCGCGGCGATCTTCAGGATTGGGCTTTTTCCTGACACCTGGGGGCCCTGTTTTGAGTAATGTTGATTCATTTTTTCTGGCTCTGGGGTTATTGTACGATGAACCTAATGTCACTGATCAAGCTGAAAAAAACTTGTTGGCATTAAATCAGGGGCTTGAGGATGCTGAGTTATACTGTCAGAAATTTCAAAAGTGGGCAGTCCTGACCAAATGGAATGATGATGCTTTGGCAGCCCTTTTTCGGAAGGGTTTGTCAGAGAATGTAAAAGATGTTGTGGTGGGTTTCCCTGCTCCCTCTGGTCTCAATGATTCTATGTCATTAGCGATTCAAATTGACAGACGTTTGCGTGAGCGTAGAGGTATGCGTGGAATAGTGTTTCCTTGTGAACCAGCTTCTGAACCCATGCAGTGTGATAGAGTGGCTTCTGGGGCACAGCGTCATGAGTTTCGAAAACGCAATGGGTTATGTTTCTACTGTGGTGATGCCTCTCATGCTATTTCAGTCTGCCCTAAGCGGGGAAGACGTTTTGCACGCTCAGTTGTCTTGGGTAGTGTTCAGACCAAATTTCTGTCGACTGTTACCCTGATTTGCTCCCTGTCCACATTTTCTGCTCAGACTTTTGTTGATTCGGGAGCAGCTATTAACCTGATGGATTTTGATTTTGCTAAACGTTGTGGGTTTCCCTTGATACCCCTACGGAAGTCTATTCCCCTACTAGGGATTGATTCTACACCTTTGGCTGAGAATAAACCCCAGTTCTCTACTCAGGTGATAATGAGGGTTGAACCTGATCATCAGGAGAGTTGCAAATTTTTGGTGCTGTATAATCTGCATGACATTATTGTACTAGGTTTCCCTTGGTTACAGTCTCAAAATCCTGTTTTGGATTGGAAATCTGCATCTGTAACCAGTTGGGGCTGCCAATGTGTTAATGCCAACACTCCTGTTTTTTCTGCTCTCCCCAGGCTCAGGATGTTCCTGACTTTTTGACTGATTTTTCTGATGTGTTTAGCGAAAGTAAATCTGCATCCTTGCCCCCCATAGGAGCTATGACTGCGCTATTGAATTAGTGCCTGGTAGTAAATTCCCTAAAGGTTGCCTTTTTAACTTGTCTGTACCTGAACATGACGCTATGCGGTCTTATATCAAGGAGTCATTGGAGAAGGGTCATATCAAACCATCCTCTTCACCCTTGGGTGCCGGTTTTTTCTTTGTGGCCAAAAAGGATGGTTCATTAAGGCCGTGTATTGATTATCGTCTCTTGAACAATATCACTGTGAAATATCAATACCCGTTACCCTTGATTTCTGACCTGTTTTCCAGGGTGAAAAGTGCTACTTGGTTTACCAAGCTTGACCTCAGGTGGGCGTATAACCTTATTCGCATTAAGCACGGGGATGAATGGAAGATGGCATTTAATACCCCAGAGGGGCATTTTGAGTACCTAGTGATGCCCTTTGGGCTCACTAATGCTCCTTCCGTCTTCCAGTCCTTCATGAATGACATTTTCAGGGATTTTGTGGATACATTTCTGATTGTTTATTTGGATGATATCTTGATTTTTTCCAATGACTGGGACTCTCATGTGAAACATGTTCGGACTGTGTTCCAGATTTTGAGAGAGAATGCTCTGTATGTGAAGGGATCAAAGTGTCTTTTTGGCGTACAGAGGATCTCATTTCTGGGATTCATTTTGTCCCCATCTGTTACTGAAATGGACCCGGTCAAGGTTCAGGCCATCTGTGATTGGGTCCAACCTACTTCATTAAAGGCTCTTCAGAGATTCTTGGTTTTGCCAATTTTTATCGTAAATTTATTGGTAATTTCTCTGTTATTGTTAAACCATTGACTGATTTGACCAAAAAGGGTTCTGATGTGGTGAACTGGCCTCTTGAGGCAGTCTCTGCGTTTCAGGAACTTAAGCAGAGACTCACTCCTGCTCCTGTTCTGCGGCAGCCTGATGTTTCTCTGCCATTTCAGGTGGAGGTTGATGCCTCTGAAATTGGGGCAGGTGCCGTTTTGTCTCAAAGAGATCCAGAGACCTCTAAAAGTAACCCTTGTGCCTTTTTCTCTCGAAAATTTTCTCCAACTGAACGTAATTATGACGTGGGTAATCGGGAGTTATTGGCCATGAAGTGGGCTTTTGAAGAGTGGAGACATTGGCTGGAGGGAGCCAAACATCAGGTGGTGGTCCTCACGGACCATAAGAATCTGGTTTATCTGGAATCAGCCAAGCGACTTAATCCTAGACAGGCCAGATGGGCCTTGTTTTTCACATGTTTTAATTTTGTGGTTTCCTTTCTTCCTGGCACTAAGAATGTTAAGGCGGATGCCCTCTCGAGGAGTTTCCTTGCGGACTCTCCTGAGTTATCTGATCCTGCTGTATTTTGAAAGAGGGTGTAGTTCTTTCTGCCATCTCGCCCAATTTGAGACTGGCTCTGGAAGGGTGTCAGGAAGATAAACCCGAGCGCTGCCCTATTGTGAAATTGTTTGTCCCAGACCGGTGGAAAAAGAGTGTGATGTCTGAGATTCATTGTTCCGCGTTGGCCGGTCATCCCGGAATTTTTGGTACCAGAGACTTGGTTAGTCAGTCCTTTTGGTGGCCTACTTTGTCTCGTGACGTCAGGGAATTTGTGCAGTCCTGCGGGACTTGCTCTCGCTCCAAGCCTTGCTCTCGCTCTAGTGGTTTGTTGATGCCATTGCCTGTGCCCAAGAGACCATGGACCCATATCTCTATGGATTTCATTTCCGACCTCCCTGTTTCTCAGAGAATGACCGCTATCTGGGTGATTTGTGATAGGTTTTCCAAAATGATACATCTTGTGCCATTACCTAAGTTGCCTTCCTCCTCCGAATTGGTGCCTTTGTTCCTTCAGCACGTGGTTCGGTTACATGGCATTCCTGAGAACATTGTGTCTGACAGAGGAGTCCAGTTTGTTTCCAAATTTTGGAGGACTTTTTGTTCTAAACTTGGTGTTCAATTGTCTTTTCATCCTCAGACCAATGGACAAACTGAGAGAACAAACCAGACATTGGAGACTTATCTGAGATGCTTTGTGTCTGCTGATCAAGATGACTGGGTCTCTTTTTTGCCTCTGGCTGAGTTTGCTCTTAATAATAGGGCTAGCTCTGCCACTTTGATGTCTCCATTTTTCTGCAATTTTGGGTTTCACCCTCGATTTTCTTCGGGACAGACGGACGCTTCTGTCTGTCCAGGTGTTGACTCTGTTGTGGAGCGTATGCAGCAGATTTGGGACCAGGTAGTGGAGAGGTTGTGCCTCTCTCAGGAGAGGGCCCAGCGGTTTGCCAACCGGCATAGGACTGATGGTCCTCGGTTTGAAGTGGGGGACTTGGTCTGGTTGTCCTCAAGAAATATCCCTATGAGAGTTGCATCTCCTAAGTTTAAGCCTAGGTTCATTGGACCTTATAAGGTCATGGAGATTCTTAATCCTGTTTCCTTTCGTTTACTTCTTCCAGGGACATTTAAGATCCATAACGTGTTCCACAAGTCCTTATTGAAAAGGTTTATCGAGCCAGTGGTTCCTATGGCTGCGCCTCCTGACCCTGTTTTGGTTGAGGGCAATCTGGAGTATGTGGTTGAGAACATATTGGATCATCTTCTTACATGGTACTTAGATCATGGTACAGGCAAGACAGGCTGGGGGAGGAGCCACACGTCATAGTTCATTTGCAGATCTGTTAGTCAAGTCATCACAGCCTGGAATGCCTAAGGGGGGCTCACTGCAAGACTTATACATGTGGGCTGCTGACCTCACAAAAGGCAATGGTTTTCTGGCCACCTCCCCGGGCTACAAGTTATAGTTTGAAGCTCTGAAAGATCATAAGGTCCATACCTCGTCCTGGGAACCTAGCAGAATAACGGCAGACCTTCAATGATCTTACTTTAAAATGACTGTTCAAATGAGACCAAACTTGGGTGAGATAGTTCATGGTGCACTCAAGAATTCCATTTCTCGGGTTCTGTTGGAGTTACGGGTTCACCAGTACCACGGGAACTACGCCTGATGGGCGCATGTTTCAAAACAGTAACTTTCGTGTTTCTAGTGAACGCTCCCACCGTGTTATTACCAAAAGAATGAATTCTCATAATGGCTATGGGATCTTTCTGCAGGGTTTTGAGACAAAGGGATTCCTGAGGTGGGAGGGATGAGAGGAGTGAGCTGCAGAGAGAGAGGGAGGGGGGGCTTTGCTCTGTGCTGGCAACACGATGTGAGTCGCAGTTCTATGTGGAAAGTTCTAGAACAGCACAAGAAATGGAGCTGGCAGTATCATCACACCTCCCCCTTTTAGAGGGTTCTAAGGAGGCATGACCTGTCGGTAATCCGCCATGCGCACCTCAGCGGGTTCGCCACGTCATGACAACCCATTAGCATTCCCATGATCGCTGCCTTTCTTGTGTTGTACGGCAAGATCATACTGCTATAGGGCAAGGCTCCAGCGTAGCAACCTACCATTGGTTCCGGACACTGTGTGCAGCCAGCTCAGAGGGTTGTGGTCAGTGACCACCTTGAAGGTGCGCCCGTACAGGTAGGGCTGCAAACGTTGCAGTGCCCAGACCATGGCCAGGCACTCCTTCTCGATGGTGGAGTATGCCACTTCCCTCGGCAGAAGTTTCCGGCTCAGGTACAACACGGGGTGCTCCTGGTTCCCCGAATCAACCTGGCTGAGTACAGCACCAAGGCCAAATTCGCTGGCGTCAGTCTGTACCAGGAATGGCCGACTGCTGTCGACGGCTTTCAACACTGGAGAGCTGCACAGGGCTGTTTTCAAAGCTCGGAATGCCACCTCACAGCCATCTGTCCAGCTGACTGTTTGGGGTAGACCGCCCTTGGTGAGGTCCGTCAAGGGTTTTGCAATGGCGCTATGGTTCTGTACGAAATGTCTACAGTACCCTGCAGTGCCCAGGAAGGACTTCACCTGCTTTTTGGTCCTGGGGGTGGGCAAGGACACGATCGCGTCCACTTTCTCTGGCTCCGGACTCATGGAACCCCCGCCTACCCGGTGCCCCAGGTAGTGGACCTCCCTCATGCCGATCTGGCATTTTCCCGGCTTGATGGTCAGACCTGCCTGGTGAATACGCTTGCGCACCTCCTGGAGATGCTGAAGGTGTTCCTCCCAGGTGGAACTGAAGACGGCAATGTCGTCCAGGTACGCCACAGCGTACTCCTCCAGTCCCTGAAGCAGGTGGTTGACCATCCGCTGGAAAGTGGCAGGGGCATTCTTCATGCCGAAAGGCATGACCGTGGACTCGTACAGTCCAAAAGGGGTGATAAAGGCGGATTTCTCCTGCGCCGCAGGGCTCAGGGGAATCTGCCAGTATCCCCGGCTTAAATCCATGATGGATATGTACTTGGCATTCGCCAACCGCTCCAGCAGATCCTCGATGCGTGGCATTGGGTGCGCATCAGAAGTAGTGATGGTGTTGAGCCCCCTGTAGTCCACGCAGAACCGGGTGGTCCGATCCTTTTTTGGCACGAGAACTACAGGTGAGGCCCACGCGCTTTTGGACGGTCAGATCACCCCCAGCTGCAACATCTCATTGATCTCCTGGCGCATAATCTGCTGCACCTCCTCAGAGATCCGATAAGGTGTCCGCCGTAATGGGGCATGATTCCCGGTGTCCACCTCGTGGACTGCCAAATTGGTCCTTCCGGGTTGGTTAGTGAACACGGCCCAGAAGGGTTCCAGAGTGGTCAGCAACTGCAACCGCTGGGAGACGGTTAGCGAGGCATTTACCTCCACGTCCTCAATGGACCCATTGGCCTTGGCTTGGGCCAGCATGTCCAGGAGGGGGTCCTCCTCCCTGTCCTCGGGCAGGTTGCAGACTGGTAGGACGCAGGCTTCACGTTCATGATGGGCCGTCATCATGTTGACGTGAAAGGCCTTGCGCCTACCCCGAGTGTGGTCAAGCGTGACCACGTAGGTGACTGGGTTGAGCTGTTGGTGCACGACGTACGGGCCTTCCCAGGCTGCCTGAAGCTTATCCGTTGGTACGGGGACCAGCACCCACACCTTTTGACCCACCTGTTAGGTCCGCTCCCGGGCGTTCTGGTCGTACCAGTGCTTCTGGTCAGCCTGAGCCTGCGTCATGTTGTCATGCACCAACTGCGTCAAGGTCTGCATCTTGTCGCGGAAGCGCATGACATAATCCACGATGGACACTTCCGTGGGGTTTGGGTCATCTTCCCAGGATTCTCTTATCAACCCAAGGGGTCCCCGGACTCGCCTGCCATACAGGAGCTCGGAGGGGGAGAACCCTGTCGAGGCCTGCGGGACTTCTCTGTAGGCAAATAGCAGGTGTGGGAGGTACCGCTCCCAATCGCGTCCCTGGGTCTCAGTCAGAATGCAGAGCATCTGTTTGAGGGTACCATTAAAGCGCTCACACAAACCATTGGTCTGTGGGTGATATGCACTCGATACCATACGCGTCACCTGCATTTTGCTGCAGAGAGCCTTCATTAGGCGAGACATAAATTGGGTCCCTTGATCGGTAAGCATCTCCCTGGGAAATCCTACCCATGAAAAGATGGTCACCAGTGCATCCGCCACCTTATCTGCCCTAGTTGAGGACAGAGCTACTGCCTCCGGGTACGGGTAGCGTAGTCTACCACAGTAAAAATGTATCGCTTTCCAGAGCTGCTGGGACGGCCAGCGGGCCCACAATGTCCACCGCGATCCTCTGGAAAGGCTCCTCTATCACTGGCAACGGGATCAGGGGAGCCTTAAGAGCAGGCCCCGCCTTCCCCACTCTTTGACAGGTGATACAGGAGCGGCAGTAGTTAGTCACATATGTCCCCATCTTGGGCCAATAGAAGTGTTGAGACAGCCGTGCCTTAGTTTTGCTGATCCCCAAGTGTCCAGCAAGTGGAATCTCATGGGCAATCCTCAACAACTCACCTCGGAACTGGTGCGGGACGACCAGCTGTTTTTCCCTCAACCACTCTTTTTGGGAATCTCCGGGTACTGTCTCCCGGTACAATCTTCCTCGTTCCCAGAACACCCTCTCCTTATCAGTCACGGAGGTGGGCGTCTCGGCGAGGTGCCTCAAGTTCTCCAGGCTCGCATCTGAGTGCAGAGTGGCCTGGAACTCCTGGCTGGAGGCAGCCAGAAGTGACGTCAGGGTTCCTTCCTCACTGGGACCCTCTGGGACTGGCTCTGGGTCCACCTCTGGTTCAGTCTCTCCTGTAGCGGAGGAGGGTCCAGATGGCAGGGCGCTACCTGTGATCCGGGCACTCTGACTGCGGGTGACAGCAGCTACATATGCAGTCTCCCCGGGGATTTCTACAGACCCATCAGCCTGCGCTACTATGGGCTCTACCTCCCCATCCACCCCCAACATTTCAGGAGCAGTGCTACTTATGGGCCAGTTACCTTCCTCGGTGGCACTGGTCAGTGTCATGGCGTCACCTTTCTCACGGTTCCCATGTACCTCCCCATTTCCTTGAGCACTGTCGCTTGCTCCTGCTAGGGTTTCATCAGCCGTCTCACTCCACAGAGCAACGTGGCTGAACGCTCCTGTACCTGTTGACACATCTACCACTTCAGAGAAAGGGCTTAACAGGTTCAGATGGCACAGATACATCACTATCAGCATCATTCCTAGGGAAAGAAAGGTTATCGGTTGCATAATCACTTCGCAAAGCATTGGCAGGTAACACATTCAGTTTCCCATCATCATCAGCATCAACATCATGGTTAACGTTAACCTTATTATCAGATTGGGGAGGGGTGTCAGGGACATAGTACGCCACCATCCTCCCCAGATCAGTCCCCAATAAAACATCTGTGGGCAGGTTTTCGGACACCCCCACTTCCTTCACCCCGCTCCCGGCACCCCAGTTAATGAAAACCCAGGCTATCGGCAAGGGGTTAAGGACGCCCCCAATTCCGGTGACAGTTAAGGTTTTCCCCGGAATCAACTCTTCAGGGGCCGCCAGTTCGGGTCGGATGAGGGTTCGTTCAGCCCCGGTGTCCTTGAGGCCGGTAGCAAGACGGGCCCCCACACGGACGGGCTGCACGTTGTCATCAACCCTCCCCACCACACCACCCACCAAAAGAACAGAGGTGTTGGGCCCAGAGGCATTGGCTGGGGGTTCTTCTGCCTCTCCGGACAGGTGGCGCTGATGTGTCCTGTCCGTTTACAGGAGAAACACTGGCGGGGGTCTGATGTAGGCCTGGCGCTGGCAAAGGGGATAGTGCCTCCAGAGGGACGGCTGGCAGGGGCACTGGGGTTGGTTGCCGGCTTACCCCCTCCCCAGCGGGCGGTGACGGGCTTCCACACCTCGGGTTTCCGGTTGGCCTCATAGCTGTCGGCGATCCGTGCTGTTCGGACCACGTCCTCCGGTTCTCGGTCCAGGATGAACTGTCGGACCTCAGCTGGGCACAGATGCAGGAACTGGTCTTTGATCATCAGGTCCCTCAGCTCCTCAAAGGTGTCAACTGACAGTCCATGGATCCACTGGTCAAAGTGGGTCCTGAGTCCTTGCACCACATCGCTATAACTGTCGTGTGGGCCACGTTGGAGGTTCCGGAACTTCTTTCGGTATACCTCAGGGGTTAGCTGGTACTTGGCGATCAGGGCCTGCTTGATGGCCGCATAGTCACCATCTTGATGTGGCGTGAGTGACGCAAACGCCTCCAGAGCTTTGCCCTTTAGCCCGGGGGTCAAGTACCTGGCCCATTGGTCCTCAGACAGCTGGTACTGTCTGCAGACTTTCTCAAAGGCCTGCAGAAAAGTGTTCAAGTCTCCGTCCTTTTCCATCGCAGGAAAGTGCTCTGGCCGGGGCTTCGGACTCTGAGCGCTGCTGGGTGCACTGCTCCGGGCTGTGGAGGGCATTGCCCCTTGTCTGAGCAGCTCCAGTTCATGGGCTCTCTGAGCTTCCCGCTCGGCTCTCTCAGCCTCCCGCTCGGCCTCTCGCTGGGATTGGTGCTCGGCTCTCTCAGCCTCTCGCTGGATGGCCTCTCGCTGGTCGGCTCTCTCTTGAGCTTGCTGGATCAGCTTCAGGCGCCCATCACGGTCGTCGGCGGGGAGTTCCTCCAGGGCCGCCTGCAGGTAAGGGTCCAACCCACCCTGGGTGTAAGCATGCAGGGTTTGGGCCTCTGCTGCAGCACCACCTTGGCTTGGGCAGGCTCCTGCGCCCGCCACGCTCTGATGCTCGTCCAGTTCCTTCAGGGCCTGGACCAGTTGGGCTTTGCTTCGGTTCGTGTGGGCAAGGCCGTGTTACTTGCAGATTCCCACAAGAGTGTCCTTGCTCTGCTGTTCGTACCAACTTGCTCCTCTTGTAGCCATGTTTGCCAAATAAAAGATAGGATAGAAAACAAAGAGAAAGGGAGGGGTAACCGCAAGTACACACAATTGTCTCAGGACTAATAAACACTGAGCTTGTTCTCCAAAACTTTAGTTGCAGGGTCCCTAAAGAACCGTGCAAGTTTTTTAGTGAATGGAATGATTGCTCAGACCAGATCACTAATGCTCTATAATCCCACCGCTCTGCCACCAATGTGATGAACGTGCACACGGTCCGCCACACGGTAGCCCGGGGTATCACAGCGTGTGATCCCTCCGTGCCGCAAATGTGACGAAAATGCGCACACACACGACGGCTGCTGCCGTCCGACCCAATAATCTGCAGGGATTTATAATTATCCCACTTCCACTTAGGAACTTGCAGCTCTCTGGCGCCCCCCTTACCCTCAGGTCAGTCAGGGAACTGCACCTAGGATAATTAGTCGCCAGACGGGCCACTTGGATGTGAGCTGGCTATTGGGCACGCTGCAGTGAGGGAATTATAATTACTCCGGGCCGCAGCCAGGCAATACACTTATAAAACCCGTTCCGTCACTGCCAACGCCACCCAATAGGTTAACACTTTACACCCCTTCCTTTTAGCTGCCATCAGCTACGATTTACTTAATGAACAATTTATCAAGAGGGTCCGTAGCAACCCCAAAACAGTAGCGTAGTACTTCAGGCACGTGCAAATTCGTTTATAGAGCAGGAGAAACAAACTAATAATTTTATAGGTTTATTCCTTAAAATGCAGGCAGTGCTTATAGTTTTAAAAAAAGGTAACAAGCTGAGAAAATACAGTTATGTACAATACAGTTAGAAATAAAACAGGATTAAAGGTGAAAATCACTTACATGGTACTTAGATCATGGTACAGGCAAGACAGGCTGGGGGAGGAGCTACACATCATAGTTCATTTGCAGATCTGTTAGTCAAGTCATCACAGCCTGGAATGCCTAAGGGGGCTCACTGCAAGACTTATACATGTGGGCTGCTGACCTCACTAAAGGGAATGGTTTTCTGGCCACCTCCTCGGGCTACAAGTTATAGTTTGAAGCTCTGATAGATCATAAGGTCCATACCTCGTCCTGGGAACCTAGCAGAATAACGGCAGACCTATCAATGATCTTACTTTAAAATGACTGTTCAAATGAGCCCAAACTTGGTGAGATAGTTCATGGTGCACCCGAGAATTCCATTTCTCGGGTTCTGTTGGAGTTACGGGTTCACCAGTACCACGGGAACTACGCCTGATGGGCGCATGTTTCAAAACAGTAACTTTCGTGTTTCTAGCGAACGCTCCCACCGTGTTATTACCAAAAGAATGAATTCTCATAATGGCTATGGGATCTTTCTGCAGGGTTTTGAGACAAAGGGATTCCTGAGGTGGGAGGTATGAGAGGAGTGAGCTGCAGAGAGAGAGGGAGGGTGGGCTTTGCTCTGTGCTGGCAACACGATGGGAGTCGTAGTTCTATGTGGAAAGTTCTAGAACAGCACAAGAAATGGAGCTGGCAGTATCATCACAACGGTCAAATCCATACTGAGTGAGCGTCTGTATGTGACTCCAGAAATATATACGGATATTTAAATTTTCCCCTACGCCATATACAGCTGTAAGCTCCTCATACAGTACCATATGTCTGCTGGTGTTTTTGGTACATTTTCCCAAACATGAGGAAGTATGGTGGAAGAGGCCGTGGACGTAGGCGGAGGGGCCAGCTGGGAATGATGGAGGTGGTGGTGGTGCATCAGCTGGTAGTGCCAAAAACCCAATAGCACCTAAGGCAGGAGGTGTTGAGCCTGCATCATTGTCTGGCTCCAGAAGGCCTGGAAGACTCACTTTTCTGGGAGTAGGTAAACCGCTTTTAAAGCTGGAGCATCAGGAACAGGTTTTGGCTTACATTTCCGAAACAGCCTCCAGCTCTATCACCTCCTCTTCTCAAGTTTCAAAAAATTCAAGCACTGAGTCGTCAGTACAGGCTCCTGGTCAGGAACAACACCTTTCCTTGTGTACTTCACCCCCACCAAAAGTAAAGGATGCGGCAGGCCACACTTCAGATTACTCCATGGATCTCTTTTCACATACCATGCCTGGGTTATCAAGTCAAATCCTGAATTCCCCAGTCCAAGATGAATCTGACATGGAGTGCACTGATTCACAGCCACTGCTATATGATTCTGCTGGTACATTCACCCAGAGCAGTGCATTGCCCTCGCAGTCTACTGAGCCAGATTCTGACTCTGATGAAACTCAGGTGACCCTTCCCACATACTATACCACCTTACACGGTGACACAGAGGAAGGTGCAGATGAAATTGAAGAGGAGGTGATGGATGACCCAGTTGTTGACCCGGATTGGCATCCATTGGGGAAAAGGGTGCCGCTGGCAATAGCTCAGAAGAGGAGGAGGATCCGTGGCAGGCATCGACATCGCAGCTGCGGTTATCTGGCAGGCCTGTATCAGTCCAAAAAAAACAAAAAGAGTTGCAGGAAAGCTTGGCTAGACGGTCAAATTAGCACAGCGTGCAAGCCCTGAAAATTTATCCCATAGTAGGAAGAGTGCAGTGTGGCACTTTTTTTTACCAAAATCCTATTGATGAGGCAAAGGTTATCTGTAAGAAGTGCGGAAGGACCTTTAGACGAGGGAAAAATCTCTGCAAATTGAATACCAGTTGCATGCTTAGACATTCAAACACCATGCACTTGCAAGCGTGGACAGACTACAAAACCTACAAATCCCCCTCCACCCCCCAGGGCCGGCATCAGCACCTGGTGCACCCGGGAAAGTGCCAGTTCCCTGAGCAGGTGGGGGGCCGAATGTGGGCAACGGCACTGGCACAGGGCCCATCATAGTACAAAAAAGTGTCACTGATGGTGGGGGGCCCACTCGCCGTCAGACACACCGGCGTACTATGAGGGGTCCTGTACCAGTGCTGTCGCCCATGAATCGGCCCCCCCTGCTTGCTCAGGGCCCCAGCACTTGCAATACTTACTTCTCCCTGCTCCACCGCTGTGACGTCTTCCGCGTTTCCTGACAGTGACATTCAGGTTAGAGAGCGCGATGATGTCACGTCTGTACACCCTCTGCCTAAGCAGTCCAAGTGCAGAGAGCTGTAAGATGGTGACGCTGAGGAGTCCAGAGTAGAGCAGTGCACAGCGAGGAGAGGTATTTCATTTTTTTTAATGTTTGGAGCAATATATTGGGAGCATTATACACTGGAGAATTATATATGGGGACCAGCATATACTTGAGCATCATAGATGGGGCCGATCATACACTGGAGCATTCTAAATGGGGGACATCAGACACTGGAGCAGCATCTACAGGGCCCATCATACACTGGAGCATTCTAAATGGGGGACAGCAGAAACTGGAGCAGCATCTATGGGGCCCATTATACACTGGAGCATTCTAAATGGGGTCCATTATATATGGAGCATTATTTTGGCCCATAAGACACTGGAGCATCATCCATGGGGCCCATTATATACTGGAGCATTCTAAATGGGGCAGATCAGACACTGGAGCATCATCCATGGGGCCCATCATATACTGGAGCATTCTAAATGGGGGACATCAGACACTTTAGCAGCATTTACGGGGCCCATTATACCCTGGATAATTATAAATGGGGCCCATTATATATGGAGCATTATTTTGGCCCATAAAACACTGGAGCATCATCCATGGGGCCCATCATATACTGGAGCATTCTAAATGGGGGACATCAGACACTGGAGCAGCATTTACGGGACCCATTATACACTGGAGTATTATTCATGGAGCCCATTATATATGAAGCATTATTTTGGCCCATAAGAAACTGGAGCATCATCCATGGGGCCCATCATATACTGGAGCATTCTAAATGGGGCAGATCAGACACTGGAGCAGCATCCATGTGGCCCATCATATACTGGAGCATTGTAAATGGGGGATATCAGACACTGGAGCAGCATTTACGAGGCCCATTATACACTGGAACATTTTAAATGGGGTCCATTATATATGGAGCATTATTTTGGCCCATAATACACTGGAGCATCATCCATGGGGCACATCACATACTGGAGCATTCTTAATGGGGCAGATCAGACACTGGAGCATCATCCATGGGGCCCATCTATACTGGAGCATTCTAAATGGGGCAGATCAAACACTGGAGCATCATCCATGGGGCCCATCATATACTGGATCATTCTAAATGGGGGACATCAGACACTGGAGCAGCATTTACGGGGCCCATTATACACTGGAGCATTATAAATGAGGCCTATTATATATGGAGCATTATATTGGCCCATAAGACACTGGAGCATCATCCATGGGGCCCATCAAATACTGGAGAATCATATGGGGTTCATTATTATGGGCATCATATAGGTATGGAGCATCATATGGGCAATATGTGGCTATTCTGTATGGAGCATATAGACCATTCTGTATGGAGCAATATATGGGCCATCATATACTGTATGGAGCTTTATATGCACTCATTACACTGTATAGGCAATATGTGGGGTATTATCTAGGGACCGTCTATACTTATGGCATTATAGGGATCAATAGGAGCAGTATTTAGCACTCATATCTGTAGGAAATTTTGGACATTAGTTGGAGCAATATATAGGCTCATTATTCTGTATGGCGCACTATGTGGTTGCCATAATACTGTATGGGGGAATATACTGTCTGGTTTTTGAGCTATTGTAGATTTTAACATAGATATCAGTCATGTCATGTAAGAAGTGAAGTATTTTTCATTGTACTATACCTATATTTTTGTGCCGTATCGGAGCATCATGAATTGTGGTATGTGTTAAAGGGGCCCACTGACACTCTTTGGCCCGGGGCACATGAAAATCGGGAGCCAGCCCTACCCCCCCAACTTTAGCCAAATAACCCCCAGTTTTCAAAGCGTAACTATTATTATAAAGTTAATTAAGGTTGCCAAGCTTAAGTAATAAGAATTAGTGTCGTTGCCATTCAAATGGGCACTGTAAGTGTGTTTAATGTCCTCCACTCCCTGCTGACTTTGCTTCCCCATTGACTTGCATTGGGTTTCGTGTTTCAGTCGGACCCCCGACTTTTCCCGTTCGATTTCGTTCGACTCGACTTTTGAGAATGTCAGGTTTCATGAAACCCGACTCGACCCTAAAAAAGGCAAAGTCGCTCATCTCTGCTCTTCACCCTCCATCTCTGAAATGACCACATCAGTCACAAGTTGGAAGCACTGCCTCAGCCAAGCGGCAACAGGCTGTGCTCATTCTAATATGCTTAGGTGACAAACCGCACAATGCTGAAGAGTTGTGGACAGCTTTGAAAGAGCAGGCTGATCTGTGGCTGACACTGCTGAACCTCCAGCCAGGCATGGTCATGTGTGACAATGGCCATAATCTGGTGGTGGCTCTGAGGCAAGGCGAGCTCACACACGTACCATGCCTGGCCCATGTGCTTAACCTCGTTGTTCAACGGTTTCTCGGTTTCTCAAAAGCTACTCGGAGCTGCCGGATCGGCTTGTCAAGGTATTGAAATGTTTTATATCGTGATTTTTCCAAAGAGTTTGATATTGTATCACACAAGAGGTTGGTACACAAAATGAGAATGCTGGGTCTGGGGGAAAATGTGTGTAAATGGGTAATTAACTGGCTGAGTGATAGAAAGCAGAGGGTAGTTATAAATGGTGTATTCTCTAACTGGGTAGCTGTGACCAGTGGGGTCAGTGTTCGGACCTATTCTATTCAACATATTTATTAACAATCAGGTAGAAGGTTTACACAGTAAAATATTGATATTTGCAGATGATACAAAACTATGTGAAGCAGTCAATACAAAATAAGATCGTATTCAGCTACAGATAGATTTGGATAAGTTGGAAACTTGGGCCAAAAGGTGCCAGATGCGGTTTAACAATGATAAATGTAAGGTTATACACATGGGAAGAAGGAATCAATATCACCATTACACCCTGAACGGGAAACCTCTGGGTAAATCTGACATGAAGAAGGACTTGGGGATCCTAGATAATGATAAACTTACCTGGAGCAGCCAGTGCCAGGCAGCGGCTGCCAAGGCAAACAGGATCATGGGGTGCATTAAAAAAGCTCTGGATACACATGATGAGAGCATTATACTGCCTTTGTACAAATCCCTGGTTAGACTGCACATGGAGTACTGTGTACAGTTTTGGGCACCGGTGCTCAGGAAGGATATAATGGAACTAGAACGAGAACAATGGAGGGCAACAAAATGATAAAGGGGATGGGGGAACTACAATTCCCAGAGAGATTAGCAAAATTAGGATTATTTAGTCTAGAAAAAAGACGACTGAGGGGCGATCTAATAACCATATATAAGTATATAAGGGGACAATACAAATATCTCTCCAAGGATCTGTTTATACCAAGGAAGGTGACAGTCACAAGGGGGCATTCTCTGTGTCTGGAGGACAGAAGGTTTTTCCACCAACATAGAAGAGGATTCTTTACTGTTAGGGTAGTGAGAATCTGGAATTCCTTGCCTGAGGAGGTGGTGATAGCGAACTCAGTCAAGGGGTTCAAGAGAGGCCTGGATGTCCTGGAGCGTAACAATAGTGTATCTTACAGTGATTAGGTTCTGTAGAAGGGATTTATTCTGACGGAATATAGGCTGAACTAGATGGACAAATGTCTTTTTTCAGCCTTGCTATGTTACTATGTTACTATGTAAGGTACGCCGCCTTTGTGCCCATTTCAGAAAGTCAACTACAGCTTCTGTCGCCCTTGCCGTGCTTCAGCAACGTTTGCAGCTTCCGGCTCACCGACTGTTCTGTGATGTCCTCACGCATTGGAATCTACACTGCAGATGTTGGAAAGGATTTGTGAGCAGAAGAGGGCAGTTGTTGACTATCAGCATCAACAAGGCCATAGTGTCATGGGTGTATCGCCACGAGGATCGTCGCGATTACACACTCTGACTTCTCACAGCTGAGTTGCTGTTTCTTTGTGTTTGGTAATGAGGGAGTTAATTTTACCTAGCTCTTTGCTAAGACTAGGTCCAGCCTCGCCCGGCTGCTTTTGATTATGTTCTAATTAGATTCCTTCATATACCTGCCAGTCTGCTTGTTAGATGCCGGTGAAAGCATTCATGTAGTCTAGCAGACTGGATCGGTTCTGAGAATACTTAAGCTAAGAGCTCCTTAGTTGTTTTTACTCTTACAGCTTATAGTTTATCTCTGAGACCTTAGGTGTTCCTACTGTGTGTGAGTGTTGTATGTAAGACTTTATTTACTTTATTTCTTGTCTTTCTTGTATGTCTTTCTGTTCATTAACCGTTACCTGTTCATTCCCTTTGGTGGTAATCAGGGTCCTTCTTAGGACTAGATTACAGTTGGCAGGGATTGATAGGAGACAGGGTTTATGCTGGTGGCCTGCACCTCTGTACCTTTAACAGTACCTCCAGGTAGAGGGATTAGTTAGGACCCCAGTTTAGGGTCAGCATAGACCCCGGTCACCCTCTAGCCGGAGACAGTGTATAACGGATTCCGTATTGACCCACTGGACATTGTCAGGTAATTCTATGTTATCATATATCTATGCGCATGTTATATAGGATGTTGCCCTTTTGATATAGATTACTGACATCACATATATATATATCTGCTATACAGCGTGATATTTTCACCGGCCCATACTAAAGATTCTCCCCAGCTGTCATGGATCCAGTAGCCCAGCTGGCCCGGCAGTTGCAGGGGTTGTCCATGGAGTTTGCAGACATTAAGTCCAAGGTTTTGTCCCCCCCGGAGCAAACCAGATCTGAACCTAAGGTTGCTCTCCCGGACAGGTTCACTGGTGGGCGGGACAAATTTTTTACTTTCCGGGAGGCATGTAAATTGTACTTTTGGCTGCGGCCTCGGTCATCTGGGAGTGAAGAGCAGAGGGTGGGAATTGTTATCTCGCTCTTACAAGGGGACCCTCAATCTTGGGCGTTCTCTATTCCTCCAGGCTCCCCAGATCTCCAGTCAGTGGATCGATTTTTTACTGCCCTGGGTCTGGTATATGATGATCCGGATCGAGTTTCCCTTGCTGAAACAAAGTTACGTAAAATACGGCAAGGAAATCGTCCAGCGGAAGAATATTCTTCTGAGTTCCGTAGATGGGCAACAGATACTCAGTGGAATGACCCAGCTCTTAGGAGCCAGTTTTGTCAAGGGTTGTCTGACAAATTAAAAGATGTGTTGGCTCAGTATGATTCTCCTCCATCACTGGAGGCTGCTATGGCCCTAGCTATTCGCATTGATAGACTAATTCGGGGAAGACGCGAGGTAACTCCGCCTCCCGTGATGACTCCACCTACTACTAAAGTCCCTTATACTGAGGTTCCCCTGGTCTGTTCTGAGGAACCCATGCAGTTGGGAGGGACATCTTTTTGTAGGAGGGAATCGGCGGTACGCCGCAAGACTAGAAGGTGTTTCTTTTGCGGGAGAGAGGGACATTTTGTTGGGGGGTGTCCATCCCGGGCCTCTTTGAGCAAAGGAGTTAACCTGGGAGTGTGTATTTCGTCCCCAAATCCCTCTCAGTTTCTCGTGCCTGCGGAGGTGGTGATTGGTACTAGAACTGAGAGGATTTCTGTTTTTCTTGATAGTGGGTCCGGGGCTAATCTGGTGGACGCTCGGTTTGCCCAGGTGCATGGTATGCAACTGAGTGTATTGGCGAAACCGGTCTCTATAGTCTCTATTGATTCTAGACCTCTCGGTCAAGGTAGCTTGGTACAAGCTGTTCATAACATAGATCTTCGAGTAGGGGCAATACATAAAGAGCAATTGTCTTGTTATGTGTTGGAGGGTCTACCTACTCCTATTGTGTTGGGACTTCCTTGGTTGGCTAAACATAACCCAGTGATTGATTGGCAATCCAGAAAGATAAGCCAGTGGGGTGAATTTTGCAGGAATAACTGCATGAGCACGGTCATCGGTGCGGTTGTGCCTAGGACTTTGTCTCCTTTTCTGGAGGACTTTGGGGAGATGTTCTCAGAGGAGGGGTGTAAAGAGTTACCTCCTCATCGTGCATATGACGGCTCAATAAAGTTGCTTCCTGATGCCTTATCTCGTACTTTCTCAGGGGCCGGGAAGACGGATGATCCGGTTCCTATTCCTCAGGAGGGAGTTGTAGTGTCAGCTGTATGCTCTGAGCTTGAGGGGGAGGTATTGGGGGCTCAGGGGGACGCCCCTGTGGGACTTCCAGGGAGACTGATAGTTCCAGATCGGTTAAGACTGAAGGTTACGGGGAACCGTTACAAACGGATGGCTGATAGGGGGAGAGTTTTTGGTCTAGATCTGAAGGTGAACGATCTGGTTTGGTTGTCTACCAGGAATATAAAACTTAAAGTTTCCTCCTGGAGGTTGGGTCCCAGATTCATCGGGCCTACAGGATCAGTTCCATAATTAATCCGGTGGCATTTCGTCTGGACCTCCCTCCTACGTTTAAAATTCATAATGTGTTTCACAAGTCATTACTTAAAAAGTATGTGGCACCAGTCATACCGTCACCTCTACCTCCTCCTTCAGTGGTGGTCAATGATAACGTGGAATTTCATGGGTCGAAAATCATTGACTCACGTCTCAGTCGCCGATCCCTTCAGTACTTGGTTCATTGGAGGGGGTATGGTCCTGAGGAGAGGACGTGGGTCCCTGTGTCTGATGTTAACGCAGATCGATTGGTTCGGACCTTTCACACAACTCACCCGGGCAGACCTGGCCCTGAGGGTCCAGAGTCCCCTCGTAGAGGGGGGGGTACTGTCATGGGTGTATCGCCACGAGGATCGTCGCGATTACACACTCTGACTTCTCACAGCTGAGTTGCTGTTTCTTTGTGTTTGGTAATGAGGGAGTTAATTTTACCTAGCTCTTTGCTAAGACTAGGTCCAGCCTCGCCCGGCTGCTTTTGATTATGTTCTAATTAGATTCCTTCATATACCTGCCAGTCTGCTTGTTAGATGCCGGTGAAAGCATTCATGTAGTCTAGCAGACTGGATCGGTTCTGAGAATACTTAAGCTAAGAGCTCCTTAGTTGTTTTTACTCTTACAGCTTATAGTTTATCTCTGAGACCTTAGGTGTTCCTACTGTGTGTGAGTGTTGTATGTAAGACTTTATTTACTTTATTTCTTGTCTTTCTTGTATGTCTTTCTGTTCATTAACCGTTACCTGTTCATTCCCTTTGGTGGTAATCAGGGTCCTTCTTAGGACTAGATTACAGTTGGCAGGGATTGATAGGAGACAGGGTTTACGCTGGTGGCCTGGACCTCTGTACCTTTAACAGTACCTCCAGGTAGAGGGATTAGTTAGGACCCCAGTTTAGGGTCAGCATAGACCCCGGTCACCCTCTAGCCGGAGACAGTGTATAACGGATTCCGTATTGACCCACTGGACATTGTCAGGTAATTCTATGTTATCATATATCTATGCGCATGTTATATAGGATGTTGCCCTTTTGATATAGATTACTGACATCATATATATATATATCTGCTATACAGCGTGACACATAGGTATTCTGTTCAGATTCCACACATAAGAACTCAGGAGTGGACATGGATGTCAGACATATGTACCATCCTCCAAAACTTTGAGGATTCCACCAAGATGTTGAGCGGCGATGACGCCATAATTAGCATCACCATCCCACTTCTCTGCGTCCTGAACCGCTGTTTGTTCACTATCAAAGAGGATGCATTGCAGGCGGAGATTGATGAGATGGAGCAAGGAATCATACAGGGTGACTAAACACAGCCCAGCCTTATCTCATCCCAACGTGGATTCGGTAACAATGAGAAAAAGGAGGAGGAAGAACAGGATCTACTTTCATGCGCTATAGATGGTATTACAAGACAACTGTCATACCATCTATTCAGCGTGGATGGCCTGAGTACAGGGAGGAGGAGAAGGAGGAGTTCAGCATGGTCAGTCAACCTCTTATTGAGGACACGGAAGTCTTGCCTGTTAGCAGTCTGGCACGCATGGCTGAGTGCATCTTACACTGCCTTTTCCGTGACCCTCGCGTTCTCAAAATTTTGAGTGACAGTCTTTACTGGTTGGTGACTCTTCTAGACCCATGCTACAACATGAACTTTCTATCTCTTATTCCAGAGGCAGACAGGTGTACTAAAATGGTGCAGCACCAGAGGTTCCTTGTTGCGGAATTATTAAAAAAATTCCCATCTGAAAATCCTGGCGGCAGAGATCACAGTTCGTTGGACAACCAAGGAGTACAGGCGAGAGAGACACAACTCCAATCCAGCAGAGGCAGGGGAACACTGTCAAAGTTCTGAGAGAGTTTTCTCAGACCCTCCCATTGCACAGGCCCTGAGGCGTGGGGTACTCTCACAAGGAGTGAAAAGTTTTGGAAGATGCTGAGGGAGTACCTTGCTGACCGTACCAATGTCCTCCGTGATTCCTCTGTGCCTTATAATTATTGGGTATCCAAGCTGGACACGTGGCATGAACTGGCTCTGTATGCCTTGGAGGTCCTGGCCTGCCCTGCCGCTAGCGTTTTGTCAGAGCAGGTTTTTAGTGCCACTGGTGGAAATATAACTGATAAGCGCATCCGCCTGTCAACTGAAAATGCTGACTCATAAAAATGAACAAGGCCTGGATTGGGACACCACCGAATGATTGCAGAGAAACATAAACTCTCCTCCAGTGTCTTGTTTTGGTAACTTTTACCATGCACTTCTTCACACCCACACATTTGTATATGCTTCCTGATTTCGCCTATTTGCTGTTGTCGTTCTCCTTCTCCTCACCCTCATCATCCACCACCACTACAGTATATCACCATGTTGACAGTGGTCCGTGATGGTACAGCCACGTTATTGTGTTAAAGGCTGTTTTTGATGCTCGTAAAAAAATGTTTACTCATTATTCTGATGTGTACCCTCCAGGGGGAAATATTGGTCAGCCCATTCACACTTAGTGTACGGGCATTAAAAGTATAGGAGACCTGCTCCTTTAAATTGGGAAAATAATTTTTAGGAGACCATACTCCACATCTCTTCAGACTCCACTACTAGATCACCAGGGTGAACGTGTTCCGTGATGCAACAGCCACGTTATAGTGCTAAAGCGTGTTTATGATGCCCTTAAAAAAATGTTTACACACTATGTTTACGCCAATTTTTTTATCAGGCCCTCCTCTATGTTTCTTCCAAGGGGATTGGGGTGCATGCAAATTTGGGGAAGGCCTTGCATTCACTGCATAGCAAAACAGTATGGAAGACCCAGTTCCTAATAATGGGAACCGTAGGGGTTTGTTCAGCTGCTTCAACAATGCAATTCTCCACTTTTGGGTCTTCATCCTCAACATTGCAATTCTCCAATGCAGGTTCGTCAGGCTTAACACCGCAATTCACTGCATAGTCAAACAGTATGGGAGTACCAACTTCTTAATAATGGGAACTTTGGTTTCATGTGGTCATCCACTACATCAGTTCAAAGGGTTATTGGGGTGTGTGTAACTTTGGGGCTGGGCAGGCCTTGCATTCAATGCATAGGCAAGCAGTATTGCTGTACCAAATGAAAAAGAATGGTAACTTTGGTTTCATGGGGCCTTCCAGAACATCATTTTTTTAGGTTATTGGGTGCATCCAAATTTGAAGCAGGCCTTGCATTAACTTCATGGGAAAACTGTATGAAAGTAAAAAAAAACTTAATAATGGGAAGTTTGGTTTCATGTGGCCATCCACTACATCAGTTCAAAGGGTTACTGGGGTGCATGTAACTTTGGGGCAGGGCAGGCCTTGCATTCAATGCATATTCAAACAGTATGGCAGTACCAAATAAAAAAAAGAAAGGGAATTTTGGTTTCATGGGGCCTTCCAGGTCGTCTGTTTTTTGGGTTATTGGGGTGCATCCAAATTTGGAGCAGGCCTTGCATTTGTGAGCAGGTTGCAGGATGCAATGACAGACAGGACACAGAGCTAGGGTTAACAATTTTAATTAACACTAAGATACTCCACGCAGGGAGGTAAAAGGTTAATTAGGGGTTGGGTAGGCAGTGCACCATATAGATAATATGCAGGAGTTATATATATAATATGCAGTTTTTGGGGGGTTAACTTATCCTGTCAGACATTTATCAAGACGTGGTAATCCCAGAGCAGGTGATGGCGCCAACAACGGCTGGCGCAGAGCTTGTCCAATATGGTCCTGGATGTAACTATGATTTGTCTTCTAGTGGGTAAGGTCTCATGCACTCTTTTGTGAATAGGTGCTACTGGGGAAATAGTGAGTATCAATGTTTAAGGAAACACCCCGAGCACACTTAATAGGGTGAAAAATATTGAAAAAACTCTGGTATTCTTTCTTGAATTTTATTAAAGCGTTCCAGTGAAGTTCAAAGTATTGGGAAAGTAAATAGTGCACAGCCCCAACGTTTCGGCCTGACCGGCCTTTGTCAAGGGTAGTGTTGAGCGATACTGCGCGATATCTAAAAATATCGGATCGGAATGGTATCGCCGATATCACTAAATATCGCCGATATCCGATTCCGATACCGGAAGTCCAATGTAAATCTATGGGAACAAAATATCGCAACTAAAAAAAACCTTTATTTCCTTGTAAACACTAAATATACACACATAGAATACATATATATATATATATATATATATATATACATGTCATTGTGACATATATATATATATACATATATGTATAGTTTATACACTTCTACATAGTAAAATATCCTCTGATTCAATTGCCGGGTAAAGCCGGCTTCTGTGAAAAGACAGAAGCACCCGACATGAAATGACACTTGGTGTACATAGGGTTAACCATGTCTTTTCATGTCGTTTGCAATCTGATTTTCACACCTGTAGGGGTTAATTAAAGGTGTAAATTCGTTGTAAAAAAACCTGACTTTTTTGCTACTAATTTACACCTTTAATTAACCCCTACAGGTGTGAAATTTTGCACACTTACACTCATGTAATTGTTTGTGCAAATCAGATATCAAACTACATGAAAAGACATGGTTAACTCTATGTAAACCAAGTGTCATTTCATGTCGGGTTCTGCATTTTCACAAAAGCCGGCAATTGAATTAGCGGCTATTATACTATGTAGAAGTGTATGAACTATAAATATAAATATATATATACATATATGTGTCACAAATTTAATGACATGTATATATATACATATGGTGTAAAATTGCTGAAAAAAAATGCGTGGGCTCCCGCCCTATTTTCGCAACCAGACAGACAAAGCCAGTGAGTGGGGGCAGATAATAATAGCCCAGAGAGGGACCATTATTTTTGGCCCCCCCCGGCTACTAACATCTGCCCCCAGACACCCCAGAAAGGGCAAATCTCTAATTAGATTTGCCCTTTCTGGCACTTTGCCCGTCTATTCCCATTGCCCTGTAGCGGTGGCGAATGGGTTAATAAGGGGTTAAAATGACCTTGCAATTGAAAGGTCACTTTAAGCCAGGTTAATAATTGAGAGCTGTCAATTAGACAACTATCAATTATTAATCCTATTGTATGAAAGAAAAATCAAACACACACACTTTAATAAAAAAGAAGTTTAATGAAATAATCACACAGTTTTTGACCATATTTTATTTACCTGCTAAAACCATTTCCTGTAATAAAAATAAAATAATAAAGCAAAATTATTCTTACCAATCCGATGTACAGTCAGGTCCCACGGTGTAATCCTTCAGAAAGGGTTAATGTTTACTGCAGGGACCGCAGCTAATGCTGCAGCCTCACAGTAAACCCCCAAATGAATGAGTTCCTCTCCTGGCTGACAGGAGAGGAAGTGGAAAGCTTAATTGATTGCTTTCCACTTTCACTTCAGGTCAGCCAGGGACACAATCAGTGACGTCAGAGGGAACTGGTTAACAAAAATAGGGGATCCCCTTGAAAAAAATTGGCGTGGGGTCCCCCCTATTTTTGTTAACCAGCCAGATGAAGCAGACCGCTGAGGCCTGGATTTTCAGGCTGTTAAGGAGCCAAGATCCATGGACCTTGCCAGCCTGATAATACCAGGCCACAGCAGTCTGCATATCTTGGCTGATTAACAAAAATAGAGGATCCCCTCGAAAAAAATTGGCGTGGGGTCCCCCCTATTTTTGTTAACCAGCCAGATGAAGCAGACCGCTGAGGCCTGGATTTTCAGGCTGTTAAGGAGCCAAGATCCATGGACCTTGCCAGCCTGATAATACCAGGCCACAGCAGTCTGCATATCTTGGCTGATTAACAAAAATAGGGGATCCCCTCGAAAAAAATTGGCGTGGGGTCCCCCCTATTTTTGTTAACCAGCCAGATGAAGCAGACCGCTGAGGCCTGGTTTTTCAGGCTGGTAAGGATCCAATATCCATGGACCTTGCAAGCCTGATAATACCAGGCCACAGCAGTCTGCTTAGCTTGGCTGGTTAACAAAAATAGGGGATCCCCTCGAAAAAAAAAACGGCGTAGGGGTCCCCTATTTTTGTTAACCAGCCAAGTAAAATGCAGACTGCTGCGGCCTGGTATTAAAAGACTGTCAAGGCCCATGGATTTTGGCCCTCAACAGCCTGATAATACCAGGCTACAGCAGCCCCACATTTGGCGCATCAAAAGATGTGCCAATTGTGGCACTTTACCCGGCTCTTCCCACTTGCCCTGTAGCGGTGGCAAGCGGGGTAATAAGGGGTTAATGTCACCGTTGATTGCACGGTGACAATAAGCCCGGTTAATAATGGAGAGGTGTCAATAAGACACCGATCCATTATTAATCCCAAAGTTATTAAATGTATAAAAAAAAGACAAAGCAAGAAAAAAGTCTTTTAATGAAATAAAAGAGACAACACAGTTTTCATTAATTTTATTATACACTCATTCCTGCGACGCCATCGATCTCCTGTAAAAAAAGAAAAAAAACAAACCAACAGTATACCACCTGTCCGACGCAGTCCATAGTAACGACTGTCCCACGACGATCCAGCTCTGCTACATCGCAATGACAGGCAGAGCCTGTCATCGCAACGCAGCACAGCTGATTACCTGCTTCCCCGGCGGTGACGTCATCGGACTGACTGCTTTACGGCCGGGATTACCCAGCAGTCACTGCAGTTATCGCGAGAAACTGCATGTGACCGCCGGGGAAAGATGATGGCGGCCATGAAGCAGTCCAGCCCGTGACCGCCGGAGATTTTCTGCCAGGTAAGAGCCGCTGACTCCTGACAGACCCGACCGACGGACACTGACAGTGACAGTGACAATCCCGATTCCGGTATCCGATAAGACGAAAATATCGGAACTAATTATCGAAAGCCCGATACAGCTAATATCGGCCGATACCCGATATTTGCAGTATCGTATCGCTCAACACTAGTCAAGGGGTATTTTCTGTTTAACAAATATAATAAACAAAATCACTACATGTGAACAACATCCAAAACATAACAGATGCATATAGCATATACACAGTATAGTGAAAAAAGAGAAAAGTAAAAAGATATACTATATATGTGTAGCTAAATACATATCTCATTTAAAGTATGTCAAATGATCAGGGGGGAAAAAACATAAACTATTCCATTGTGGATAATGCTATATACATATTGTTGCAATGTATCTGGTTATAACGCCATGTGTAAGCAATTTAGAAATACCGTGTCATATTCTATGATTTCAGGAGAACACTTCTATTTATAATGGAATTCATTGGCACGTGAATGGTGCAGGCCGTATAAACATTTGGAACAATTCGGATATCCTTTGTGAATAAATAAACATAAACAACCGTAACCAAAGAAAAAAGGAAAGTAAATAGTTAATCCTGGTTGCATAAGGTTAAATGACCTAAGACATGATCCATACGAGAGCCGCAAGTGAGAATACAGACTTGTGGTTTTCTAATGAAATCCCAGGACGAGGAGTAAGTGGTATACATATTTACCTGTGACTTATTTAGGAAAGACGTGCGCGGTGAACTCCAGTTAAGCTCTGTGCTCGTGATGCCTTGGGGGCTTCTTATACACGCGGTGCGTTGTGTCATGTGATCTCTGGCCGTAAGTGATACTTCCTGTAGCGGCCGTGGGAAAGTGCTGACGTCACACGCATGCGCATTTGTGAGTGGAGATCGCTCATATACTGTTCTAATGAATAGATCATATGGGGAGTTTCTGATTGTTATGATTATGAGAAAAGTCAGTTCGGAGCTCACTAAGTCACCTGCAAATGAGAAAAAAGGAACATATAATCACAATATATTACAAAGAAATAAAAAACTTGCTAAATCTTAATACATGGTAAGAGGAACTCAAATGAAGGCTTCGTATTCCCTGTTTAAGCCCATCGGTTCCAATGTTTGCAATGTGAAAATCCAGAAGGCTTCTCTGGTTTTTAATAATTTAATCCTGTCTCCCCCCCTGCGTAAAGCAGGGACATGGTCAATAATCTGATATTTTAGTTGGGAAATATTATGACCCATGGCTATGAAATGGGCTGGTACTGGTAGCATCAATTTCCTACATCTGATGGTGGACTTATGTTGAGATATCCGGTCCCGGATATGTTGGGTGGTCTCTCCCACATATCCGAGACCGCACGGGCACTTTATCAAGTAAAGTACATATGTGGAATCACATGTAAAAAAATTGTTGATCTGGTAAACCTTCCCTGATCTGGGGTGAGTGAAAGAATTACCCTTTGTAATGTTTGAGCATTGTAAGCAATGCAGGCACGGGAACGTGCCTTTCTTCGGAGTGGATGAAGTCCTTTGTCTGCTATATGTTCTATCAGACCCAATGTCCGCCTTAACTAAGAGGCTCCGTAAATTCGGAGGTCTTTTGTAGCACATAAATGGACGATTCCTGAATTCTACTACATTTGGATATGCTTTGTTGAGTAAGTTCCAATGTCTGTTGATACAATCTCTGAAAGCAGATATAAATGGATGAAAAGTGGCGACAAAGGGTATTCTGTTTTGGTTGCGTGAGGTGTAACGCAAAGGTGGAACAGACATAGTTGTAACCTGGGATGCTAAAGACAAAGGGTAGCCCCGTTTCACAAATTTATCTGTCATTTCGCTATGTCTTTGTTTCTTAGTATCTGGGTTAGATACTATCCTGGCTACTCGGTGATGTTGAGAACGGGGTAATAATTTCTTGATGTGTGAAGGATGGCAGCTGCTGAAATGCAGCAAGCTATTTTTGTCGGTAGGCTTAGTATAAAGATCTATATCTACGGATCCATCGGTCTTCAATATTACCGAGGTGTCGAGAAAGTTAATGTTGGTTCTGTGATGTTGCATGGTGAATGTCAAATTGGGTACAACAGAATTTATATCTTGAACAAAAGCACTCAAAGACAACTCATCCCTTAGCCATATCATGAAGACATCATCGATGAAGCGTTTCCAAAATTTTGCATGAGCGCGAAATAGGTGATGTTCATAAATGTGTGTTTCTTCTACTGTGGACATATAAATATTAGCGTAAGGACACGCCATGTTAGACCCCATGGCGGTGCCTGTGCGCTGGATATAGAATTGATCTGCGTAAAGGAAAAAATTCCTATATAAGACAATGGTCATGGAATCCAAACACAGTTGGATTTGTTGTTGAGATAAAGTGGAATGCTTGATCAAAAATTGTTGAGTGGCCTCAATCCCCCTTTCATGGTCTATGCTGGTGTAAAGACTGTTAACGTCTAGTGTCACTAATATGCAATCAGGTTGTAACGGACATATTTCGCGTAATTTGGCAAGAAAATCTGAGGTATCTTTTAGGTATGACGTGATATGAGGCATTAGTGGGGTCAACACACGGTCTAGCATAATTGAAAGGGGAGAGAGGATTGAATCAATTGACGCCACTATGGGGCGGCCAGGTGGGTCTTGTAAATTCTTATGCACTTTAGGCAAGATATAGAAGACCGGTATTATAGGATGTTTATTTATTAAATAATCACTCAATTTGGTGTCTATGGTACCAGAGAAGTATATTTATCTACTAAGTTGCGAATGTCATCCCTAATGGCATTAGTGGGATCCCTGTCGACAGGAGTGTAAGTTATTGGATCATTTAACTGGTCTGCAATTATGTTCATATAGTGGGTCTTGTCCATCACCACAATCGCTCCACCCTTATCTGCAGGTTTAATTACTATTGTAGTATTGTTCTGAAGGGACTGTATAGCTGTTGTTTCCAGAGGAGATAGATTCCTCTGAACTCGTAATAAACCCTTTTGGATATTCTTAGAAAGGGTCAGTACGTCATTTTGCACTAGAGAAATATAAGTTTCTACTGGGTGGTAGGATCGTGGTGGTTGAAAATTACTGGGTATGTGTAAGCCCAAATCCTTTAATTTAAATTGATCCCTGTTGTCAATGGTAGTGTGTACAATAGGTCTATCTTCGATGTTATTAAAGTGAACTTTAAGGCGCAGTGATCGAAAGAAGCGATTAAGCTCCTGATCAAACCTGAAACCATTAAAAGAAGGAGTAGGGCATAATGATAACCCTTTTTGTAAAACATTGTATTCAGGCGGAGATAAGTTGTAAGATGAGATATTATAAACGATTAAGGAGTCTCTACCTGGGACCGAGTCCTTACCTGGTAATTGTCCACATTTGGAATGTCTCTGTCCCCGCCGCGTGGGCCTCTTGATTGTCGGTTTCTGCGCGAACCTAAAAAAGAAGGATTTGAGGGGCGTACATAAGAGTCGTTTTCTGAGCCCGATGAAGTTGAAGAAAAACCACAACGATAATTGCGTCTCTCTTTGTAAAAGCCGGTATCCCACCATTTGTACACTCGGTCTCTGTGATAGTCTTCTGTATCCCGGAGAAATTTATTTTTCTTCCTTTCTTGTAGTTGGGTTCTGAAGTCTTTGATTGACTTCTCGGTTTTCGACAGAAATGCTTCGTATTTGTCAGTGGACAAAGAATTACTCAGTTGTTGTTTGAGTGCTGTAACCTGGTCATCTATAGTAGATAGCTCTTTTTGTAAATACTCTATGGTGAGAATAATGATGTCCATAGAACATTTGTTCAGAATGCCTTCGAATTTGGAACAGAAATCAGGTTTATCTTGAAATAAAGTCAGGCGGAGGGAAACACGAAGTCCCCTAGGGATCCTCTTGACCTTGTGATATTCTGCTAGTGTCACATAGTGAAGTTCCAAGGCCGTCTTGCGTCTGAGCTCACGTTCCATATCCCTGGATCTAATATCTTCGGTAGGAGTATGGAGAAATTCTCCAGGAATATTTACTCTGGAGATGATATTTTCAATCTCCGAGGGCCCATATGATATCGTATTGAAGGCCATGAAAAGAAACCAATATAAAAATGAACAAATTGAAAGAATAGGTAGAAAAAAACTTAATAGAAAAAAATCAAAAAAAATGAAACAAAATGAAGAGTATGTAGACATCCATCTACGGCTAAGATAGGTGCAAAAAGACCAAAAACAGTAAACCAGTGGGTAAGGTCTCATGCACTCTTTTGTGAATAGGTGCTACCGGGGAAATAGTGAGTATCAATGTTTAAGGAAACACCCGAGCATACTCTTCATTTTGTTTCATTTTTTTTTATTTTTTCTATTAAGTTTTTTTCTACCTATTCTTTCAATTTGTTCATTTTTTATATTGGTTTCTTTTCATGGCCTTCAATACGATATCATATGGGCCCTCGGAGATTGAAAAATCATCTCCAGAGTAAATATTCCTGGAGAATTTCTCCATACTCCTACCGAAGATATTAGATCCAGGGATATGGAACGTGAGCTCAGACGCAAGACGGCCTTGGAACTTCACTATGTGACACTAGCAGAATATCACAAGGTCAAGAGGATCCCTAGGGGACTTCGTGTTTCCCTCCGCCCGACTGTATTTCAAGATAAACCTGATTTCTGTTCCAAATTCGAAGGCATTCTGAACAAATGTTCTATGGACATCATTATTCTCACCATAGAGTATTTACAAAAAGAGCTATCTACTATAGATGACCAGGTTACAGCACTCAAACAACAACTGAGTAATTCTTTGTCCACTGACAAATACGAAGCATTTCTGTCGAAAACCGAGAAGTCAATCAAAGACTTCAGAACCCAACTACAAGAAAGGAAGAAAAATAAATTTCTCCGGGATACAGAAGACTATCACAGAGACCGAGTGTACAAATGGTGGGATACCGGCTTTTACAAAGAGAGACGCAATTATCGTTGTGGTTTTTCTTCAACTTCATCGGGCTCAGAAAACGACTCTTATGTACGCCCTCAAATCCTTCTTTTTTAGGTTCGCGCAGAAACCGACAATCAAGAGGCCCACGCGGCGGGGACAGAGACATTCCAAATGTGGACAATTACCAGATAAGGACTCGGTCCCAGGTAGAGACTCCTTAATCGTTTATAATATCTCATCTTACAACTTATCTCCGCCTGAATACAATGTTTTACAAAAAGGGTTATCATTATGCCCTACTCCTTCTTTTAATGGTTTCAGGTTTGATCAGGAGCTTAATCGCTTCTTTCGATCACTGCGCCTTAAAGTTCACTTTAATAACATCGAAGATAGACCTATTGTACACACTACCATTGACAACAGGGATCAATTTAAATTAAAGGATTTGGGCTTACACATACCCAGTAATTTTCAACCACCACGATCCTACCACCCAGTAGAAACTTATATTTCTCTAGTGCAAAATGACGTACTGACCCTTTCTAAGAATATCCAAAAGGGTTTATTACGAGTTCAGAGGAATCTATCTCCTCTGGAAACAACAGCTATACAGTCCCTTCAGAACAATACTACAATAGTAATTAAACCTGCAGATAAGGGTGGAGCGATTGTGGTGATGGACAAGACCCACTATATGAACATAATTGCAGACCAGTTAAATGATCCAATAACTTACACTCCTGTCGACAGGGATCCCACTAATGCCATTAGGGATGACATTCGCAACTTAGTAGATAAATATACTTCTCTGGGTACCATAGACACCAAATTGAGTGATTATTTAATAAATAAACATCCTATAATACCGGTCTTCTATATCTTGCCTAAAGTGCATAAGAATTTACAAGACCCACCTGGCCGCCCCATAGTGGCGTCAATTGATTCAATCCTCTCTCCCCTTTTAATTATGCTAGACCGTGTGTTGACCCCACTAATGCCTCATATCACGTCATACCTAAAAGATACCTCAGATTCTCTTGCCAAATTACGCGAAATATGTCCGTTACAACCTGATTGCATATTAGTGACACTAGACGTTAACAGTCTTTACACCAGCATAGACCATAAAAGGGGCATTGAGGCCACTCAACAATTTTTGATCAAGCATTCCACTTTATCTCAACAACAAATCCAACTGTGTTTGGATTCCATGACCATTGTCTTATATAGGAATTTTTTCCTTTACGCAGATCAATTCTATATCCACGCACAGGCACCGCCATGGGGTCTAACATGGCGTGTCCTTACGCTAATATTTATATGTCCGCAGTAGAAGAAACACACATTTATGAACATCACCTATTTCGCGCTCATGCGAAATTTTGGAAACGCTTCATCGATGATGTCTTCATGATATGGCTAGGGGATGAGTTGTCTTTGAGTGCTTTTGTTCAAGATATAAATTCTGTTGTACCCAATTTGACATTCACCATGCAACATCACAGAACCAACATTAACTTTCTCGACACCTCGGTAATATTGAAAACCGATGGATCCGTAGATATAGATCTTTATACTAAGCCTACCGACAAAAATAGCTTGCTGCATTTCAGCAGCTGCCATCCTTCACACATCAAGAAATTATTACCCCGTTCTCAACATCACCGAGTAGCCAGGATAGTATCTAACCCAGATACTAAGAAACAAAGACATAGCGAAATGACAGATAAATTTGTGAAACGGGGCTACCCTTTGTCTTTAGCATCCCAGGTTACAACTATGTCTGTTCCACCTTTGCGTTACACCTCACGCAACCAAAACAGAATACCCTTTGTCGCCACTTTTCATCCATTTATATCTGCTTTCAGAGATTGTATCAACAGACATTGGAACTTACTCAACAAAGCATATCCAAATGTAGTAGAATTCAGGAATCGTCCATTTATGTGCTACAAAAGACCTCCGAATTTACGGAGCCTCTTAGTTAAGGCGGACATTGGGTCTGATAGAACATATAGCAGACAAAGGACTTCATCCACTCCGAAGAAAGGCACGTTCCCGTGCCTGCATTGCTTACAATGCTCAAACATTACAAAGGGTAATTCTTTCACTCACCCAGATCAGGGAAGGTTTACCAGATCAACAATTTTTTTACATGTGATTCCACATATGTACTTTACTTGATAAAGTGCCCGTGCGGTCTCGGATATGTGGGAGAGACCACCCAACATATCCGGGACCGGATATCTCAACATAAGTCCACCATCAGATGTAGGAAATTGATGCTACCAGTACCAGCCCATTTCATAGCCATGGGTCATAATATTTCCCAACTAAAATATCAGATTATTGACCATGTCCCTGCTTTACGCAGGGGGGGAGACAGGATTAAATTATTAAAAACCAGAGAAGCCTTCTGGATTTTCACATTGCAAACATTGGAACCGATGGGCTTAAACAGGGAATACGAAGCCTTCATTTGAGTTCCTCTTACCATGTATTAAGATTTAGCAAGTTTTTTATTTCTTTGTAATATATTGTGATTATATGTTCCTTTTTTCTCATTTGCAGGTGACTTAGTGAGCTCCGAACTGACTTTTCTCATAATCATAACAATCAGAAACTCCCCATATGATCTATTCATTAGAACAGTATATGAGCGATCTCCACTCACAAATGCGCATGCGCATGATGTCAGCACTTTTTCACGGCCGCCACAGGAAGTATCACTTACGGCCAGAGATCACATGACACAACGCACCGCGTGTATAAGAAGCCCCCAAGGCATCACGAGCACAGAGCTTCACCGGAGTTCACCGCGCACGTCTTTCCTAAATAAGTCACAGGTAAATATGTATACCACTTACTCCTCGTCCTGGGATTTCATTAGAAAACCACAAGTCTGTATTCTCACTTGCGGCTCTCGTATGGATCATGTCTTAGGTCATTTAACCTTATGCAACCAGGATTAACTATTTACTTTCCTTTTTTTCTTTGGTTACGGTTGTTTATGTTTATTTATTCACAAAGGATATCCGAATTGTTCCAAATGTTTATACGGCCTGCACCATTCAAGTGCCAATGAATTCCATTATAAATAGAAGTGTTCTCCTGAAATCATAGAATATGACACGGTATTTCTAAATTGCTTACACATGGCGTTATAACCAGATACATTGCAACAATATGTATATAGCATTATCCACAATGGAATAGTTTATGTTTTTTCCCCCCTGATCATTTGACATACTTTAAATGAGATATGTATTTAGCTACACATATATAGTATATTTTTTACTTTTCTCTTTTTTCACTATACTGTGTATATGCTATATGCATCTGTTATGTTTTGGATGTTGTTCACATGTAGTGATTTTGTTTATTATATTTGTTAAACAGAAAATACCCCTTGACAAAGGCCGGTCAGGCCGAAACGGTGGGGCTGTGCACTATTTACTTTCCCAATACTTTGAACTTCACTGGAACGCTTTAATAAAATTCAAGAAAGAATACCAGAGTTTTTTCAATATTTTTCACCATATTAAGTGTGCTCGGGGTGTTTCCTTATGATTCGTCTTCTGGCAGCAGCGGTTGGTCTCCGGTACCTTCCGCTGACCCCTAGTCCATATACTGGAGTGGCCGGAGGAGCGTGGGCCACGGCACTGTCTGAGCCCGACTGGAACCGGCATGCCAACACTGGTGAATCAGGGCGCAAATGACAGTCCTGCACCTGGTCTCTCTCTGGCAGCATGCGCGCAGTACTCACTAGCCCACATCTTTGCACACTGCACGTCCCTCCTCACAGTCTCTTTCAGCAGTGGCGGGGAAGCTCGAGCGCGGGCCTGTGCTATATTGATGCTTGAGAGCCGGAGCACTCATGTCCCCCTGCTGCGCGCTGTGTCTTCCCGCCAGGTCTGCCTGTTTCCGCGTGCATAGAGTCTGTAAGCGCTGCGGTGCTTCCCGTTGGAATCTCATGAGTGATACCTGTGGTACATCCAAAATCATCGTCATGATGAGCAAAAACTTCCTGGTATCACTCCAGCACCGCTTCCACTTGTTGTACTTGTTGGGATGAGAGTTCCATTAGATCGGCCCGCATCTGCTCCAGGATTCGGCATCCTTCTTTTAGGTGGTTAGATTCTGGTTCGGAGGACACCGATATGGCCACTGTCCAAGGATCTACCTGCTTCACCTCCAACTGAACAGCTTCTGGTGGTATCAGCTCTTCTGGCATTCCCATGATCTGTGCTATTTCACTCTTGGGTGGAAGTGTGAGATCACTCTCTCCGAGATTGACAAATCGCACTGGTACATTTCCGTCGTGGACGATGGCTAACGTCTGCGCAACGAGGAACCCTGGAGGTAATAGCTCCATAACAGCTGGTTCTATCTGAACCTCAACTCCATGATGAGGGGTGCAGGCTTGGATAAGTAATGGGAGCATAGTCTGACCTGGTGGCAAGACGAGTTTGGTGGAGGCTGGAACCTTACCTAAGGCTCTACCTTCACTCGATGTCTCCTGGGTTTGAGCCACTCGTATCAACTGTTGGCACACTTTTCTCTGAGGGGTGCAAGGACTCCATCAATTCAGAAACACATCGGCTGACTCACTGACCAAGATGTTTCCCAATTCCTTCGATAGATTCATTCCTAAAATCACAGTATGGCCACTACCAGAATCTCCGGTGGTTAACATGACTCTCTTCCGGCCCACATCTTTGCAGCACACAGCGATTTGCATCCAGATGACCCTTGCAAATGGGATGCGCAACTGGTTGGCCACCATTAATTTGATCACGAGGCCCCATTGAGGTCGCATCGCCTCAGGGAAATGATGTCTGAAATAAGTCTCGGGCATCGTAGTTATTGAGAGCCGGTATCAACTAAACGGCAGACAGCCCGGCCATCCATTTCGACCCAAACAAGAGGACTCAATGAAACTAAACTTGTGGGACTTCTTTATCTCCTTCTTGGCTGCTCAGGCTCCGGGCTCCAGACAGCATCCCCCAGCCATGGAGCCCGCTAGTTTAACGGATGGCGGTGGAGGGGCCATCCCAGGCATGCGCATCCTTTAACATAATGTCCAGTGTCCTGGCAGTTGAAACAGGTCGGCAACCCTTCTACGCATTGCTTTCTCCATCCCTGGCAAGGCTCGGCACCAGTTCTACCTCTGGAGGGGTTCAGGGGCACCGAGGGTTTCTTCTTCAGGTCAGACCATTCTTCTCGCATGTCTTGGATTTCCTTCCGAAGTTCCTTCATGGATACCTCTCCGCTCTGGACCTTCCCTGCTGTGACTGTCATCCTATGCTCCTGCTTTCGCATACGCTCTTCGGCCCCTACTTCCAAAAAGGACATGCGCGGATTAACCTGCAAGCGCTCCCGCAAGGCCTGTTTAAGTAACACGTCCCTAAAGCCTGCTACCAGCTGATCTCTCAGAACTTTGTCAGGGGCTCCTACACCTATGCTATCTCGCTTATTGATTGCAGCATGAATCTCCTGCAGCACATTCATGTGCTCGGTCACAGACTCCCCCTCCCTTTGGACACGGCTAAACAGGTGCATGCCTAACTGTTAGAACCCTCTTGTTAGGTTTTTTCAGTTTGCTGGTCACATGACCTTTTTTCCCTATTTAGTCTGGCTCTGCCCTTCTGGCTTTGCTGGACTTCATTGTAGTATCTACTCTTAAGCTAGCCGGGTGCTTAGGTGCCTTTCTCAGTCAGTTTTGCTTGATCTTAGGATCTCTAAGTTATTTGTTTCTGTTTACCCCTGCTACAACTTCTGTTAGGAGGTGACCAATTTTCTCCCAGGTCCTAGTTCTTGTAGGGATTCCTCCCCCACAACTATAGGTCTTCGTTCAGACTAGCTGAGGACTGAAGCGGGTCTGATCGCAGGATCAAGTTCCCCGTTACATCGTAGGGTTAAAGCTGAGTTGTATTGTAGGGACAGAACTCCTTTCTTTCCTTAGTGCTTGTAGCAGTTCATAACAGTAAGTCCAGACCAAAAAATGAAAAATCTCTAAGGAAAGATTTCCAGTGACATCATGGTGTCGGTTCAGGATTTGGCTCAACGCCTGCAGGGATTATCTCTGGAGGTGGCTAATCTCCAGTAACATGTGAGTAGTTGTTCTGGAGCACATTTTGTGGAACCTAAGGTACGTTTACCTGATTTATTTGTTGGTGAACAAGATTTTTTTTCTTTCAAAAATGCTTGCTTGTTGTATTTTCGTTTGAGACCCAGATCCTTTGGGGATGAGTCACAGCGCATAGGATTCATAATGTCACTTTTGCGCAAAGAGCCTCAGGAATGGGCCTTTTCTCTGCCACCAACTGACTCATGCTTTAGGTCAGTGGATGGTTTTTTTTCTGCTTTGGGTTTATTGTATGATGACCCGGATCGTGTCTCCACAGCTGCGACAGAATAAAGACGTTTGAGACAGGGGTCAGATAATGTGGAGAAATATTGTACCCACTTCCGTCGGTGGTCTATTCAGGTGGGGTGGAACGATTCAACTTTGAAAAGTTTGTTTCTTGCAGGGCTAGATGAAAGGGTTAAGGATTTGCTGATTGCCTATCCCATACCTGGTGATTTGCAGGAGGCTATGCAATTAGCTATACGGGTGGATAGGAGGCTGTGTGCTAGGGTTAATGAGAGTAAATCCTCTGACATGTCAGCTCCTGGTCTTGAGAGGGTCTGCACTGACTTTGGGGAGCCTATGGAGATTGGAGCGATGGCATCCCGCTCTCGGGAAAAAGACCGCAGATTTGCAGAAGGTTTGTGTTTCTATTGTGGCAAGTCTGAGCATTTTATTAAGAACTGTGCGCTTAGAATGAACAAAGAGAAAAAAAATGAGGTCAGTTTCGCTCGTATAGCTTGTTTAAACAATAAAGGTGTCTTTCTTTCTGCTACCACTGCTGTTGAGGAGGAATTAATGGAGTTTCGGGTATTTGTGGATTGTGGTTCTACTCTCAATGTGATTGATGGGAAATTTTTGGAAAAACTAAAATTAAAACCGAAACTTCTGTCTTCCCCTATTAATGTGGTTTCTGTGGATGGTTCTCCCTTGAAGAATGTTACTCACCATATCTGTGAATTTACTCTTACTATTAATGGTGTTCATCAAGAGAATTTGGATTTGGTAGTTTTGAATAATTTGCCTTCTCCGGTAATTTTGGGGTTACCCTGGTTAAAATTGCACAATCCGGTACTGGATTGGTCTACCAATGAAATTAAGTCCTAGAGTCCTAATTGTTATGACAAGTGTTGTAATGGGCGTATTGCTGCTGTAGTTAAGGGAGAGTTACCTGTACCTATTCAGGATTTTTGGAAAGTTTTTTCTGATAAAGAATCGCAGATTTTGCCTCCTCATAGAGATTATGATTGTGCAATTGAATTTGTCCCTGGAGCAACTCTTCCTAAAAGCCGTTTATTTAATCTTACCATCCTGAGAGAAAGGCTTTGGAGGAATACATACAGACAAGTTTGGCTGCCGGTCACATTAGGCCTTCCAAATCTCCTGTGGCGGTTGGATTTTTTTTTGTTTAAAAAAAGGACGGCGGTTTACGGCCTTGTCTAGACTTTCGTGAGATTAATAAGATTACTGTACGCAATCCTTACCCACTGCCATTGATTCCTGATTTGTTTAACCAGTTAGTGGGGGCCAAATGGTCCTCGAAAATTGATCTTCGGGGGGCATACAATTTGTTGCGCATGAAGGAGGGGGATGAATAGAAGACTGCGTTTAACACTCCACTGGTCATTTTGAGAATCTGGTTATGCCTTTTGGGCTTTCCAGTGCTCCGGCATTTTTTCAGAATCTTATTAATGACATCCTTAGACCTTTGATCAGCAGAAGTGTGGTTGAGTATTTGGATGACATTTTGATTTATTCACCGGATTTGGAGTCTCATTGGAGGAGTGTGCGTGAAGTATTACAGCTACTGAGTGATAATTCACTTTTTGCCAAGCTAGAAAAATGTGAGTTCTCTGTACAGAGACTTAGTTTTTGGGCTACATTGTCTCCAGCGAAGGTTTTGAGATGGACCCGGTGAAAGTGCAAGCTGTGCAGGATTGGCCTAGACCTATTGGTGTGAAATCAATACAGAGGTTTTTGGGGGTCGCCAATTATTATAGAAAATTCATTAAAAAATTTTCTGTGATTGCCAAACCACTGACCAATCTCACCAGGAAAGGTGCTGATGCGGTTCAGTGGACTACTGAGGCCATTGAGGCTTTTGTGTTGCTAAAGAAGTTCAGCTCTGCTCCCATCCTTACGCAGCCTGATGTGACTAAACCATTTTTGGTTGAGGTGGATGCTTCTTCTGTGGGGGTCGGCACGGTGTTGTCTCAGGAAAAGACGGATGGAGTATATCCCTGTGCTTTTTTTTTTTAAAGAAATTTTCTGAGTCTGAACTAAATTATGATATTTGTAATCGGGAATTGTTGGCAATTAAACTCGCATTTGAACACTGGAGTCATTTTTTAGAGGGAGCGGAATTTCCCGTTCAAGTCTTCACCGATCATAAAAATCTGGTCTACCTTGATGCTGCCAAGCGCTTGAATGCCCGTCAGGCTAGGTGGGCACTGTTTTTCTCGCGGTTTAATTTTACCGTTACTTACCTCCCAGGTACTAAGAATGTTAAAGCTGATGCTTTGTTTCGCAGCTTTTCTCCTATGGTGGGTACTGAGGAGGAAAACATTTTGCAAGAAGGGGTTGTTATTGCTGTTTTGGACTCTGTGTTGGAAGATGAGATTCTTAAAGCACAGGAGAATGCCCCATCTAACACTCCCCATGGGAGGTTGTTTGTGCCTGGTACCCTGAGGAGAGATTTGTTTGTTGAATGTCATGACTCTCGGTTGGCAGGTCATCCTGGAATCTCTGAGACCAAGAGACTTGTGGGTCATAGCTTTTGGTGGCCTGGATGGCAGAAGGAAGTCATTAAGTGGATGCGTCAATGCACTGTGTGTGCTAGATCTAAGTCTTCACATACTCCTGCTACGGGGTTGCTTTGTCCTCTGGAGGTCCCTAGTGCTCCTTGGACACATTTGGCTGTGGACTTTATTACTAACCTTCCCCCTCTGAGGGTTTCACTGTCATCTGGGTGGTCGTGGACCTTTTTAGCAAGATGTGTCACTTGGTTCCTTTCATCAAACTGCCCTGCACTAAGACTCTCTCTAAGGCCTTTGTCAAGGAAATTCTCTGACTACATGGCATTCCTACTGACATTGTTTCTGATAGGGGACCTCAGTTCGTGGCTCGTTTTTGGCGCGCTTTTTGTGACAGGTTGGGAGTTCATTTGTCGTTTTCGTCCGGATATCATCCTGAGTCTAATGGCCAGACAGAAAGGAAAAACCAGGATGTTGAGCAGTTCTTGCGTTGTTTTGTGGCTGATAATCAAGAGGGGTGGTCTGAGTTTCTGCCACTTGCTCAGTTTGCTCTTAACAACCATACATCCTCTACTGCTGGTTGTTCGCCTTTTTTTTGTTGTACTGGGAGACATCCATCGTTTGGGTCATTTTCCAAGTTGGGATCGGCTGTACCTGAAGAGGAGAATTTTTCTGGTGATTTGGAGAGAGTTTGGATCTGATGTGCATGGTAATCTTCAGGAGGCTAACAAAAGATCCAAAGTGTATTTTGATAGAAAACGACAAGAGGTTTTATTTGCTATTGGTGACATGGTTTGGTTGTCCTCTAAGAATCTGCGCTTGAGGATTCCGTCTAAGAAATTGGGTCCCAAGTTTGTCGGGCACTTTAAGGTGCTTCAGGTTATTAACCAATCCACTGTTAAGTTGGAGCTTCCTACTTCCTGGAAGATTAATCCGGTGTTTCATGTTTCTCTCTTGAAAAAAGCTGAGGTCTCAGATGGAGACGTCTCGGCCACTGTTCCCCTGGTGGCGGAGGACGGGCAATATGAGATTTCCCGCATCCTAAATTCTAGACGGTATAGAGGGAGTTTGCAGTACCTCGTTGCTTGGAAGGGTTATGGACCCGAGGATAACTCATGGGTGAGGGCGGATGATGTTTCGGCGCCTAGACTTGTCAGAGCGTTTCACAAGAGGTTTCCGGATAAGCCTAAGTCCTAGGGGATCCGGAGAATCCTCTTAGAAGGCAGGGTACTGTTAGAACTCTCTTGTTAAGTTTTTTTCAGTTTTCTGGTCACATGACTTTTTTCCCTATTTAGTCTGGCTCCACCCTTCTGGCTTTGCTGGACTTCATTGTAGTATCTACTCTTAAGCTAGCCGGGTGCTTAGGTGCCTTTCTCAGTCGGTTTTGCTTGATCTTAGGATCTCTAAGTTATTTGTTTCTGTTTATTTACCCCTGCTACAACTTCTGTTAGGAGGTGACCAATTTTCTCCCAGGTCCTAGTTCTTGTAGGGATTCCTCCCCCAAAACTATAGGTCTTCGTTCAGACTAGCTGAGGACTGAAGCGAGTCTGATCGCAGGATCAGGTTCCCCGTTACATTGTAGGGTTAAAGCTGAGTTGTATTGTAGGGACAGAACTCCTTTCTTTCCTTAGTGCTTGTAGCAGTTCATAACACTAACTCTCCCACGTCCTTGGGGCCTCCATGCATTTCTTCTAAGATTTGCAGTACCTTAGTGAAGGTATCTCACTCATGGGAGGGCCAAAACATGACGGAGTTCCTCTCCTCTTCATCCAGAGCCATCATAGCAATCTCTGCCTCCATCGCGGAGGTCATGGGTTGCATCCTCAACATACCCCTGACAAGCTCGTCCAGTCCCACAGCAGAGTGTTGCCCCCTGTAAACTTTGAGAGGTTGCTCAACATTGCCCCCAGCGATATACTAGCCCTTGGGGTACCTAGGACCACTTGGTCTGTCCCCTCTGTGCCTGTAGACTGCATCCTGCCGACTACTCCAAGTGTGAGCAGGTTGCGGGATGCAGTGACGGACAGGAGACAGAGCAAGGGTTAACAATTTTAATTAACACTGAGATACTCCAAGCAGGGAGGTAAAAGGTTAATTAGGAAGTTGGGTAGGCAGTTCAAGATATAAATAATATGCAGGGTTAAGGAACAGTGAAAAAATGGTATTACCAGTTTTTGGGGGGTTAACTTATCCTGTCAGACATTTATCAAGATGTGGTTATCCCGGAGCAGGTGGTGGCACCAACAGCACTGTCTGAGTCTGACGGGACCCGGCAGGCATACAATGGTGAATCAGGGTGCAGATGACAGTCCTGCACCCGGTCTCTCTCTGGCAGCAAGCGCGCAGTACTCACTAGCCAAGAACGTTCAACACCGTGCTTTGTGGTGACCAACGGGCACATTGCACATCCCTCCTCACAGTCTCTGTCAGCGGTGGTGGGGAAGCACAAGTGCGGGCCTGCGCTATATTGATGCTTGAGAGCCGAAGCACTCACGTCCCCTGCTGCGCTCTGTGTCTTCCCGCCAAGTCTGTTTGTTTGCGTGCACGCTGAGTCTGTAAGCGCTTGGCCACACCCCCTTTTTCCGCCTGCAATGATTGGTCCAGTCTCTTAAGCTTTCCCCCGGACCACAGAGGAGACAGCCCCGACAGTTCCGGACCCGGCACAAAAAAGGTACCTGCGACACGATCCCTCTTCTTACACATTAACTTCATGGGCAAACTGCATGAAAGTAAAAAAAATCCTAATAATGGGAACTTTGGTTTCATGTGGCCATCCACCATGTCTGTTCAAACTGTTTTTGGGGTGCGTTAAACTTTGGGGCAGGCCAGGCCTTGCATTCTATGCATAGGCAAACAGTATGGCACTACCAAATAAATAATAATTTGAACCAACTACGTTGGTTCAAAGGGTTATTGGGGTGCATGTAACTTTTGGGGCAGGGCAGGCCTTGCATTCAATGCATAGACAAACAGTATGGCAGTACCAAATTTCTAATTATGGGAAATTTGGTTTCATGTGTCCATCCAGGACGTCTGTTTTTTGGGTCATTGGGGTGCATCCAAATTTGGAGCAGGCCTTGCATTCACGTCATGGGAATACTGTATGGGAGTTCAAAATTCATTGTAATGGGAACTTTGGTTTCATGTTGCCATCCACTATGTCGGTTCAAAGGGTTATTGGGGTGCGTGTAACTTTGGGGCAGGGCAGGCCTTGCATTCAATGCATAGGCAAACAGTATTGCAGTACCAAATAAAATAAAAAAGAATGCAAACTTTGGTTTCATGGGTCCTTCCAGGACATCTGTTTTTTGGGTTATTGGGGTGCATTCAAATTTGGGGCAGGATTTGCATTCAATGCATAGGCAATAACAGTATAGGAGACCCACTGTTTAATAATTGGAACAACAAAGCATAGCCGGCTGATGGCTCTCTAAGAATAGTGAAGAAACACGGTACGAAGATACACATCTTTCCTATAAGAATAGTGAGGAATAACTACTGTCCCTTTAAGAATATTAAAGTCCGCCTGATGGCCCTCCTCCTTTAACAGTCCCTCCTTCAAAAATGAAACAGGATGTGTCTGATGATGTGTCACACACCACATGGCCAGCTAAGGTTGTAAAATGTTAACATGACATTTACCAGTGAATGCATTTGTCTTGGTTGAAAGCAATGCTAAAGTTGAAAAATGCATCAAAAACGCTACTTCTGAACATAGCCCAAGTGGCTTAGGAACATTTATTTTTTGGGGTAATTTATTTTGCCTTACATTCAAATCATTACCCTGGAAATTATGTTCCTTAACATATTTCCCAGGAAAATCCATTTTGGATTCGTTTTTGCATGTTTATTGTGCGCCTGGAAAAGTGGCGTAAGACTCTGACAACATTGTTCACAGCAGTGACCTGGGAGTCAGAAATGCTTCCAGGGTCTTCCCCATGATGTTCCCATGTCTTTTGAGCACTTTTCCCATCGATTTCAGATGTTTTTAGACCCTAAAAAGACCCCCAGGGGTTTCCCAGCAAAAATGCTCGGGTTTCTCATAGACTTACTATGGGCTCATCGTTCGGGTCGAGCACCCGAGCATTAAAATTTGCTCGACCTGAGCAACGAGCACCTGAGCACGAAGGAGAGGAGGCAGGGGCCGGAAACAAGAGGGGGATGATTGACACCGCTGAGGCCGTTGACACGCGGAGAAGACATACCTCCCTGACACAATAGTGGTATGTTGGACAGATTATAAAAGTGTGTATTTCAGCATTCCTAGCGATGAGAAACATAAGAGCCACCTTCACGGAATGCTGCCGTGGTGCTGCTGAAGGTGGCTCTTTTACTTAAAAGGCCCTGGGGGGGGGGACAGGTTCCCTTTAAAGCCCTCCTGATGAGTGTAGCAAGTCGACTACACAATATGTGTTTTCCTGTTTTTGTAAGATGCAACCCATCACTGGCAAGTCCATCATACAGGTAATTCACTCCATGGTCTAAAAAACAAAAATTTTGCTTATGGCACCATCGATGTAGCTAGTTGTTAGGGGCTGCAAGGAGGGCATCAGTGGTCTTGACTCACTGCATAAGCAGGATTTAATTTTTATGGCAGCATATATTACTGATGTACAGGTTATACACTCCATTTAAATGCATTGTCCACTCGCTTGATGCAGCCTATATTCACGTTACAGTGATCTTTTTAGTCCTGCCCCTTGAAGTCATATTCTGACTTCTATTCCCTCCATTGCTTATGTTCTTAGTTTTCTAATTGTCATTGTGTACTTTTTGTCTGACATGGTTTTAACCCTTTAATGACTGCCAATACACCTTTTAACGGCGGCAGAAATGGGGTCACCCGAACCCCCCCCCGGTACCTCCGATGTCCCTCGGTCCCTCCGGCTCTTTTCCGGGAAGAAAATCGTGGGCGCATGCGCAGTGCGCCCGCCGAGATCTGCAGACCGGCACCAATATGAGGTTTTTCCTATTGGTTCATTTTGATCACTGTGATAGACCCTATCACAGTGATCAAAATAAAAAAAATGTAAATCACACACTACTTTATCACTCCCCAGTTAGGTAAAAATAATAAAATAAAAAAAGTATTTATTTCCATTTTTCAAGTAGGATTAGGGTTGGGGCTAGGGTTAGGGTTAGAGCTAGGGTTAGGGTTGGGGTTAGAGCTAGGGTTAGGGTTTGGACTAGCGCTAGGGTTAGGGTTGGGCTAGGGTTAGGGTTGGGGCTAGGGTTAGAGCTAGGCTTAGGTTTAGGCTATGGTTAGGATTGGGGCTAGGGTTGGGGTTGGTGCTAGGGTTGAGGATAGGGTTGTGCTGGTGTTAGGGTTGTGTTGGGGTTAGGGTTGTGGTGTTTGGGTTAGGGTGGTGTTGGGGTCAGGTGGTGTTGGGTTAGGTTTGTGGTTGGGGTTATGGTTGTGGTTAATGTTGGGATTAGAGTTAGAGGTGTGTTAGAGTTAGGGTTGTGGTTAGGGTTATGGTTAGAGTTGGAATTAGGGTTAGGGGTATGTTGGCGGTAAGGTTGTGGTTAGGGTTATAGTTAGGGTTGGGGTTAGGGTTAGGGGTGTGTTGGGGTTAGGGTTGTATTTGGACTGGAGTTAGAATTGGGGGTTCCACTGTTTAGGTACATGGCGACATGGCGCCCATCATTGATTCCAGTCAATTTTGCTTTCAAAAACTCAAACAGTGCTCCCTCCCTTCTGAGCCCTGCCATACACCCAAACAGTGGCTTTACCCCACATACGGAGTATTGGCGTACTCAGGAGAAACTGCACAACAAATTTTGTGGTCCATTTTCTCCTGATAACCTTGTGAAAATAAAAAAGTTTGGTTCCAAATTAATTTTTTTGTAAAAAAAGTAAAATATTCATTTTTTTCCTTCCACATTGCTTTAGTTCTCATGAAGCACATGAAGGGTTAATAAACTTCTTGAATGTGGTTTTGTGCACCTTGAGGGGTGCAGTTTTTAGAATAGTGTAACTTTTGGGTATTTTCTCTTATATGGACCCCCCAAACTTACTCAAAATTTGAGGTGGTCCCTAAAAAAATGGTTTTGTAAATTTTGTTGGAAAAATGAGAAATCGCTGATCAAATTTTAACTCTTATAATGTCCTAACAAAAAAATTATGTTTCCAAAATTGTGCTGATGTGAAGTTGACATGTTGGAAATGTTATTTATTAACTATTTTGTGTGACACCACTCTCTGATTTAAGGGTACAAAAAGTTTGAAAATTGCAAAATTTTCAAAATTTTTGCCAAATTTTTGTTTATTTCCTAAATAAGCGCAAGTTATATCGAAGACATTTTACCACTAACATGAAGTACAATATGTCATGAAAAAAATCTCAGAATCAGTGGGATACATGGAAGCGTTCCAGAGCTCTAACTTCATAAAGTGACAGTGGTCAGAATTGTAAAAATCGGCTTGGTCATTAAATACCAAATTGGCTGTCACTAAGTAGTTAATGTGATGTCTTAATAAAATGTACCTGATTTATGCTATCTTTTGTGGTTTTGTATTTACACCGTGTTGCTTCAAGTTTGCCAAATTGTTTACTTGTAGAATCCTGTTCAATCTCTTTGGTCCACGTCCATCCACTGGGAAGATGGATGAGAAGACGACCTGCGCTCCCAGTTCCTGCTGTGTCATTTATTTCTACACATATTAGTAGATGTGGATAGACGTCTGTAGCACTGAAAAGTCTTGATACCCTATCATGCACATCTTTGGTTTGGGCACCTGGAAGATAGCATACTTTTCTTGAAGTAACGTCTGGTCAGCAGATAGCGGCTTCTGTTCCTCTCAGTAGTGATTCCCCCACGACCACCAGTCTCCTTTTTATTTTTCACCACAGTGCTTCTATTTCTCCCTTCAAGAGTCTTCTGAATTCTTACTGGGATATTCTTTGTGGGAAAAGCACTTTTTTGATGTACATCTTCATACTTGTCCTGCATGAGAACCTAGTAGCTGTTCTTCAGCAGTATCTGTGTTGAGTGCCTCCTCATCCTCCTGCTTCTTTGGGTCACATGCTTCTATTTCTCTTCTTCTGCAGCTACATGGAAAGGTGCTTCTCCGAACATTCTGAAGAGTTATTTCTACTCTGTCAATAGCTTCTGCAGGAACACTGAAAAGTTCTTCTCTTGCTAATTTATGGAGAGATTTTTCTGCTCTCTCAAAGAAATCCTCAACTTCTTGGATGAGCTTCAGTGTAGCTATTCTATCCTGAAGATTTTGCACCTTTTCCTCTAACAGAGTCACAAGCTTGCATTTCTGGCACATAAAGCTTGCCTTTTCCTCTGGGAAGTCTGTAAATATATAAAAGAGATTGCAGCACCCCATATGGATAATAGCTTTCTCCATGTTGAACAAAATGAATTTGTATTGGAATATGGGACTAACAATTCCTTATTATGGGATGAACAATCCCTTATTTCCATATTGCTTGACAAATGCTAAAGCACAAATACTTTACTTACTCATAAATATCTTTTTTTTTTGTAGGGATATCAGCATAACTGTCGTACAGTCAATCATTTTTGGAGAGTTTAATAAAACTCTGATTTATGGACAGGAGATGACTATATACACTAAGGCCTCTTTAACACTTCCGTTTTGCCCCTGACGGCGCTATCCGGCGTCGCGCCGGAGCGCCGGATTGGCAACTAGTATGTAAAACCGTATGAGACTGATCCGGTTTTTCGCCGGATCCGTCTCGGGCATCTGACCAAAAACCGGATCCGTCCCATCCGTTGCATCCGGTTTTTTATCCGTTTTTCGCCGGATTACGACGGATCTGGTTTTTTTAAAACGCCCCCTAAAAGCGTGATTGGCTACTGTAATCATATATATATACACTGTTCCTACAGCCCATCTTTGACAGGTTGTAGAGGAGCAAGTGCAGGTTGGAGAGAAGAGCAAGTGACTGGCGAAGATGGATGTTATTATTGGCAATATATTCAAGAATCTGGTGTATTTTACTGCGGAGGCGAATTGCTTGAAGATTATCGTTATGGAGAAGGAGAGAAAGATAGAGCAGCGCATTATGCGTCAGCGCCACTGACGACGCCGTATGTGGATCCACCCCACCACAGCACAGAGACTAACCCGTGGTGTGTATTCTACACTGTGCATGGAGCTGCATGAAACTCCGGAGAAATTTTTTGCCTATCTTCGGATGAAGAAAAAGAATTTTGACTTTTTGCTGGAGCGTATTGGAGAACAAATCCGAAGATCCGACACCTATTGTCGCTTCTCGATTTCTCCGGCGGAGCGTCTCATGGTAACTATAAAGTAAGCTATATGTATTGGATCTGCTCGCTTGAGCACACTTGTATTGTTATTATTTTTTTTTATCACAGGAGAACAAGAGAATCGAAGGAATACCAGTACAATAAAAAATGGTCAAAAACTGTGTTTCTTTCATTAAAATGTTTTTTTTTGTATCTCCAATTGTTATAGCTGAATTCTGCTATGTAATGCTGTGATTGTGAACTAATTTATTTTTTCATTTTTGTTTACAGATTTCTGGCAACTGGAGAAACGCTGTCATCGCTCCATTTCCAGTATCGCCTGGGAATTTCTACACTATCAGGCATCATTAAGTATACTTGTCGTTCTATGTGGGACTCTTTGGTTGGAGAATTTCTTCCAGAGCCAACTACAGACCGATGGCTTGAAATAGCAGACCAGTTTCTCCGTATCTGCCAGTTTCCAAATTGCCTGGGCGCTGTTGATGGCAAACACATCAGCATTCAATAGCCTGCAGGAACCAGATCCGAATTCTTCAACTACAAGAAATATATTTGGTCGTCCTGATGGCTATTGCTGATGCAGAGTACAAACTTTTTGTTGTGGACATAGGGGCTTATGGACGGTCCAATGACTCTCAAGTGTTTAAACTTTCAGCTATGGGGCAGAGACTCTACGGAAACACTTTTGAGTTTCCACCCCTAGGCCGCTGCCTCAAACTTCTGGGCCACCTATGCCTTTCGTCTGTGTAGGTGATGAGGCATTCCAGCTGTCCGAACACCTCTTGAAGCCGTACGCCAGCAGAGGATTGACCCAAACAAAGCGCATTTTCAACTACCGCCTCACAAGAGCCAGACGGATGGTGGAGTGTGCGTTTGGGATTATGACAGCCAAATGGCGTGTCCTATTGACTGAAATAAACTTGAAGACAGAGACTTTGGATGACGTGATAAAAGCGTGCGTGGTCCTACACAATTTTGTGATCAGCAAGGAACCGATTTCTATTGAGGACCACTATGAAGAAACAACCTTGCACGACAACAGCAACATTACCAATCGGAGTACACTGGCGGTTTCAAGAATGAGGGACCATTTTGCACAATACTTTCTGTCACCAGAAGGTAGACTAGACTGGCAGGATGACAGAGTGTGATCAATTGATTTGTTCTTTTAAAACTCTTTTTATACCCACAATAAACCTTTAAAAGGAAACTTGTCTACCTTCTTGTGTGTTTTCTACTGTATTTAACCTTTTGGCCATACTTGTGTCCCTGGCTGGGTTTTTTTAAAAAAAGTATTTCACCTTTTTTCAAAAAATGTGTACCTTGTAGGGGATAACCTAACAAAGTACACAAGTTTTGGAAAAAAGTAAGATACTTTGGATACTACACAACCCGGGACACAACTTTGGCAAAAAGGTTAAATTTATGTACCTTTTACCCAAAGTTAGGTAGATATTTTTTACCTATTACTCTTAACCTTTTGGCCATAGTTGTGTCCCTGGCTGGGTTTTTTTACCCAAAGTATTTCACTTTTTTTCAAAAAATGTGTACCTTGTAGGGGATAACCTAACAAAGTACACAAGTTTTGGAAAAAGGTAAGATACTTTGGATACTACACAACCCGGGACATAACTTTGGCAAAAATTTATGTACCGTATTTTTCGGACTATAAGACGCACCGGACTATAAGACGCACCCAGGTTTTAGAGGTGGAAAATAGGGAAAAATATATTTGAAGCAAAAAATGTGGTAAAATACTTAAAAACATAAATAACATATTATTATATGTGGTGTTATTATATATAATAGTATGTTATTATGTTGGTAGCTACGGGTAGGAGATGGCGCTGCGGGACCAGTGTGGTGTCTGTAAACTACTATGTGAAGACGCTGGAGGGTGAGTATAAGGCCGGGGTCACACATGCGAGAAACTCGCAAAAATTCGTGTGAGTCTCTCGCATGAACACCCGGCACTGCCGCCGGCACTCAGACTGGAATGTGCGGCTGCATAGAAATACATGCTGCAGGGGATCCACATTATGACTGGAAAACATGCAGATTTTTTACAGTACCAGGGGGACCTGTTATGAATGTGCTAAAGATGGTTTCTGAGCAGAGGCTCCTTCTAGTGGTTACAGACAGTGCCAGGGGATCCACATTATGACTGGAAAAACATGCAGATTTTATACAGTACCAGGGGATCCACATTATCACTGGAAAAAACATGCAGATTTCATACAGTACCAGGGGATCCACATTATGACAGAAAAAAAATGCAGATTTTATACAGTACCAGGGGGATACACCCCATCACAGGAAAAACATGCAGATTTTATACAGTACCAGGGGATCCACATTATGACTGGAAAAACATGCAGATTTTATACAGTACCAGGGGATCTACATTATGACTGGAAAAACATGCAGATTTTTTACAGTACCAGGCGATCCACATTATGACTGGAAAACATGCAGATTTTATACAGTACCAGGGGATCCACATTATGACTGGAAAAACATGTAGATTTTATACAGTGCCAGGGGATCCACATTATGACTGGAAAAACATGCAGATTTTATACAGTACCAGGGGGACCCACCACATCACAGGAAAAACATGCAGATTTTATACAGTACCAGGGGATCCACATTATGACTGGAAAAACATGCAGATTTTATACAGTACCAGGGGATCCTCATTATGACTGAAAAACATACAGATTTTTTACAGTTCCAGGAGATCCACATTATGACTGGAAAAACATGCAGATTTTATACAGTACCAGGGTGACCCACCCCATCAAGGTAAAACATGCAAATTTTATACAGTACCAGGGGATCCACATTATCACTGGAAAAACATGCAGATTTTATACAGTACCAGGGGATCCACATTATCACTGGAAAAACATGCAGATTTTATACAGTACCAGGGGATCCACATTATGACTGGAAAAACATGAAGATTTTATACAGTACCAGGGGATGCACATTATGACTGGAAAAACATGCAGATTTTATACAGTACCAGGGGATCCACATTATATGACTGGAAAAACATGCAGATTTTATACAGTACCAGGTGATCCACATTATCACTGGAAAAACATGCAGATTTTACACAGTACCAGGGGATCCACATTATGACTGGAAAAACATGCAGATTTTATACAGTACCAGGGGGACCCACCCCATCACAGGAAAAACATGCAGATTTTATACAGTACCAGGGGATCCACATTATCACTGGAAAAACATGCAGATTTTATACAGTACCAGGGGGACCCACCACATCACAGGAAAAACATGCAGATTTTATACAGTGCCAGGGGATCCACATTATGACTGGAAAAACATGCAGATTTTATACAGTACCAGGGGATCCACATTATGACTGGAAAAACATGCAGATTTTATACAGTACCAGGGGATCCTCATTATGACTGGAAAAACATGTAGATTTTATAGAGTTCCAGGGTGACCCAACCCATCAAGGAAAAACATGCAGATTTTATTCAGTGCCAGGGGATCCATATTATGACTGGAAAAACATGCAGATTTTATACAGTACCAGGGGGACCCACCCCATCACAGGAAAAACATGCAGATTTTATACAGTACCAGGGGATCCACATTATCACTGGAAAAACATGCAGATTTTATACAGTACCAGGGGATCCACATTATATGACTGGAAAAACATGAAGATTTTATACAGTACCAGGGGATCCACATTATCACTGGAAAAACATGCAGCTTTTATACAGTACCAGGGGATCGACATTATGACTGGAAAAACATGCAGATTTTATACAGTACCTGGGGATCCACATTATGACTGGAAAAACATGCAGATTTTATACAGTACCAGGGGATCCACATTATGACTGGAAAAACATGAAGATTTTATACAGTACCAGGGGATCCACATTATCACTGGAAAAACATGCAGATTTTATACAGTACCAGGGGATCCACATTATATGACTGGAAAAACATGAAGATTTTATACAGTACCAGGTGATCCACATTATCACTGGAAAAACATGCAGATTTTATATAGTACCAGGGGGACCCACCCCATCACAGGAAAAACATGCAGATTTTATACAGTGCCAGGGGATCCACATTATGACTGGAAAAACATGCAGATTTTATACAGTACCAGGGGGACCCACCACATCACAGGAAAAACATGCAGATTTTATACAGTGCCAGGGGATCCACATTATGACTGGAAAAACATGCAGATTTTATACAGTACCAGGGGGACCACCACATCACAGGAAAAACATGCAGATTTTATACAGTAGCAGGGGATCCACATTATGACTGGAAAAACATGCAGATTTTATACAGTACCAGGGGATCCTCATTATGACTGGAAAAACATACAGATTTTATACAGTTCCAGGAGATCCACATTATGACTGGAAAAACATGCAGATTTTATACAGTACCAGGGTGACCCAACCCATCAAGGAAAAACATGCAGATTTTATACAGTACCAGGGGGACACACCCTATCACAGGAAAAACATGCAGATTTTATACAGTACCAGGGGATCCACATTATGACTGGAAAAACATGCAGATTTTATACAGTACCAGGGGATCCTCATTATGACTGAAAAACATACAGATTTTTTACAGTTCCAGGAGATCCACATTATGACTGGAAAAACATGCAGATTTTATACAGTACCAGGGTGACCCACCCCATCAAGGTAAAACATGCAATTTTATACAGTACCAGGGGATCCACATTATCACTGGAAAAACATGCAGATTTTATACAGTACCAGGGGATCCACTATCACTGGAAAAACATGCAGATTTTATACAGTACCAGGGGATCCACATTATGACTGGAAAAACATGAAGATTTTATACAGTACCAGGGGAATGCACATTATGACTGGAAAAACATGCAGATTTTATACAGTACCAGGGGATCCACATTATATGACTGGAAAAACATGCAGATTTTATACAGTACCAGGTGATCCACATTATCACTGGAAAAACATGCAGATTTTACACAGTACCAGGGGATCCACATTATGACTGGAAAAACATGCAGATTTTATACAGTACCAGGGGACCCACCCATCACAGGAAAAACATGCAGATTTTATACAGTACCAGGGGATCCACATTATCACTGGAAAAACATGCAGATTTTATACAGTACCAGGGGACCCACCACATCACAGGAAAAACATGCAGATTTTATACAGTCCAGGGGATCCACATTATGACTGGAAAAACATGCAGATTTTATACAGTACCAGGGGATCCACATTATGACTGGAAAAACATGCAGATTTTATACAGTACCAGGGGATCCCATTATACTGGAAAAACATGTCAGATTTTATAGAGTTCCAGGGATCACCCAACCATCAGGATAAACATGCAGATTTTATACAGTCCAGGGGATCCACATTATGACTGGAAAAACATGCAGATTTTATACAGTACCAGGGGACCACCATCACAGGAAAAACATGAGATTTTATACAGTACCAGGGGATCCACATTATCACTGGAAAAACATGCAGATTTTATACAGTACCAGGGGATCCACATTATATGACTGGAAAAACATGAAGATTTTATACAGTACCAGGGGATCACATATCACTGGAAAAACATGCAGCTTTTATACAGTACCAGGGATCGACATTATGACTGGAAAAACATGCAGATTTTATACAGTACCTGGGGATCCACATTATGACTGGAAAAACATGCAGATTTTATACAGTACCAGGGGATCCACATTATGACTGGAAAAACATGAAGATTTTATACAGTACCAGGGGATCCACATTATCACTGGAAAAACATGCAGATTTTATACAGTACCAGGGGATCCACATTTATGACTGGAAAAACATGAAGATTTTATACAGTACCAGGTGATCCACATTATCACTGGAAAAACATGCAGATTTTTATATAGTACCAGGGGACCCACCCATCACAGGAAAAACATGCAGATTTTATACAGTGCCAGGGGATCCACATTATGACTGGAAAAACATGCAGATTTTATACAGTACCAGGGGGACCCACCACATCACAGGAAAAACATGCAGATTTTATACAGTGCCAGGGGATCCACATTATGACTGGAAAAACATGCAGATTTTATACAGTACCAGGGGGACCACCACATCACAGGAAAAACATGCAGATTTTATACAGTAGCAGGGGATCCACATTATGACTGGAAAAACATGCAGATTTTATACAGTACCAGAGGATCCTCATTATGACTGGAAAAACATACAGATTTTATACAGTTCCAGGAGATCCACATTATGACTGGAAAAACATGCAGATTTTATACAGTACCAGGGTGACCAACCCATTCAAGGAAAAACATGCAGATTTTATACAGTACCAGGGGACACACCCTATCACAGGAAAAACATGCAGATTTTATACAGTACCAGGGGATCCACATTATGACTGGAAAAACATGCAGATTTTATACAGTACCAGGGGATCCTCATTATGACTGGAAAACATGTAGATTTTATAGAGTTCCAGGGTGACCCAACCATCAAGGAAAAACATGCAGATTTTATTCAGTGCCAGGGGATCCATATTATGACTGGAAAAACATGCAGATTTTATACAGTACCAGGGGGACCCACCCCATCACAGGAAAAACATGCAGATTTTATACAGTACCAGGGGATCCACATTATCACTGGAAAAACATGCAGATTTTATACAGTACCAGGGGATCCACATTATATGACTGGAAAAACATGAAGATTTTATACAGTACCAGGGGATCCACATTATCACTGGAAAAACATGCAGCTTTTATACAGTACCAGGGGATCGACATTATGACTGGAAAAACATGCAGATTTTATACAGTACCTGGGGATCCACATTATGACTGGAAAAACATGCAGATTTTATACAGTACCAGGGATCCACATTATGACTGGAAAAACATGAAGATTTTATACAGTACCAGGGATCCACATTATCACTGGAAAACATGCAGATTTTATACAGTACCAGGGGATCCACATTATATGACTGGAAAAACATGAAGATTTTATACAGTACCAGGTGATCCACATTATCACTGGAAAAACATGCAGATTTTATATAGTACCAGGGGGACCCACCCCATCACAGGAAAAACATGCAGATTTTATACAGTGCCAGGGGATCCACATTATCACTGGAAAAACATGCAGATTTTATACAGTACCAGGGGGACCCACCACATCACAGGAAAAACATGCAGATTTTATACAGTGCCAGGGGATCCACATTATGACTGGAAAAACATGCAGATTTTATACAGTACCAGGGGACCCACCACATCACAGGAAAAACATGCAGATTTTATACAGTAGCAGGGATCCACATTATGACTGGAAAAACATGCAGATTTTATACAGTACCAGGGGATCCTCATTATGACTGGAAAAACATACAGATTTTATACAGTTCCAGGAGATCCACATTATGACTGGAAAAACATGCAGATTTTATACAGTACCAGGGTGACCCAACCCATCAAGGAAAAACATGCAGATTTTATACAGTACCAGGGGGACTTACCCTATCACAGGAAAAACATGCAGATTTTATACAGTACCAGGGGATCCACATTATCACTGGAAAAAACATGCAGATTTTATACAGTACCAGGGGATCCACATTATCACTGGAAAAACATGCAGATTTTATACAGTACAAGGGGATCCACATTATCACTGGAAAAACATGCAGATTTTATACAGTACAAGGGGATCCAGATTATTAATGGAAAAACTTGCAGATTTTATACAGTACCAGGGATCCAGATTATGACTGGAAAAATATGAAGATTTTATACAGTACCAGGGGATCCACATTATCACTGGAAAAACATGCAGATGTTTTACAGTACCAGGGATCCACATTATGACAGGAAAAACATCCACATTTTATACAGTACCAGGGGATCCACGTTATGACTGGAAAAACATTCAGATTTTATACAGTATCAGGGGACACACCCCATCACAGGAAAAACATGCAGATTTTATACAGTACCAGGGGATCCACATTATCACTGGAAAAACATGCAGCTTTTATAGAGTACCAGGGGATCCACATTATGACTGGAAAAACATGCAGATTTTATACAGTACCTGGGGATCCACATTATGACTGGAAAACATGCAGATTTTTTACAGTACCAGGGGACCTGTTATGAATGTGCTAGAGATGGTTTCTGAGCAGAGGCTCCCTCTAGTTGTTACAGACAGTAATGAACCTTTCAGCGAGGAATGGCAATTTGGGATCGCTGACTGGTCTGATATAAGGGAGATTCCCTCCCATGATGGTTGCCGATGATCAATTGTTCTTGTCTCAGTTGTGGTTCCTGGTTCATTTGGAAGTTTGCTGAGTCTTGCCTGCATCTTCTGTTTCCAGATAAGATATTTTCTGCTTTTATTTTTGTGCCTGCTTTTTTCATAGTTCTCTGCACTTTTGTGGAGGTCAGCCAGGTCCCCTTCTGGGGCCTATGCTCCTCTCAGTTTATCTGTAGCCACTGTTATTTGTTCATTTGTTTTTTCCTGTTTTTTCAGTGGCTGCGGCTTAGTTTTGTTACACCAGAGTTCTGATTTAGGTGGTGAGATCGTGTGATCTCAGGTGTTTTTGCAATCAGAAAAGTTGGTATTTTTAGGGGTTTTTTTGGATTGCAGTAAGAAGCCTTTCCTGTACTTTTCTGTCTAGACAGATTGGGCCCCAGCGTTTGCTCATTCTATTTTCTGTCTGTGTCCGTGTTTCTTCTTGTCTAACCGCCATTACATGTTTGGGGGCTTCCTATTTTCTTTGGGGATCTGCTCTGGGCAGATAGCTTTCCTCTTTCTGCCTTTAGGTGTAGTTATCTCTCAGGCTGTGACGAGGCGTCTAGGAACAACGTAGGAACGCTCCACGGCTACCTCTAATTGTGCGGTTAGTTCAGGTTACTGCAATCCAATAGGTTCCAGCCTCTCTGGTGTATTGCCGTTTTTGTTTTTCTCTCAGCTACCTAAACATAACAGGGACCCACCCCATGACAGGAAAAACATGCAGATTTTATACAGTACCAGGGGAACCCACCACATCACAGTAAAAACATGCAGATTTTATACAGTACCAGGGGATCCACATTATGACTGGAAAAACATGCAGATTTTATACAGTACCAGGGGATCCACATTATGACTGGAAAAACATACAGATTTTATACAGTTCCAGGAGATCCACATTATGACTGGAAAAACATGCAGATTTTATACAGTACCAGGGGACCCACCCCATCAAGGTAAAACATGCAGATTTTATACAGTACCTGGGGATCCACATTTATCACTGGAAAAACATGCAGATTTTATACAGTACCAGGGGATCCACATTATCACTGGAAAAACATGCAGATTTTATACAGTACCAGGGGATCCACATTATGACTGGAAAAACATGAAGATTTTATACAGTACCAGGGGATCCACATTATGACTGGAAAAACATGAAGATTTTATACAGTACCAGGGGATCCACATTATTACTGGAAAAACATGCAGATTTTATACAGTACCAGGGATCCACAATATGACTGGAAAAACATAAAGATTTTATACAGGTCCAGGGTATCCAAAACTTGCAGATTTTATACAGTACCAGGGGATCCACATTATCACTGGAAAAACATGCAGATTTTACACAGTACCAAGGGATCCACATTATGACTGGAAAAACATGAAGATTGTAAACAGTACCAGGGGATCCATATTATGACTGGAAAAACATGAAGATTTTATATAGTACCAGGGGATCCAAATTATCACTGGAAAAACATGCAGATTTTATACAGTACAAGGGGATCCATATTATGACTGGAAAAACATGAAGATTTTTATACAGTACCAGGGATCCACATTATGACTGGAAAAACATGCAGATTTTATACAGTACCAGGGGATCCTCATTATGACTGGAAAAACATAGATTTTATACAGTTCCAGGAGATCCACATTATGACTGGAAAAACATGCAGATTTTATACAGTACAAGGGGATCCACATTATGACTGGAAAAACATGAATATTTTATACAGTACCAGGGGATCCACATTATGACTGGAAAACATGCAGATTTTATACAGTACCAGGGGATCCTCATTATGACTGGAAAAACATACAGATTTTATACAGTTCCAGGAGATCCACATTATGACTGGAAAAACATGCAGATTTTATACAGTACCAGGGGGACCCACCCATCAAGGTAAAACATGCAGATTTTATACAGTACCAGGGATCCACATTATCACTGGAAAAACATGCAGATTTTATACAGTACCAGGGGATCCACATTATCCCTGGAAAAACATGCAGATTTTATACAGTACCAGGGGATCCACATTATGACTGGAAAAACATGAAGATTTTATATAGTATCAGGAGATCCACATTATGACTGGAAAAACATGCAGATTTTATACAGTACCAGGGGATCCACATTATTACTGGAAAAACATGCAGATTTTATACAGTACCAGGGGATCCACATTATGACTGGAAAAACATAACAATTTTATACAGTACCAGGGATTCACATTATCACTGGAAAAACATGCAGATTTTATACAGTACCAGGGGATCCACATTATGACTGGAAAAACATGCAGATTTTATACAGTACCAGGGGACCCACCCCATCACAGGAAAAACATGCAGATTTTATACAGTACCAGGGGATCCACATTATCACTGGAAAAACATGCAGATTTTATACAGTACCAAGGGATCCACATTATGACTGGAAAAACATGAAGATTGTAAACAGTACCGGGGGATCCATATTATGACTGGAAAAACATGAAGATTTTATATAGTACCAGGGGATCCACATTATCACTGGAAAAACATGCAGATTTTATACAGTATAAGGGGATCCACATTATGACTGGAAAAACATGCAGATTTTATACAGTACAAGGGAATCCACATTATGACCGGAAAAACATGTAGATTTTATACTGTGCCAGGGGATTCACATTATGACTGGAAAAACATACAGATTTTATACAGTAATAGGGGACCCACCCCATCACAGGAAAAACATGCAGATTTTCTACAGTACCAGGGCCCCACATTATGACTGGAAAAACATGCAGATTTTATACAGTACCAGGGGATCCACATTATCACTGAAAAAACATGCAGATTTTATACAGTACCAGGGGATCCACATTATCACTGGAAAAACATGCAGATTTAATACAGTACCAGGGGATCCACATTATGGCTGGAAAAACATGCAGATTTTATACAGTACCAGGGGATCCACATTATCACTGGAAAAAACATGCAGATTTTATACAGTACCAGGGGATCCAGATTATGACTGGAAAAACATGCAGATTTTTTACCGTACCAGGGGATCCACATTATGACTGGAAAAACATGCAGATTTTATACAGTACCAGGGGATCTACGTTATGACTGGAAAAACATGCAGATTTTATACAGTACCAGGGGATTCACATTATGACTGGAAAAACATACAGATTTTATACAGTACTAGGGGGACCCACCCATCACAGGAAAAACATGCAGATTTTCTACAGTACCAGGGCCCCACATTATGACTGGAAAAACATGCAGATTTTATACAGTACCAGGGGATCCACATTATCACTGGAAAAAACATGCAGATTTTATACAGTACCAGGGGATCCACATTATCACTGGAAAAACATGCAGATTTAATACAGTACCAGGGGATCCACATTATGGCTGGAAAAACATGCAGATTTTATACAGTACCAGGGGATCCACATTATGACTGGAAAAACATGCAGATTTTATACAGTACAAGGGAATCCAGATTATGACTGGAAAAACATGAAGATTTTATACAGTACCAGGGGATCCACATTATCACTAGAAAAACATGCAGATTTTTTACCGTACCAGGGGATCCACATTATGACTGGAAAAACATGCAGATTTTATACAGTACCAGGGGATCTACGTTATGACTGGAAAAACATGCAGATTTTATACAGTACCAGGGGACACACCCCATCACAAGAAAAAATGCAGATTTTGTACAGTACCAGGGGATCCACATTATCACTGGAAAAACATGCAGATTTTATACAGTACCAGGGGATCCACATTATGACTGGAAAAACATGCAGATTTTATTCAGTACCTGGGATCCACATTATGACTGGAAAAACATACAGATTTTATACAGTACCAGGGATCCACATTATGACTGGAAAACATGCAGATTTTTTACAGTACCAGGGGGACCTGTTATGAATGTGCTAGAGATGGTTTCTGAGCAGAGGGTCCCTCTAGTGGTTACAGACAGTACTGAACCTTTCAGCGAAGAATGGCAATCTGGGATCGCTGACTGGTGTGATATAAGGGAGATTCCCTCCCATGATGGTTGCCGATGATCAATTGTTCTTGTCTCAGTTCTGGTTCCTGGTTCATTTGGAAGTTTGCTGAGTTTTGCCTGCATCTTCTGTTTTCAGATAAGATATTTTCTGCTTTTATTTTTGTGCTTGCTTTTTGCATAGTTCTCTGCACTTTTGTAGAGGTCAGCCAGGTCCCTTCTGGGGCCTGTGCTCCTCTCAGTTTATCTGTAGGCACTGTTATTTGTTCATTTGTTTTTTCCTGTTTTTTCAGTGGCTGCGGCTTAGTTTTGTTACACCAGAGTTCTGATTTAGGTGGTGAGATCGTGTGATCTCAGGTGTTTTTGCAATCAGAAAAGTTGGTATTTTTTAGAGGTTTTTTTGGATTGCAGTAAGAAGCCTTTCCTGTACTTTTCTGTCTAGACAGATTGGGCCCCAGCGTTTGCTCATTCTATTTTCTGTCTGTGTCCGTGTTTCTTCTTGTCTAACCGCCATTACATGTTTGGTGGCTTCCTATTTTCTTTGGAGATCTGCTCCGGGACAGATAGCTTTCCTCTTTCTGCCTTTAGGTGTAGTTATCTCTCAGGCTGTGACGAGGCGTCTAGGAACAATATAGGAACGCTCCACGGCTACCTCTAGTTGTGTGGTTAGTTCAGGTTACTGCAATCCAATAGGTTCCAGCCTCTCTGGTGTATTGCCGTTTTTGTTATTCCCTTACTACCTAATAACAGGGACCCACCTACGGAAACGACGTACAGGATACACTCAGATTTTATACAGTACAGGGGATCCACATTATCACTGGAAAAACATGCAGATTTTATACAGTACCAGGGGATCCACATTATCACTGGAAAAACATGCAGATTTTATACAGTACCAGGGGATCCACATTATACTGGAAAAACATGCAGATTTTATACTACCAGGGACAATTAAGAAAACATAGATTTTACGTACAGGGATCCACATTATCACTGGAAAAACATGCAGATTTTTATACAGTACCAGGGGATCCACATTATACTGGAAAAACATGCAGATTTTATACAGTACCAGGGGATCCACTATCACTGGAAAAACATGCAGATTTTATACAGTACCAGGGGATCCACATTATCGACTGAAATATTTATACAGTACCAGGGGATCCACTTAACTGGAAAACATGCAGATTTTTACAGTACCAGGGATCCACATTATGACTGGAAAAACATGCAGATTTTATACAGTACCAGGGGATCCACATTATGACTGGAAAAACATGCAGATTTTATACAGTACAGGGATCACATATCACGGAAAAACATGCAGATTTATACAGTACCAGGGATCCACATTATGACGGAAAAACATGAGATTTTATACTACCAGGGGATCACATTATACTGGAAAAACATCAGATTTTTACAGTACCAGGGGACCACCCCATACAGGAAAAACATGCAGATTTTATACAGTACCAGGGATCCACATTATGACTGGAAAAACATGCAGATTTTATACAGTACCAGGGATACACATTATGACTGGAAAAACATGCAATTTTATACAGTACAGGATACCATAGGAGAATTTACAGCAGATCCACATTATCACTGGAAAAAACATGCAGATTTTATACAGTACCAGGGGATCCACATTATCAAACATGTGAAAAACACATTATCATGAAAAAATTTTATACATACAATACTTTAGGGAGATCCACAGGTATCACTATAGAAAAACATGCAGATTTTTTACTGTACCAGGGGATCCACATTATGACAGGAAAAACATGCAGATTTTATACAGTACCAGGGGATCTACGTTATGACTGTAAAAACATGCAGATTTTATACAGTACAAGGGGACACACCCCATCACAGGAAAAACATGCAGATTTTATACAGTACCAGGGGATCCACATTATCACTGGAAAAATATGCAGATTTTTACAGTACCATGGGACCTGTTATGAATGTGCTAGAGATGGTTTCTGAGCACAGGCTCCCTCTGGTGGTTACAGACAGTACTGAACCTTTCAGCGAGGAATGGCAATCTGGGATCGCTGACTGGTCTGATATAAGGGAGATTTCCTCCCATGATGGTTGCCGGTGATCAATTGTTCTTGTCTCAGTTGTGGTTCCTGGTTCATTTGGAAGTTTGCTGAGTCTTGCCTGCATCTTCTGTTTTCAGATAAGATATTTTCTGCTTTTATTTTTGTGCTTGCTTTTTGCATAGTTCTCTGCACTTTTGTGGAGGTCAGCCTTGTCCCCTTCTGGGGCCTGTGCTCCTCTCAGTTTATCTGTAGCCACTGTTATTTGTTCATTTGTTTTTTCCTGTTTTTTCAGTGGCTGCGGATTAGTTTTGTTACACCAGAGTTCTGATTTATGTGGTGAGAACGTGTGATCTAAGGTGTTTTTACAATCAGAAAAGTTGGTATTTTTTAGGGTTTTTTTTGGATTGCAGTAAGAAGCCTTTCCTGTACTTTTCTGTCTAGACAGATTGGGCCCTAGCGTTTGCTCATTCTATTTTCTGTCTGTGTCCGTGTTTCTTCTTGTCTAACCGCGATTACATGTTTGGGGGCTTCCTATTTTCTTTGGGGATCTGCTCCGGGGCAGATAGCTTTCCTCTTTCTGCCTTTAGGTGTAGTTATCTCTCAGGCTGTGATGAGGCATCTAGGATCAACGTAGGAACGCTCCACGGCTACCTCTAGTTGTGTGGTTAGTTCAGGTTTCTGCAATCCAATAGGTTCCAGCCTCTCTGGTGTATTGCCGTTTTTGTTTTTTCTCCTCAGCTACCTAAACATAACAGGGACCCACCCCATCACAGGAAAAACATGCAGATTTTATACAGTACCAGGGGATCCACATTATGACCTGAAAAACATGCAGATTTTATACAGTACCAGGGGGACCCACCTCATCACAGGAAAAACATGCAGATTTTATACAGTACCAGGGGGACCCACACCATCACAGGAAAAACATGCATTTTATACAGTACCAGGGTGTCAGTGACACCGCACTGCACTAGCTCAGTGAGCCAGTGCATCTGTCCTGAGTAAACAAACTGTGCCCAGAAGATACCTTTGGAGTGAGGTATCAGTGGTGAAAGATGCGTGTTTAAATTTTTTGGGAATGGGGGATGTGATATTTACCGTCTGCTGTCCTGTCGCTCCATTTCTGGTGCTGATGCTGGTACTGATGCTGGTGCTGGTGCTCTCTGGCTGGCTCTTGCTCTCTTCGCTGTCTGCATGGTTATGGCTGAGTGTCCCACTGCATGCTTTATATATGTTTTTTGCTGTAGTCTGGTATATCAATTAAAAAAACTGGATCCAACCACCGGATCTGGCTTTTGCCGGATCCGGCGCATATTGGCGCTCATACACTTTCATTGTGACAAAATCCGGAAGGGCCGGATCCGGCGCTTTCGGCTTTTTCGCCGGAGACAAAAAACGTTACAGTTGCCATTTTTTCCAGACGCCGGAATGCGACCAGACTCCGGATCCAGCAAAAACCTGACGCGCCGCAAGGCGCTAATGTTAGTCAATGGGAAAAAAACAAAAAAAGGCCGGATCACGCCGTTAGGCGCAAAACGGATGTGTGAAAGAGGCCTAAGAGTTATGATCTGATGATGTGTTGTCTAGATTTGACATTTTTTTTAGTATATACAGTGGGTATGGAAAGTATTCAGACCCCTATAAATTTTTCACTCTTTATTTCATTGCAGCCATTTGGTAAATTCAAAAAAGTTCATTTTTTTCTCATTAATGTACACTCGGCACCCCATCTTGACTGAAAAAAAAACAGAAATGTAGCAATTTTTTGCAAATTTATTAAAAGAGAAAACTGAAAGATCACATGGTCATAAGTATTCAGATCCTTTGCTCAGTATTGAGTAGAAGCACCCTTTAGAGCTAGTACAGCCATGAGTCTTCTTGGGAATAATGCACCCACACACACAAATGATACACCATTTGAAAGGTAAATTTGCCCCCTTCAGCAAGAAAATAGTCAAACCACACATCCACAATTTGATCACAAAATACAGTTCAAACATTAATTTTCATAAACCTGCAGTAAGAAAAAATTACCTGCAGTTGGCACCACAGTACCCTAAAGCAAACTACCACAAAGCTGCTTACAGACATCACAAACAAATCCAAACATTTGCCTTGTGGTGCTTTCCAGCTTGCCAGCCTATTTTAGCCAAATTGGAGGATTGCACACTTCACTGCAGGTGAGGCACATATGCAAACACATTTGTAAACATGCACTGCCTATTGAATTGCACACTTGCACCGTTCATACTCCACCCACACAAACAAATGATACACCATTTGAAAGGTCAAATTACCTGCAGGTAGTGTTGAGCGATACGATACTGCAAATATCGGGTATCGGCCGATATTGGCTGTATCAGAATTCCGATCCCGAGTTCCGATATTTTCGTCAGATCGGATACCGGAATCGGAATTGTCACTGTCACTGTCAGTGTCCGTCGGTCGGGTCTGTCAGGAGTCAGCGGCACTTACCTGGCAGAAGATCTCCGGGGTCACATCCCGGACTGCTTCATGGCCGCCATCCTCTTCTCCCCGGCGGTCACATGCAGTATCTCGCGATAACTGCAGTGACTGCTGGGTAATCGCGGCCGTAAAGCAGTCAGTCCGATGACGTCACCGCCGGGGAAGCTGGTAAGCAGCTGTGCTGCGTCGGGATGTCAGGCTCTGCCTGTCATTCCGATGTAGCAGAGCTGGATCGTCGTGGGACAATCGTTACTATGGACTGCGTCGGACAGGTGGTATACTGTTGGTTTGTTTTTTTTCTTTTTTTACAGGAGATCGATGGCGTCGCAGGAATGAGAGAGTAATAAAAAAAATGAAAACTGTGTTGTCTCTTTTATTTCATTAAAAGACTTTTTTCTTGCTGTGTCTTTTTTTTAAACATTTAATAACTTTGGGATTAATAATGGATCGGTGTCTTATTGACGCCTCTCCATTATTAACCGGGCTTATTGTCACCGTGCAATCAACGGTGACAATAACCCCTTATTACCCCGCTTGCCACCGCTACAGGGCAAGTGGGAAGAGCCGGGTAAAGTGCCACAATTGGCACATCTTTTGATGCGCCAAATGTGGGGCTGCTGTAGCCTGGTATTATCAGGCTGTTGAGGGCCAAAATCCATGGGCCTTGACAGTCTTTTAATACCAGGCCGCAGCAGTCTGCATTTTACTTGGCTGGTTAACAAAAATAGGGGGATCCCCACGCCGTTTTTTTTCGAGGGATTCCCTATTTTTGTTAACCAGCCAAGCTAAGCAGACTGCTGTGGCCTGGTATTATCAGGCTTGCAAGGTCCATGGATATTGGATCCTTACCAGCCTGAAAAACCAGGCCTCAGCGGTCTGCTTCATCTGGCTGGTTAACAAAAATAGGGGGGACCCCACGCCATTTTTTTTTTTGAAGGGAACTCCTATTTTTGTTAATCAGTTCCCTCTGACGTCACTGATGGTGTCCCTGGCTGACCTGAAGTGAAAGTGGAAAGCAATCAATTAAGCTTTCCACTTCCTCTCCTGTCAGCCAGGAGAGGAACTCATTCATTTGGGGGTTTACTGTGAGGCTGCAGCATTAGCTGCGGTCCCTGCAGTAAACATTAACCCTTTCTGAAGGATTACACCGTGGGACCTGACTGTGCATCGGATTGGTAAGAATAATTTTGCTTTATTATTTTATTTTTTATACAGGAAATGGTTTTAGCAGGTAAATAAAATATGGTCAAAAACTGTGTGATTATTTCATTAAACTTCTTTTTTATTAAAGTGTGTGTGTTTGATTATTCTTTCATACAATAGGATTAATAATTGATAGTTGTCTAATTGACAGCTCTCCATTATTAACCTGGCTTAAAGTGACCTTTCAATTGCAAGGTCATTTTAACCCCTTATTAACCCATTCGCCACCGCTACAGGGCAATGGGAATAGACGGGCAAAGTGCCAGAAAGGGCAAATCTACTTAGAGATTTGCCCTTTCTGGGGTGTCTGGGGGCAGATGTTAGTAGCCGGGGGGGCAAAAATAATGGTCCCTCTCTGGGCTATTATTATCTGCCCCCACTCACTGGCTTTGTCTGTCTGGTTGCGAAAATAGGGCGGGAGCCTATGCATTTTTTTTCAGCAATTTTACACCTCATATATATATATATACATGTCATTGAGTTTGTGACACATATATATATATATTTATAGTTCATACACTTCTACATAGTATAATAGCCGCTAATTCAATTGCCGGCTTTTGTGAAAATGCAGAACCCGACATGAAATGACACTTGGTGTACATAGGGTTAACCATGTCCTTTGCTATCTGATTTGCACAAACAATTAAATCAGTCTATGTGTGCAAAATTTCACACCTGTAGGGGTTAATTAAAGGTGTAAATTCGTAGCAAAAAGTCCGTTTTTTTTACAACGAATTTACACCTTTAATTAACCCCTACAGGTGTGAAATTTTGCAAACAGACTGATTTAATTGTTTGTGCAAATCAGATAGCAAAGGACATGAAAAGACATGGTTAACCCTATGTACACCAAGTGTCATTTCATGTCGGGTGCTTCTGTCTTTTCACTGAAGCCGGCTTTACCCGGCAATTGAATCAGAGGATATTTTACTATGTAGAAGTGTATAAACTATACATATATGTATATATATATGTCACAATGACATGTATATATATATATAATATGTATTCTATGTGTGTATATTTAGTGTTTACAAGGAAAGAATGGGTTTTTTTTAGTTCCGATATTTTGTTCCCATAGACTTACATGGGACTTCCGGTATCGGTATCGGGTATCGCCGATATTTTAATGGTATCGGCGATACCATTCCGATTCCGATACTTAGGGGTATCGGAAAGTATCGCTCAACTCTACCTGCAGGTGGCCGCACACTACCCCAAAGCACACTACCACAAAGCTGCTTACAGACATCACAAAAATCCAAACATTTGCCTTGGGGTCTTTCTTGCTTGCTCAGTGATTGCCCAGGCACATTGGAGGATTGCACACTTCACTGCAGGTGAGTCACATATGCAAACACATTTGTATACATGCACTGCTTTTTTGGTGATTACTTCAACCCACACACACAAATGGTGAGTCACATATGCAAACACATTTGTAAACATACACTGCTTTTTTGCTGATTACTTCGCCCCACACACACAAATGATACACCATTTGAAAGGTAAACTTGCTCCCTTCAGCAAGAAAAGAGCCAAACAAACCACAACATTCATGATTTTATCACTAAATACAGTTTAAACATTTATTTTCATAAATCTACAGAAAAACACAATGACCTGCAGGTGGCACCTCAACCGGAAGACATTTTTTGGCCTCTACTTATCAAACCAATTTATTATATTACCAAGCTACATATATAAATACCTATCTGTGTTCATCATCTCATGAAATACATTTACATTTGACCAGCCTGCTTTTTCTGAATTGCCTGCGCCCCCAACGACCAATGTGCGAACATTTCACACGGGCCAAGCTAGTATATATATGTATATTTATATTTATTTAATATTTGTGTGCTTGTTCGTGTTGCACAGCTTCTGAATCCACACCTTTACAGAGGAAACTTCACAGAGCAAGTTGCATGGGATAACAAGCGTTTACTTCTCTGAACATGAGGTGAAGGAATAATGCACAGTCATTACAGCATTGCATCAGCAAATATGAACAAAACGAAAGTGAAACTAACTGGAGAAGAGACTAATTCTTATACAATACATTAAAGAAGGAAACGTTACACAACATCGCCATCTACTGTCAGGTCAGCATAAAGTCCTCCTGTTACACATATATAATAAGTTCTGATCTGTTGCATATGACAACAATTCGCATATCTAATAAGTATGATCACTTTTAAGGTCTTTTTTTATGGTTCTTGCCATTATACTGTATGGAGCATTATGTGAAGCCCAGTATACTGTATGGAGCTTTGTTGGCCCATTATACAGCATGGAGCACTAAGTGGGGTACATTACATTATACAGTATGGAGCACTATGTGAGGTTATTATACTGTATCGGGTACTATGTGGGCCCATTATACTGTATACAGCTCTATATGGGGCCCATTATACTGTATGGAGCACTATGTAGGGACCATTATACTATACGGAGTACTATGTAGAACCATTATGCTATATGGAGTATTATGTGGGGCCATTATGCTGTATGGGGCACTATGTGGGGCCATTCTGCTGTATGGATCACTAGGTGGACACATATATTGCATGCCATTGTAATTGTATTATACTGTATGGAGTATTATGGAGCACTTTATACTGTATGGAGCACTATGTGGGGCTACTGTTATGTTTTGGTAGCTGAGGAGAGCAGTCAAAAATGGCAATACACCAGAGAGGTTGGAATCTATTGGATTGCAGTACCCTGACTAACCACCACAACTAAAGGCAGCCATGGAGCGTTCCTACGTTGGTCCTAGACACCTCTTCACAGCCTGAGAGATTAACTACACCTAAAGATAGAAAGAGGAAAGCTATCTGCCCCGGAGCAGATCCCCAAAGAACATAGGAAGCCCCCAAACATGTAATGGCGGTTAGACAAGAGGAAATACAGACACAGACAGAAAATAGTATGAGCAAACGCTGGGGCCCAATCTGCCTAGACAGAAAAGGATAGAAAGGATACTCACTGCAATCCAAAAAAAACCCTAAAAAATGCCAACCCTACTGATTGCAAAAACACCTGAGATCACACAACCTCTACCACCTAAATCAGTTCTCTGGTGTAACAAAACTAAGCCGCAGCCACTGAAAAAAATGGAAAAGGCAAATGAACAAATAAAAATGGCTCCAGCGGAACTGAGAGGAGCCCAAGCCCCCAGGGGGGGACCTGGCTAACCTCACAGAAATGCAGAGAAATATGCAAAAGGTAAGCACAAAAACAAAAACAGAAAATATCTTATCTGAAAGCAGAAGAGGCAAGACTCAGCAAGCTTCCAAGTGAACCAGGAACCACAGTTGAGACAAGAACAATTGATCACCAGCAACCATGATGGGAGGGAACCTCCCTTATATCAAGCCAATCTGTGACTCCTGATTGCCAATCCTCATTGAATGGTTCAGTACTGTTTGTAACCACCAGAGGGAGCTTCTGCTCAGAATTCATTTCCAAAACATTCACAACAGTACCCCCCCTTGAGGAGGTGTCACCGAACCCTCATTTGTGCAACCAGGTCGGTCAGGATGAGCTCGGTGATAAGCACGGATCAGTCTCCTAGCATGGATGTCCGAAGCAAACACCCAAGAATTGTCCTCCTGACCATAACCTCTCCACTTAACTAAATACTGGAGTTTTCGTCTAGAGAAACGAGAATCCAATATTTTCTCAACCACATACTCCAGATTGCCCTCAACCAAAACAGGGTCAGGAGGCGCAGCCATAGGAACCACTGGCTCGACAAACCTATTCAATAAGGACTTGTGGAACACGTTATGGATCTTAAATGTCCCTGGAAGAAGTAAACGAAAGGAAACAGGATTAAGAATCTCCTTGATCTTATAAGGTCCAATGAACCTAGGCTTAAACTTAGGAGATGCAACTCTCATAGGGATATTTCTTAAGGACAACCAGACCAAGTCCCCCACTTTAAACCGAGGACCATCAGTCCTATGCCGGTTGGCAAACCGCTGGGCCTTCTCCTGAGAGAGGGACAACCTCTCCACTACCTGGTCCCAAATCTGCTGCATACGCTCCACAACAGAGTCAACACCCGGACAGACAGAAGCCTCCGTCTGTCCCGAAGAAAATCGAGGGTGAAACCCAAAATTGCAGAAAAATGGAGACATCAAAGTGGCAGAGCTAGCCCTATTATTAAGAGCAAACTCAGCCAAAGGCAAAAACGAGACCCAGTCATCTTGATCAGCAGACACAAAGCATCTCAGATAAGTCTCCAATGTCTGGTTTGTTCTCTCAGTTTGTCCATTGGTCTGAGGATGAAAAGCAGAGGAGAAAGACAATTGAACACCAAGTTTAGAACAAAAAGTCCTCCAAAATCTGGAAACAAACTGGACTCCTCTGTCAGACACAATGTTCTCAAGAATGCCGTGTAACCGAACCACGTGCTGAAGGAACAAAGGCACCAATTCGGAGGAGGAAGGCAACTTAGGTAATGGCACAAGATGTATCATCTTGGAAAACCTATCACAAATCACCCAGATAACGGTCATTCTCTGAGAAACAGAGAGGTCGGAAATAAAATCCATAGAGATATGGGTCCATGGTCTCTTGGGCACAGGCAATGGCATCAACAAACCACTAGAGTGAGAGCAAGGCTGGAGCGAAAGCAAGTCCCACAGGACTGCACAAATTCCCTGACGTCACGAGACAAAGTAGGCCACCAAAGGACCGACTCACCAAGTCTCTGGTACCAAAAATTCCGGGATGACCGGCCAACGCGGAACAATGAATCTCAGACATCACACTCTTTTCCACTGGTCTGGGACAAACAATTTCCTAATAGGGCAGCGCTCAGGTTTATCCTCCTGACACCCTTCCAGAGCCAGTCTCAAATGGGCGAGATGGCAGAAAAGAACTACACCCTCTTTCAAAATAACAGCAGGATCAGATAACTCTGGAGGTCCGCAAGGAAAACTCTGGAGAGGGCATCCGCCTTAACATTCTTAGTGCCAGGAAGAAAGGAAACTACAAAATTAAAACGTGTGAAAAACAACAGGGCCAACCTGGCCTGTCTAGGATTAAGTCGCTTGGCTGATTTTAGATAAACCAGATTCTATGGTCCGTGAGGACCACCACCTGATGTTTGGCTCCTCCAGCCAATGTCTCCACTCTTCAAAAGCCCATTTCATGGCCAATAAACTCCCGATTACCCACATCATAATTACGTTCAGTTGGAGAAAATTTTCGAAAGAAAAAAGGCACAAGGGTTACTTTTAGAGGTCTCTGGATCTCTTTGGGACAAAACGGCACCTGCCCCCAATTTCAGAGGCATCAACCTCCACCTGAAATGGCAGAGAAACATCAGGCTGCCGTAGAACAGGAGCAGAAGTGAATCTCTGCTTAAGTTCCTGAAACGCAGAGACTGCCTCAGTAGGCCAATTCACCACATCAGACCCTTTTTGGTCAAATCAGTCAGTGGTTTAACAATAACAGAGAAATTACCAATAAATTTACGATATAAAATTGGCAAAACCCAAGAATCTCATGAAGAGCCTTTAATGAAGTAGGGTGGACCCAATCACAGATGGCCTGAACCTTGACCGGGTCCATTTCAATAACAGATGGAGACAAAATGAATCCCAGAAATTAGATCCTCTGTAACGCCAAAAAGACACTTTGATCCCTTCACATACAGAGCATTCTCTCTCAAAATCTGGAAACCAGTCCGAACTGTTTCACATGAGAGTCCCAGTCATTGGAAAAATCAAGATATCATCCAAATAAACAATCAGAAATTTTATCCACAAAATCCTGAAAATGTCATTCATGAAGGACTGGAAGATGGAAGGAGCATTAGTGAGCCCAAAGGGCATCACTTGGTACTCAAAATGCCCCTCTGGGGTATTTAAATGCCATCTTCCATTCATCCCCGTGCTTAATGCGAATAAAGTTATATGCCCCACTGAGGTCAAGCTTGGTAAACCAAGTAGCACTTTTCACCCTGGAAAACAGGTCAGAAATCAAGGGTAACGGATATTGATATTTCACAGTGATCTTGTTCAAGAGACCATAATCAATACACGGCCTTAATGAAACATCCTTTTTGGGCCA